>ML777623.1:954928-967123 GCA_009831015.1 Picea engelmannii | reverse complement strand
AGCAATGCTTCTGATCAAGAGGCTCTGCTTGGATTCTTGTCTACAGTCACTGCTCACAATCCATCCCAATCATTAGCGACTAATTGGAGACCAAATGTTTCATTCTGCGAGTGGAGAGGTATCATTTGCAGTCGGCGGACTCAGAGAGTGGTTTCTCTGAATGTTTCGAGCATGGGATTACAAGGTACAATCTCTCCTTTTTTGGGCAATCTCTCCTTTCTTAGAATACTCGACCTCCACAATAACAGCTTTCAGGGGCACATTCCCTGTGAATTGGGAAGTCTGTTTCGCTTAAAGATGCTTATCCTGTCTCGGAATCAACTCCAAAATTCCATTCCGCCCGCTTTGGGTGGGTGCCGTAGTTTACAGATTTTCTCTATGTCCTATAACAATCTCGTAGGGAACATTCCCTCAGAACTATGCCTTCTATCCATGTTACAATCCTTTAACTTAGAAACTAACAATTTGACGGGTATCATCCCGGCCTGCTTGGGAAACATATCTTCTTTGCACTTCATAAATTTGTGCAACAACCACCTTCACGGGAGTGTTCCTTCCGAGTTGGGTATGCTAAGCCAGCTGAGCTTTTTATTTCTGGGTAATAACCATCTCACTCGACAAATTCCCTCTTCCTTGTCAAACTTCACCAATCTTTTAGAATTGGATATATCTGAAAACCAGATTACTGGTCACATTCTAGCGGAGTTGTGTAGCAAGAACACTCGGTTGATAGGACTCTATCAGTTTGGTAACCAGTTGAATGGTATCATTCCTGCTTCCCTCTTCAATTGTACGAATCTTCAAGTGATCGACTTGGGGAGAAACCAGTTAAGCGGAGTAGTGCCCATGGAATTGGGTAAGTTGCCGTATCTCCAGGTGCTTGACTTGCAAAATAATGAACTGGTTAGCGGCAGCACCACGAGCTTGCCCATTCTTACTGCTCTTACTAACTGTTCCACTTTGCACAGACTAGAGTTATCATCCAATCATCTCACAGGACGTTTGCCCTCTTCTATAGGTCACCTCTCTACAAAAATGGACTACATAAACTTGGGCTCCAATGAATTAGCGGGAGAAATACCTCCACATATTGGAAACCTAACTAGTTTATCGCTCCTTGAATTATACTCCAATCTTTTTACAGGGGCAATCCCTTCTTCATTGAATAGGCTTCAAAAGTTGGAGAGGTTATTTATGGCAGCCAACAATTTAGGAGGAAACATCCCAATGGAAATTGGGCAGCTCAAAAGCTTAGGATTAATAGATCTCCAGGGAAATAATCTTTCTGGAAAAATTCCTGATTCTTTGGCCGACCTCCAACAACTAAGATATCTAAGTCTTGCTGAAAACCAATTATCAGGTAGTATACCTACAAATTTAGGGAAATGCATGAACTTACTACTTCTAGACCTATCATACAATAGACTCAATGGACTCATACCTCTAGAGGTTGGAAGTCTTGTAAATTTATCTTTATATTTCAACCTTTCAAACAATTTACTGCATGGTCCACTACCTTTGGAACTAAGCAAGATGACTATGCTTCAAGCTATAGATATTTCTGCAAATCAGTTAACAAGCCACATTCCAAGTGCACTTGAACAATGCAAAGAACTAGAATACTTGAATCTTTCCTACAATGCACTTGAAGGTATAGTTCCAGTTTCACTCGGTGAACTTCGGAATCTTCGGGACTTGGATTTCTCCTCCAACAATTTGTCGGGTAGAATACCCATGTCATTGGAAAATCTTCAAATGCTTAGCCACTTGAATCTTTCTTTCAACAAGCTATCAGGAGAAGTTCCTAAAAGTGGAGTTTTCAAAAAGATCGGTGCCACAGCATTTATGGGGAACCTTGATCTCTGTGGACCTTGGGTAGGTCTGTCACCATGTTCTGCTCACAAACATGGAAGCATATCGCATCTGGAAAGAGTCATCATACCTATTGTTGCATTGATAGTCACAGTGGTATCATACTTGTTTATGAGATTCTTGTTGAGACGAAAGGCTAAGATGCATATTATTAAAGAGGTTAGGCCATCCTTAAATGTGGGGAATCAAAGAATTTCCTATGGAGAGCTCATCACTGCAACAAATGAATTTAATGAATCCAACTTGTTAGGAGTTGGGAGTTTTGGGAAAGTTTACAAAGGGATTCTAAATGATGGCACCATTGTTGTTGTCAAGCTTCTTGATTTAAAAAATGAAGGAGGTCACAAGAGTTTTGACAGGGAGTGCAAAGTTTTGAGTAAAGTTAGGCACCGAAATCTGATTAGAATCATAACATGTTATTCAGACCTTCAAATCAAAGCTTTGATATTCCCATTAATGTCAAATGGAAGCCTAGAAAAGTGGTTATATCCCAATGATGAAAATGAAAGTTGTTTGAGTCTTATTCAAAGGTTGAATATAACAATAGACATTGCACAAGGCTTGGTGTATCTCCATCATCATTGCTTTGTGCAAGTGATCCATTGTGATTTGAAACCTAGCAATGTGCTTCTGGGTGAAGACTTGATAGCATATTTAATAGACTTTGGCATTGCTACCATATATTTTGCTGCAAATTCTGAGGATTCATCTTTCACTTCAATGCATGCACTCAAAGGATCCGTAGGGTACATTCCTCCAGGTGATATTCGATCTTGATAACATATTAAGCAGTTTTTATGAGTTTTCTATTTTTTATTAAAAATTGTGAATCATAAACCTTACCATAAGGATGTGTGGATGCAAAATATGGACTTGGTGGACATGTTACAACAGAAGGTGATGTTTATAGCTATGGAATAATGTTGTTGGAGATACTCACTGGAAAGAAACCCACTCACAACATGTTTGTTGAAGGAATCAACTTGCAAAAATGGGTGGCTAATAGTTTCCCAAACCAAGTAGGGGAAGTGGTCGATAAGACTTTATTGAGGAGGACTACTACATGCACTAAAGAAGATAAGAATCTCAATTGCCTCAATGAATTCATAAATGTGGGTTTGCTCTGCACAAAAGAATCTCCTAAAGAACAACCTACTATGATGGACATTGTGAACAAACTCCAAAGCATCAAAGACACTTTTTTGGAGGTTGATGATAATCCAAAATACCAATTAAGTATCACACATTTGTTGAGCAATACAAATAATACTCACAACCACATTGGAGAAGGCCAAAGTTCTTCAACATTCTAATCTATAATAATGGAGAATTGAATTAATTTGACTACATTCTCATTAGTTCCATGTAATTTAAGTTTTATATCTCAATTTAGTTTTATTTATGTTATTTGAGGTTTAAAAAAAAATTATTTCTGTTTTTTAAAATTGTATTTATCTTTTTTTTAAGTAAAAAAATATCTCATTAGAAACAAGAAGTTAAATATTGAATTTATTTTTTTTAATAAAAAAATATATCTCATTAGAAATAAAAAGTTAAATATTCTTATAATTTAAATATGGTGAAATGTGATATTATATGTTCAACCTTTTACGCTTCTTTTTCAATAAAACATGTACAATATGAATACATTATTTTGTGGTTAATTAACTATTGGCTTTTCGTTCATGGGATGTATCTCACATTTAAATTCTTATATGATTGGATCCGTGGACTTCTTTTTAAAGATTTTTGAGAGCATCTTTTTAATTTGTCTTGTTTCTATGATTAAAAATTAAAATTTGGGTAATAAATATTTAACTCTGTTAATATGATATTTTACAGGGAAGAAGAATGTAATGACTAAAAATTATATTTCTGATAATCACTAAAATGTTATCCGACCCATATTTTCATTATGCATGGTCTTTTTTTTCCTTCTGATATTTTTTGCATTCATTATAATTTCTCTTGGAATTTTAATAAGTGCGAGTCTAATCTCCTATATTGTTTGCTTCATCATAAGTTATAGCAAAGATTTGGTCCGGCCAATGATGTAGATCTACTATTTACCTTTGCAAAAGAGATGGTCTATGGTAAGAGTCATGATTCACCACAACAATATATATCAATGGAAGATTGAACTCATTTATTTGGCAAGTAATATTTTTTTGCAACAGATATCTTATGTTGATGTATTTTTCATCTGCAATCTTACAAGGAAAGGAATTTTGATGAAAGTTTATGTCTAATGCTCTCACTGAAATTTCTCCTATGAACTGTGTTGGAGCTTTCTCATGATTGAAAATTCTAGGTGAAGTTTTTTTGGGTAGAATTTCGTCTGGTTGTCTTGTTAAGCTTTTGAGGCTTTAGCACTTATTGCATCAATTGTAATATTATTATCTTATTTTGTGAAGATTTAACAGTATAATTTTATTTAGAGATTTTATTGATCAGTTTTAAACCCAACTCTAGTTTTCCACACAAATTCACAGTGCTTAATATTTATCGCTAGTGATTAACTCTCAACTGTGGAGATTCTTGAATCCATAGAGATGACTTCTTATTTTAATTTGAGGATATAAAATCTTACTTATTTCTACAGTAATTTTGATGGGACTTGCTATGGATTATAAATACCACATTCAGTTTGATCCTGCAAAGAATGTGGATTTTTTTCGTCAAAGGTATTTTTATTATTTTCAATATTGTAAATTCACTGGTTAAGGACATAATCAACATCCATACTCCAAATTTTAGTTTAATTCGTTCAATAAAGATTAAAATTTCCTTGTTAGTGCCCATATCACTATATGTGACAAGCATTTTGTCTATGTCATCTTTTAAAGGTTTGACTGTATGCTATTTCTAATTCCATAAGTTTTTTTTTTTTTGGTCAATTCTTGACTAAATATCAAATTATCACTTTGTCGATTTAGTACATTATATATATCTCTATTTAATAAGTGGAGTGAACTATTATGACATGGGGTTATTCCTATTAGTGAAGAATAGTGGGTAGTTGTGTAAGCTTATAATTGTGGTTGGATGAGTTATCTTAAATCTGTTAAGTTCCAGATCAAGTCAAGAAAGAAGAAAATATTCTTAGAGGAAGCTCCAGGACTAACAAACTCTACACAACATATGCCATAATCTTAAGTTTCAAAACTAGAACCTTATAACCCTAGGTTGTGTCCAACCTACCCACATATGCCATAATCTTAAGTTTCAAAACTAGAACCTTATAACCCTAGGTTGTGTCCAACCTACCCACAAACTTGGGTTGTGTGGTTAGAGAACTTGGGAACCCCATGTTGCAAGGATAGCGACTTGCAATCCATACTTGTGGAATAGATGTGCCCATCTAGTGCATATCTCGACATCATGGTGTTCCAAGAGACTGAGTTTTTTCAGGGATTTTGTCAAACAGTTCGCGTGAATCCTCTAATCTCCCATTCTAAGCATATCCTCAATTATTCTGATTCAAGACATCCCATTTCGTTCAGGAATTTTTTCAAACACTTGGCATGCATCCTCTATTCTCCCATTTTTTACATGCATAATGGCGAGCCCTGTGCCCAAATAGTGATTGACCTCAATCTCATTTTTTATCATGTGGGTGTGGAGCTTCCGGATCAATGTCAAGTCTTTCATGTCGGCATAGGATTTTGCGACAAAGAAATAGAAATTCCCTTAAAAAAAAAGAGGGGGAAACATAGGGATTACCCCCTTACTTACCCTACTCTCGTTGTCATCTATCCATGAAGTTGTGGTTTTCAAACTGCAATATGATATGTGTGAGTCAAACCCTCCGTGATCATTTAGGAGGCACCCGCTCCAGAGAAAATACCCACTGGACATTGTTCAATGCAAATAAGTAAAGGAAAAATAGAAACACATTTTTTTATACCTGAGGGATGGTGTACACTTACTTGCGAATCCAGTCGAAGAAGCAGTAGATTCAACAACATAGGTAGTATCACCAACAGTCGCACTAGCATTAATGGTTGGATATCCTTTATATGATTCGTTGAATAACCTCCGAGATTGATGTTTGGTTAAGTCATCAAGAGATAGGAAAGCCTTTCAGGGTTTAGCCCTGTGCCAAACAAATCCTCATTTTCCTCACTCGTAACAGAAATTGCAGGCATTGTTGAAATGCATTTGGCATGTAGTTGATACACAAACTCGCTAGGAAGCGTGGGTTCACCGCTCCTTCGTTTTGAAAATAATGTTAACGTATAATAAAGGAAATCGTTGGCGTATAATAAAGGAAGTCCCTGAAACAAACCCAGTTGTAGACATGAACCAGTGCTCAAATACCCATTAAAATCTTAAAAACTTACTCTAAAATCCATCTTCGTGGAGCAATTAGAGAGAAAATCCATCTCCGCTGTGAAATTAGAGAGAAAACCAGTAATTATCTCTTAATTACATCTCAAACCGACCAATTCCCACCAAAGCCTCCAAATATTCAATTTTGCCCTAGAATCATGCATTCTTCCATGAATGCTTCCATGGTTTAAGGGCTTCATCGGTTTAGTGCATGTCGGCTTCATGGTTTTGTTTAGGTGCAAATGATGTATTTTTTTTATTTTATTTTTTTCTGTGGTTCTGTTAAGATGCAAATAATGTTTTTTCTTTTTTTTCTTTTTGTGACTAGCACAATCACCTATTTCCCTACATGTTAAAAAATGTTTTTATTCTTTTTCTATTTTATTTTCATTATTTTGTTATGTTATTATATTACAAATAAAATATAATATATACATATATAACTAACTAAGTATATTACATATATAATATAACATATATAACAAAGTAACATATATAACAAAGGTTGTATGGCAACACAGAGTTAGTTGAGAAATACATGTTAAATAATGAAACTTAATATAACTAAATGCACAAGTAATGCATATTTTTTGCCAAAGGATAATAATTGAGGGTTGTTTGTTATTCAAAACATATAATGAACACTTGAATAGAACTATAATATTCATAAATATAATAATATAATAAATATATTATAAATATAATAATAAATAATATATTAGATAATAAATATAATAATGCATAATAATAAATACATAGTACAACTTTTTATATTTAGATGTGATTATTGGTAAAATTCATTGATTATGTAATTAATTCTATATATTGAAAGACTTGAAGGGAGCAATAACACTTCAATTCTATTAACCAATTAGAAATGAGAAACACAAATATTTTTATTATATCCAAAAATATATATTTGTTTTTCTATGTTAAACATTACATTGCATACGCAAATTTATGATAAAAGACAAATTAATGTCATATCAATGTCACATAAAAAAAAACCCATTCATATAGTCCCATGACAGAGACTAATAACTAAAATATAATATGCTTACATATATATAAATGATATATATAGAGAGTATGACATATATAATATACTATAACATACTTACTATTACACTATAGAGAGAGAGAGAGACTTAATACATAATTAATAATATATTATTATAGCCTACATGTATATTTATGTATTAATTTAATAATATCTAATATTATAATTTTTATAATAAGTACTATGTCAGTATATTATAATAATAATAATAATCTATTTTTAAGGTCACGTCTAAGCCACATCAAATTGGTGTATGAGACCCCTTTGTTTGTGGGACAAGGGACCCCCTCCGCCCAGTGATTTGACTGGTAAAGTCTACGGAGGTATACATACCCTACCCCCTTTTGGATTTGAACTTGTGATCTCTTAAGAGGAAACACATGTTCTCAACCATTAGGCCCACTCAGGCTATATATATGTTGATGTACATATATATATTAAGCACAATTAATATGTATTTTTTTTTTTGCGGGTTAAAGGCATGAATATGGAGGGGTAAGGTAAATATATCATTAATCTGGCATAGTCCTTTAATATGATTCCATGCTAAACAAGTTTGGGTATCAATGTCAACATACATCAATTTGATGATATTGAATTATATGATGTAAGTACAATGTTGATTGAATATGAAATGTACAATCTGTTAGAATATAGAAGATGGTGTGCTCATTTTACCATTGACGATACCCTCGTCACCGAACCACAGGACGAAGCCTCCCTCCGAGCACCTTAACCTTGACCTGAGAATTCCTCCGGAAGCAAACCCTAAGCTAGATAGACAAACAAAGAGCAGCGCATCTCTCCCCAAGGATAGCGCAACACAAAAGACTGATCAGATGTTCCAAACCCTAGCCAAGAGATATCCAAGCCAAATACTGAAACTTGCTGCTGTTGTAGCTGCACCTGCAACCCTCCTCCAAACCTGCGCACCAACTGCAACTGCAGTGCACACCAACTGGGAAAACTGTAGTCCTGAGATGTGACAAATGAAAAATCGGCGCCCTGTATTTATAGTAATCCTGTCAGTTTACTGGGGTTGACTTCTCCTTCTGGGTATGTGTCTGTTCAGTATATTATTATTAATTATGGCCGACTTCTTCTCTTGGAGGCTAATAGCCTAATATAAATTATATTCTTGAGCCAACAAGGCTTCTAGGGTTATTATCCAATTCATTAGGGTTTCTCTTGCTTCCCGGAGTCTTCTATTCTCGTCAGGTTCACATGTAGAGGTAAATACCTCCCGCAACTACCATAATATTAACACTCCCTCCTAGCTAGAGAGGTATTTACAGGTAATGGACTTGAGCACAAAACATACCATTTACCCGGTAGCATCAATATGGTCATCTAGACTATTTCATGACTAGATCATGAGCATCACCATCACTATCAGCTACATCATCTCTCAAAACCATACTTCATCTGAGTAATATGATGTTGGATAAGTCACTCTCACCATGGAGTGATACAAGAGGAGTAAAATCTCTGAATTGTTTTTCGTCTGGAAAATCTCTGTTCATCATTCATCTGAATGATCATCTCCAATAATCTGTTGATAGTCTTCAAGGCAATTAGAACAAGGATAGAACACACCTGTGTCTATTCATAGTAGTACACAACTACAATCCAGTTGTTAACTACCACATCAAGTAGCACATAAGTACTTGATCAGCAACGTATAGTTGCGAGCAGTGAAACACATTCACCACAGCAGTCCTCATCTACTGTCATATAGTCTTCATAACAAACATCTGAGAGCATCCTGCATAGAAACAATGTTATGATAAAAACTGTATCATCTAGGCCAATCTTTCACTCACATTTGTGAGATCTGAAAGAATGTTTGCCACCACAGTAGTCTTCATCTGCATAGAAACAATGTTATCATAAAAACTGAATCAACTGGGCCAATCTTCCACTCACATCTATGAGATCTGAAAGAGTGTCTGCCCTCAGTATAGAATATCAACAATGATCATCTGGGCCAATCTTTCACTCACGTCTGTGAGATCTGAAAGAATGTCTGCCCTCAATATATAACATCAATAATAATCATCTGGGCCAGTCTTTCACTCACATCTGTGAGGTCTGAAAGAATGTCTGCCCTCAACATAGAATATCAATAATAGGCTATCTGCCCCATTCTTCTCAACCAAGGAAGAAAGATTGTTTCTGATTTCTGAACCTGGACCATTTCCCACCCTGGGCCATTCTTCCGACACTAAACAAAGTGTAACCTGGAGAAAATGAGTCTGCCCTCAAGAAATGCTTGGACCATTTCTTACCCTGGGCCATTCCTCCGACACTAAACAAAGTGTAACCTAGAGAGAATGAGTCTGCCCTAAGGAATGACTGTCCTGGACTATTCCCCACCCTGGGCCATTCCTCCGACACCAAACAAGGTGTATCCTGCAGAGAATGAGTCTGCCCTCGAGGAATAATTGTCCCTGATTGTTGAGCCTAGACTACTCCCCACCCTGGTCCATTCCTCCGACACCAAACAAGGTGTAACCTAGAGCGAATAAGTCTACCCTCGAGGAGTAACTGTCCGGACCATTCCCCACCCTGGGCCATTCCTCTGACACTAAACAAAGTGTAACCTGGAGAGAATGAGTATGCCCTCGAGGAATGTTTGTCCTGCATCAACCTCCAAACGGGCGATTCTTCGAAACTGCTCACAACTGTGAACTTCGAAAGAATGACTGCTCGGCGAGGCAGACCATTCTACTTGACCACTACTTAGAGTGACTGCCAAGAAGAATGATTGTCCTGTATCACTCCCCGTAATGGGAAGTCATTGTCTATGATACATCAGCAATCAGTCTGCCTCCCATGTTAACTACAATGGGAAGCCACTGTCCATTAGAAATCTCAATCCACTTTCCGAACAGGAAAGCATCTGTCCAATCTGGACTTTTACAAAGATAAATGCTCCCTCCTAACTGGAGAGTTATTTCAATCACAAAAATAAATGTTTGCGTACCTTCTTCTAGCTTGGAGAGTCTTCCCTTTCGGTTAATAGAGTTATTTCCACGAGCTCTAGCTTGAGTATGCAAGTTCTTTCATCTTGAATATGGGCTTTACCAAAAATGTATGCTTATCTGCTCATCTGTGGAGATATGTATTGGAGAATCACTTTCTCCTTTTTGGACTTCATCATGGATAATGTAATGCTTGTACTGTAGTCTAGAACACTGTGAAGGCTTCTTGTAGATGTGAACAATAGAGTATATCATAGTTGGAGAACTGAAACATATCCATGTGGTACTTCTTCTGTCGTCATGAGATTTGATCTTCTGAGTAGTCATCTTGATGTTATAGGAAATCTTCACCATGCTTATGTTGTGCATTGGAGGTTCTCCGCCAATTTTTCTTCTTCTTATATGCATATAGGAGTATCTTTCTGGTATGCCTCAAAGTTTTGATATTGCTCTTCATATGCTCTTTATTCAATTTCTTCTGGAGAACATTCTTTGCATTCGTCTGATGTAGAATTCTGACTCATGGATAATATAATGACTCATGCAGTGATATGTCTAGTGAACTGGAACAATCAATCATCATAATATTCTCCCTCCATCTGGGAGAGCCTCTGGTTCTGGATCTCGCAATTCTTTCTTTCATAAGTCTTACGTACACTGTTCTTCATCACGACTTTCAATTCGTCTGCTTGATTGCTTTTAGTGAGTTCATATCAGGTTGGTAATCTTGTGATTCTTGATAGAATGACTGGTTGTTCTGGAATCCTTATGTTCCTCTTCATGTTTTTCTTTTACTTTTGGGTCCATGGAGTTTCTTATATATTCCATGTCCTAGAGATTCCACTTCTCACCTTCATCATTGGTTCACGAATCTGGATGGACAACCAGGAATACTTTAAGGCTACTCTTCGAAAAGGTCTTCTTCTGCGGTTGAGCTGAACACGTACTGTCTTTTCATGGATGCTACCATGGATATATATATTTTTCATCATATTCAATCGATCATAGGATTGGCTCCCTCCTAATTCGTGCTTCATGTAAGAGTGTATATAATCTGCTCCCTTCGTCTGACTGAGTCCATGCTTTTGTCTCCATCCTTGTTGTCTTCTATATAATAGAGTCCATGCTTCCATCTGCAACCTTATTGTCTTCTGCAATATATAATTGGATTTCTTGTATTAACAGAGTCCATGCTTCCGTCTTAGTTGTCGTCATAAGTCTTTCCCCAATTTCTCTTAATGTCTGACTTCTAAGTCTCTTCAGGATTGATTCTGATTTCGATATTATCTTGTAATGTCTTCCACATGATTTTTAATTCATCCTTTCATATGTATTATCTAATGATATTCATTCTTATCTTGTTGTTCTTCCATAGGTATAGTTCTTCTTGGAACACATTATCTTCCAAGAGATAGATATACAAGATATGTACAAAGACGATGCAAGCAAGATATGTACAAGAAAATAAGAAGAGTGTCGTTACCTTTTAGTAGAAGAAATCTCTTCCATCCTGCTTAGTCTTCTTTGTCGGTTCCTTTTCTTCGGCAATCGATGCTTCGTGTTTCTTCTTCCTTTTNTTTAGCTCGGGACACTGATTCATGTAGTGACCGTACTTCTGACAGTTGAAGCATTGTATTTCTGAAATGTCTTTCTCTTGATTTGGCTTCTTCCTTGAACCGAACTTCTTTTTGTTTCTAAAGTTCTTGAATCTTGTTGTGAAGGCTTGATCGTCGTACTTCTTTTGAAGTTTCTCTTTTGCATTGATCCTTGATTCTTCTTGAGCACAGCAAGTCCAAAGTTCTTCAAATGTTGGGTACTCCTTCCTTGTATTCATTCTTGCGGCAAATGCATCCCATGTCTTGGGAAGACCATTGAGTACTATGTTCACCAATTCCTTTTCTGAAGTGATCTCTTCAATAGCTTGTAGTTGATCTCTTAGCTGGGAGA
>ML777623.1:857903-953639 GCA_009831015.1 Picea engelmannii | reverse complement strand
CAAGGATAGCGCAACACAAAAGACTGATCAGATGTTCCAAACCCTAGCCAAGAGATATCCAAGCCAAATACTGAAACTTGTTGCTGTTGCAGCTGCACCTGCAACCCTCCTCCAAACCTGCGCACCAACTGCAACTGCAGTGCACACCAACTAGGAAAACTGCAGTCCTAATATGTGACAAATGAAAAAATGGCGCCCTGTATTTATAGTAATCCTGCCAGTTTACTGGGGTCGACTTCTCCTTCTGGGTATGTGTCTGTTCAATATATTATTATTAATTCTGGCCGACTTCTTCTCTTGGAGGCTAATAGCCTAATATAAATTATATTCTTGAGCTGACAAGGCTTCTAGGGTTATTAGCCAATTCATTAGGGTTTCTCTTGCTTCTCGGAGTCTTCTATTCTCGTCAGGTTCACATGTAGAGGTAAATACCTCCCGCCACTACCATAATATTAACACAATCTTCAACCATTTGATCCAACAATATTAATATTTGATGTTAGTCAAATTAACTTAGATCAAATAATATAAATATTTGAGAATTTATAACAATATATGTTTCCAGTAGTGGTTGACATTAAGTTGGGGAAATGTGAGTTAGAAGTTGCAATTCATGATGTGAAAAAATATATTGTACATATTATTGGGTGTGGTGTGGTGTGGTGAAACATGGTTGGCACATCCATGCATAGTATAAAAGTGAGTTCAACATGTAAAATCATAATTAACATGATAAAGCATGTTAAAATGACTACACTACTAGAATTCAATTACGTATAAGTAAAATATACTATTAGGTTATCTTCACATAGTGATTGACAATAGTGTTCATCGACATAAATACTACTAATTCATATTCATGTAGTTGTTCTCTAGTCGTATTTTTTATCCCTGGACTAAATTAGTCATTTAAGTTAGTCATTTTTAGTTGTGTCACTTAAAATTGCTCAAATTTGGTAGTATTTAACTGTTGTAACTAACTTTTTTGGTCTTGCAGTCAATAATTACCCATTTTGTACTAGTGGTTGTTGCTTAATATCCATCGATTCCTTTAGTTGGTGAATTGTCTCTTCTTCCTTGAATTTAGCTTTAGTGGAGTTAACAAAAACCTTGTAACATACTACATTTAACTTCTAAAATGTCAAGAATTTGTTTTTGTTGGACTAGTAAATTCATGATGGATGGATATTGAGAGATACATAGGTGTTCATTCTCATGCACTTTGGTTGCGACAGAGAACATAGAGCTCCTGGTAGACTGAATATATTCCTTATGTCTCCTCAAAATCCTCCTAAATTCCATAACATATATGTTCTCTATAACTGCACTCAAAACAAGGAACCTTGCCAACCAAACTAGGTCGAGAAAGATAATTCTAGAGCGAGATCTTTGATCCAAGAGAATTAACAAAGAGGCTACAAACACCTCTCACATCCTCTAAGGACTAAAACTAGAATTGATACCCTTCACTTGAAACTCTCCATGAAATACCCTGCAAAAGGTAATACAGAGGAAAAATACAGAAGAACAGAAGACCAAGAACAAACAAAGCTGTGAGAAATAGTCGGAATCCCAAGTTGCCTACTTTGAAAGCTCTTTCAAATCACCTTCACTAGAACTAGAGAACCATACCCACAACACAGAAACCAAAGTAACAACCTTTATTACAATCCCTTGAGAACTTCCTTTCTTACAATCCCTTGAGAACTTCTCGAATTTGAAATAAAACAACCAGGGCCCTAGATAGGCTTCCCTATTGCAAAGAAATCACTTACCATGAGGTTTGATACCTAAAGGTCCAAACTGCAAATGTTCCCAATTCCTTTACGCTCGTGTTCCATTCTCCAACAGAGTCAACAATGATTTATACTAAGGTATTCATTAAACAAAGTCAAGGTTAAGGGTCACATGGGAGAGAGGTTGAGTGTTTCCCTTTATACTCTCATCTCGATACAAAGGAGTTGATATGTATGATGTTGAATCATGTGTTTAGTAAATGTTGATTGATGTACAAAATGTTTTCAAAACCATAGGGGATGTTGCATAATGAGTACACCCCATTTTTTTCATACTCTCCTTTCATTAATTCGATGGCCTTCTTGGCCCAAAGATCAACATCTATGTTGAGTTCCCGCTTCACGTGATATAAATAAATATTGCTTATTGTGTTTTCTTCCTTTTAAGCTCGATTTATGAATACAATGAGCTTGTTATCCACTGGAGATGATTTTCCAAACATTTCTTTAATGATCATCAATCAATCACCTAAGACAATTGATGTTCTGACCTTGGTTTCCTTAACCACCCATTTTTTACCATTCATTTTGTTGTCAATAAATAATATGTATTTCATAGTAAAGTAATTATTGTTATATAAATTACAATATATATTGCTGCATGAGCTTTCTAGAGATAAAGTGTGTATGAGATTATGAAACATCCAAAGTTTCGAGTGGACACTTCACCCATCATCGGAGATCCACAAAACTTTAATGATACTAGAAAAGAGTGCTGGGGTTTAGATTTTAGAGAGTGAATTTTGATAATCGATGTAAGAAATGTAGAAAAATAAAAAGAAGTGATTATGTAAAATGAATAAAATATTAATGGAACCATTGTGTGAAAGTAGAGGTTATTGAATGCAAAATAATAGAATAAAGTAAAACATAATAAAGGGGGAGATTAAAATAATAGTAATTAAAAAGAAAAATAATAAAGGGAGATTAAAGGTGGAAATCTAAGGCCCCTGATGGAGTGTATTGTTAAGGCACTTTGTTATGTGAAATCACCAGTTTAAAACCCTCGACTTACCTTGTGTGTTGCATGAGGGGATGTGTTGGCATGCCTGGATGTTATAGTGGTAGCAGTCAGATAACACGACCCCATGTCACGCAAGTATATGCCTGACTCGTTGTTGATTCCTCCAACATACAAAAAAAAAAAGGTGGAAATCTAAAGAGAAAGAATGAAAAAAATATCGTGGAAACAATGGGTGAAAATAAAAGATCCACAAAACAAGGAAAAGGGTGAATTGTGGAAAATATTAAATTGTAGAATAGAAAGAAAAGGTTTGAAAAATAAAAAGGGGACAGAGTTAAAGTAGAATATAAAGAAAAGGTTTGAAAAATAAAAAGGGGGTGGAGTTAAAGTTTAAAAATGGAGAAAAAGGGGTTAGGAATTAAGAGCCAACTATGAAGAAAATATAGTAAACAACAATTAAAGAAAGGGGAAGACTTAATGACTAAGCCAATTAATAATGGGTTTCCAAGATTGACTAAATATGTAATCATCTTCCAGATTAAAATTGGTAGGATGTTTTTCAATTTCTAGCAGTTCTGAAATGATACGAGAAAAGTAATAGGGTGTTGAAATTACCCTATTACTTTTGTATCATTAAAGAAGAGTTAAAAGTTGAAAATCATCCTAATAATTTTAATCGGTCATCTACTTAGTCATTAAATCTTCCCCTTTCTTGGATTGACTCGTCATTTTCCTTGTTTTATTTATCTTTTATTTTCACATATTGTTTTTTCTTTCTTTTTAGATTTCCACCTTTAATGTCCCCTTTATTAATTTTCATTTTAATTATTATTATTTTAATCCCCTTATTATATTCTAATTTTTTTTATTATTTTGTATTTAATAATTTCTACTTTCACACAACTTATAATTATTTTATGTTTTGGCTTTTTTCAGGTGATATTTTCCGGGGAGATTTTCCCATAATACGGTGAGAAATTGTTGCATATTTGAGTGATTATTTATGTATAATCCTAGTTCGCATGGAGTTTTCAACATGTTGAATCCATTTCTGCATTCAAAAATAGATTTTAAACAACAGAAAATAGTGATTTCATGCAGGTTTATGTCGTCGAATTCCGATGAAAAAAGAAATTTCCAAAACGTAGAACAGTTAGACAACGCCTTTCTTTAATATTTTATTATTTTTATACAAAGGTCTTTTATTAATTTTATACATTTCTTAGAATGATTATTAAATTTTATTCTATAAAGTTTAAACCAAGTTTCTTAATCTTGTACATGGTTTCTCTCCCAAAATAAAATTAACCAACAATATGACTAATTATAGAAATTTACATCACTATATAGGGTGCCAACGGATCAACATGCCACACAAACTTTAGATCATCATGAATCCTTCCCTCCTTGCCTCAATTTGCAAGCCTGGCGATGCTCATTAAATCCTAACTTGCCATCTCCACTAGCCATCCTTGCACTTGGATCTATCAGTTGATCTCACTCGTGCGACGTTAATGGGTTTCTAGCTCCTTCTGTACTACATCATAGACATCCTGATTAAGATAGATTTATTTCCCTTACCTCCTCTCGCCCTGAGTGCATCAAGGTCATTTTCTTCTTTTCTCTCGCTCTCCTTCCATCTCTAGTCTTTCTTCTTGGCAGTGCACTCCATGTTTTCCCTCTCTAGAAACCATCATTGTGATTCCTGGTTTGTTTTTATGCCTAGGGAGAGAACTCGATCGAAAATACCAAGAGGCACTCGCCTCGACTCCAAAGGTGGTGGTCCTCACGATCATCTCCCACCTCACCCCTGTTGTGTTTTTCCCTGTCACTCGATGACGGAGGCCATGACCAATTCCCCTATTTTTTAATTTGTCGATGTCAAACCTTCCCCTAATCTAGCATCGCCCTTTGTCACCACCACCCATGTACCTAACCCTAATAATGCCTCCAACTCTCATCCTTTTCCCACCCCTCATCTAGTCTTCATAGCAGCTCAACATGAACTCATCAAGGAACTTCACAGGGATAATGATGAACAAAAATTTCGAGAAGAATTGATGGAGAAATGACTGGACTGGCTTCTGGACTTGGGTGCGAAGGACCCACAGCGGTGGCACAGCGAGGAGGAATTACTCCAAGCATTGATGGTTCTCAAATGGTTGAGTTGTCTGAATAACTAAGTTTTCATGGCCTGTTATGTTTTAATTTATGTAGCTTTTGTATGGTCTATCAAACATCAGCAACATGTTTCCTGACATATTCACAGGCCTAGAACAATCTATTTTAGTCTAAATTATGTAACTATGTCAATCGTCAGTAGTCATTGTACAGTGTTTTGGAACTTTTATGCATGGTGGTAGGGTTGGTTTCCTTTAAATGACAGCTTCAACACCAATATCGAGGACTCCTTTTGTAATTTCTATTCATGAAAGGTAATACAAATAACTCGCCCTATATATATATATATATATATATATATATATATATATATATATATATACAAAATATATTATTAAATTCAAAACATATTAAAATTCACTAATATATATTTCATAATATTAATTACTTTAATCTAAGAACAAATTGTTAATCACATTAATATCCATAACTATCGAATTGGCAATAAACTCCATTAATATTCTTGACTATTGACTTGGTAATAGACCTAAAAACAAATTGTTAATCACATTAATATTCATGACTATTGACTTGGCAATAAACTCCATTAACATTCTTGACTATTGACTTGGCAATAGACCTAAGAACAAATTGTTAATCACATTAATATACATAACTATCGACTTGGCAATAAACTCCATTAATATTCTTGACTATTGACTTGGCAATAGACCTAAGAACAAATTGTTAATCACATTAATATTCATGACTATCGACTTGGCAATAAACTCCATTAATATACTTGACTATTGACTTGGCAATAGACCTAAGAACAAATTGTTAATCACATTAATATACATGACTATCAACTTGGCAATAAACTCCATTAATATTCTTAATTGTTGACTTGGCAATAGACCTAAGAACAAATTGTTAATCGCCTTAATACTCATGACTATCGGCTTGGCAATAAACTCCATTAATATTCTTGATTGTTGACTTGGCAATAGACCTGAGAACAAATTGTTAATCACATTAATATTCATGACTATCAACTTGGCAATAAACTCCAATAATATTATTGACTATTGACTTGGCAATAGACCTGAAAACAAATTGTTAATCACATTAATATTCATGACTATCGACTTGGCAATAAACTGACTTGACAATAGACCTGAGAACAAATTGTTAATCACATTAATATTCATGACTATCGACTTGGCAATAAACTCCAATATTCATGACTATGAACTTGCCAATAAACTCCATTAATATTCTTGACTATTGACTTGGGATCGACTTAAGAACAAATTGTTGATCACATTATTCTTGACTTTTATGAAAATCCACGTCAATACTTTTCAATTATTGTTTGCCTTTAATATTTTTAAGTGAAAGGAAGTGGACGACCGTATAAACAAAATGCTGGAAAAAGTAATTTGATGGGAAGATCTCCACGACATTTGATGACTTTGAATTTTCCTCAATTCTTTTGGATCCTTTTCCGTGATTAAAGAAATTTAGTGTAAATGATGAATTTAGTATTATAGAAATCGACTGTAAATAATGAATTTTTTTTACCCTTCTCCATGAATTTAGGCTAATAGAAAAATATATATATATGTAAAAGAAGAAACCCCAACCAATACGGTTTTCTCGCCCATACAGTTTGTTACGCTTTACAAACGGTTCTCTGAGATTGTTACGCTCCGTTTCTTTCCTTTAGTATTATGATAATGCTCCTATTCTGGCTTCTCTTTGTCATTCCTTCTACGTTTTCCAAAGTCCAAATATCTAATCGTCGCCATACTCATCTTAGCAATGCTTCTGATCAAGAGGCTCTGCTTGGATTCTTGTCTACAGTCACTGCTCACAATCCATCCCAATCATTAGCGACTAATTGGAGACCAAATGTTTCATTCTGCGAGTGGAGAGGTATCATTTGCAGTCGGCGGACTCAGAGAGTGGTTTCTCTGAATGTTTCGAGCATGGGATTACAAGGTACAATCTCTCCTTTTTTGGGCAATCTCTCCTTTCTTAGAATACTCGACCTCCACAATAACAGCTTTCAGGGGCACATTCCCTGTGAATTGGGAAGTCTGTTTCGCTTAAAGATGCTTATCCTGTCTCGGAATCAACTCCAAAATTCCATTCCGCCCGCTTTGGGTGGGTGCCGTAGTTTACAGATTTTCTCTATGTCCTATAACAATCTCGTAGGGAACATTCCCTCAGAACTATGCCTTCTATCCATGTTACAATCCTTTAACTTAGAAACTAACAATTTGACGGGTATCATCCCGGCCTGCTTGGGAAACATATCTTCTTTGCACTTCATAAATTTGTGCAACAACCACCTTCACGGGAGTGTTCCTTCCGAGTTGGGTATGCTAAGCCAGCTGAGCTTTTTATTTCTGGGTAATAACCATCTCACTCGACAAATTCCCTCTTCCTTGTCAAACTTCACCAATCTTTTAGAATTGGATATATCTGAAAACCAGATTACTGGTCACATTCTAGCGGAGTTGTGTAGCAAGAACACTCGGTTGATAGGACTCTATCAGTTTGGTAACCAGTTGAATGGTATCATTCCTGCTTCCCTCTTCAATTGTACGAATCTTCAAGTGATCGACTTGGGGAGAAACCAGTTAAGCGGAGTAGTGCCCATGGAATTGGGTAAGTTGCCGTATCTCCAGGTGCTTGACTTGCAAAATAATGAACTGGTTAGCGGCAGCACCACGAGCTTGCCCATTCTTACTGCTCTTACTAACTGTTCCACTCTGCACAGAATAGATTTATCATCCAATCATCTCAGAGGACGTTTGCCCTCTTCTATAGGTTACCTCTCTACAAAAATGGACTACATAAACTTGGGCTCCAATGAATTAGCAGGAGAAATACCTCCACATATTGGAAACCTAACTAGTTTATCGCTCCTTGAATTATACTCCAATCATTTTACAGGGGCAATCCCTTCTTCATTGAATAGGCTTCAAAAGTTGGAGAGGTTATTTATGGGAGCCAACAATTTAGGAGGAAACATCCCGATGGAAATTGGGCAGCTCAAAAGCTTAGGATTGCTAGATCTCCAGGGAAATAATCTTTCTGGAAACATTCCTGATTCTTTGGCCGACCTCCAACAACTAAGATATCTAAGTCTTGCTCAAAACCAATTATCAGGTAGTATACCTACAAATTTAGGAAAATGCTTGAACTTACTGCTGCTAGACTTGTCATACAATAGGTTCACTGGGGCCATACCTCTAGAGGTTGGAGGGCTTGCAAATTTAGCTTTCTATTTCAATGTTTCAAACAATTTATTACATGGTCATGTGCCTTCGGAACTAAGCAAGATGTCTATGCTTCAAGTTATAGATGTTTCTGCAAATCGACTAACAGGTTACATTCCAAGCTTACTAGGAAGCTGCAAAGAACTGCAGTCCTTGAATCTTTCCTACAACACACTTGAAGGTCTGATTCCAGATTCACTCAGTGAACTTCAAAGTCTTCAGGACTTGGATTTCTCCTCCAACAATTTCTCCGGTGGATTACCCATGTCATTGGAAAATCTCAAAATGCTTCGTCACTTGAATGTTTCTTTCAACAAGTTGTCAGGAAAAGTCCCTAAGGATGGAGTTTTCAAAAATCTTGGTGCCACAGCCTTTATGGGAAATCCTGGTCTCTGTGGACCTTGGGTAAGCCTATCACCATGTTTTCCTCACAAAGATCAAAGTATTTCACATATGGAAAGAGTCATCATACCAGTGTTTTTAGTTGTAACGACTATTATATTGTGTTTGTGTTTGAAAATGTGGTGGAGAGTAAATTCCATTAGAGAGGTTGGGGCATCCTTAAATGTGGGGCATCAGAAAATTTCTTATGGACAACTCATCTCCATAACAAATAAATTTAATGATGCCAACTTGTTAGGAGTTGGGAATTTTGGGAAAGTGTACAAAGGGGTTTTAAATGATGGCACAATTGTTGCCATTAAGCTTTTTGATTTGAAAAATGAAGGAGCTCACAAGAGTTTTGAAAGGGAGTGTAAAGTGTTGGGTAAAGTTAGACACAAAAATCTGATTAGAATCATAACATGTTATTCAGATCTCCAAATCAAAGCTTTGATATTTCCATTAATGTCAAATGGAAGCCTAGAAAAGTGGTTGCATCCCAATGATGAAGAAGAAAGTTGTTTGACTCTAATTCAAAGGTTGAATATAGCAACAGACATTGCGCAGGGCTTGTCATATCTCCATCACTATTGCTTTGTGCAAGTGATCCATTGCGATTTGAAACCGAGTAATGTGTTGCTGGGTGAAGACATGGTATCATATCTAATAGACTTTGGCATTGCTACCATATACTTTGCAAATTCCGAGGGTTCAACATTCACTTCTACACATGCACTCAAAGGATCCATGGGTTACATTCCTCCTGGTAATATTTGATGTAGATAGCATATTAAGCAATGTCACTAGTTTTCATTTTTTATTAAAAATTGTAAATAAAAAAGCTTACCATGACGATCTCTGGATGTAGAATATGGACTCGATGGACATGTTACAACAAAAGGTGATGTTTATAGCTATGGAATATTGTTATTGGAGATGCTTACTGGAAGGAAACCCACACACAACATGTTTGTGGAAGGAATCAGCTTGCAAAAATGGGTGGCCAGTAGTTTTCCAAATCAAGTAGGAGAAGTGGTGGATAAGAGTTTATTGAGAAGAACTAGTATGAGAACTAAAGAAGATAAGGATCTCAATTGCCTCAGTGAACTCATAAGTGTGGGTTTACTTTGTACAAGAGAATCTCCCAAAAGACGACCTACTATGATAGATGTTGTGTACAAACTCCAAAGCATCAAAAACACTTTTCTAGAAGTTGATGGCAAACCAAAATCCCAAATAGACATCATACATTTGTTAGAAAGTACAAGTAGTAGTGCTCACAACAATATTGGAGAAGGTATGTTGTAAGGAAATATAAATAATGAAATAAGTAATTAGACTACTTTGTCATTAGCTCTATCTACTTTTAGTCCAATTTCTTAGAAAAACTATGTATATCAATCCTATTTTTCAATATCATTTTACATCTACAATTTTAAATCTATTACTTGCTCCTTTATTTGTGATGTTATATTTATATAAATATATTAAATTATTTATATTTTTTTAAAGAATTAAAACTATAAAAATAATTTTAAATTTAGAAATTATTATGAAAATAACTTAAAAAAATAATGCTCTAATTTATTTGTGATGTTATATTTATATAAATAGATTAAATTATTTGTATTTTTTTTAAGAATTAAAATTAGAAAAATAATTTTAAATTTATAAATTATTATGAAAATAACTAAAAGACTAATGCCCTTGCTTTTTTTCCATAAAAAATTATATCTCATAACAAATAATAAGGAAGTTAGATATTCTTAACATTTCAATGTTGTAAAATGCGATATTACTTTTCAAAGTTTATATATAATATAAATCCATCTTTATTTATTTTTATTTTTATGAATTTAATTTTATTTGTTTTTAATTTTTTTTAATTTTTAATTTTTATATTTTATTAATGTAATTTGAAATAAATATATATGATAGTGAATGAATCACATCAATTTCAATATTACCATATTTTTGGAAAAGAATAAGTTTGACTCATATAATGCTTTACAAAATAAAATTTTCACTTATTTACTCTACATTGATTGAAATCGTTTTAAATTAAAAATGTTTATTAAACATATAACATGATGTAAATGAATTATTGTGTATTTTGTCGTAAATGAATTATTTTGTATTTTGTCTTTCCATGCAAGTAGCTTTGGTTAGAGAGAGTATTCAAAAATATTTTGTATTTTGTTTTTGTCTTTGGTTAAAGTAGGAGACATTATCAAATAAATGTATGGTGAACATGGTGAAGGAGTACTATAATCATTTATAAATATGGTTATAAATTATTATTGTACTTAAGAAGTTAAATTTAGATAATTTGATTGGATTTTAAGGTTTTTTTTTTTAAATGATTTACTCAAAAAAATCTAATCATTTTAAGGGTTGGTGTGGTCTAGACGAGTGTAATCTCAAGATGATTTTGATCGTTTAGATGTCCCTAGATGATTTTGTGAGTGGATCACGGTTTCTTACCAATGAACTACTATTTCTTAGTCCCATAGGTAATAAACACACTAACAAACAAAATATCATAATCTCATTTTGTAAATTAAATTTCATAATTTTTTCTTATCATTTTGAATTAAAAAATTTTAAATTTTTTTTTAAAAAGTATACAAAATTTATAGATGTAATTAAAAATCAACTTTCCTTTTTAATCATAGAATTGGGTTTAACTATGCCTTTAATTCATGGGATATATCGTGTAGATAACTTTACATGTGTTTGGAATCCTTGGGCACAGTAAAATCTTGCCAATTGTTTTGCGCACAGTAAAATCTTGCCAATTGTTTTTAGGTTAGTGTTTATTTACTTGTTTACATAATAAATAATCTGTTGATCTTTTATTAACTTAAAAAATGTATGGTGTTTATTCTTGTTTGTGTTTTTCTTTTATCATTATTAAACATTTGTGAATATTAATGTCTCTTTTTTATTTATTTTTATTTTTTTTTTCTTTATGTAATTTAAAATTAACTATTATTATTGATCACATTATTAAAACTATCACATTCTTTTTGTATTATTTTTATATTTTTTTTGAACAATTTAAAATTAACTATTATTATTGGATCACAGTAGTAAAGCCATATATATAATAGATATATGTTTTGTTTATTTTATTTAGATTGTTTTGAAAAGAAGAAAGGTTGTACAAAGATCCTCAATCTCATGAACAAATTGAGGAAAGAGATTATGTGTTTCAAGGATAAGATGATAGGTTTTTATAAATGTTTTTTTAGTGTTATAAAATTGGACAAGATTATTAAAAAAAAACAACTAAAACCTATGCAATTGGTAATGGAGGTTCAACACATGTTTTTTATAATTAAAAATTCTACAAATGTTTTATATAGTTAAAAATTCTAAGTGGTTAAAGGTTTTAATAGAGAATTAAAAAATATAGAAAAATATAAAGAATGTGTGTGACATAATGTTTTTGGTATAAACTAAGTTTTTTTCCATGAACTTAATTTATTTATATATATATATATATTAAAAAAAATTCCTCGAAAAAAAACAAAACAAAAACGTAATTTTATTACTACAAAGAGTTACAAAATTACATATGTCGATGTGTACAAAGGCACACATTCATCTAATATACTTATCATACATATAGATCTTGAAACAAAATAGTCCATACACAGTGTATAGAGGCAAAATACATATAATATTGCATATATATATATAGTCCAGTAAAAAGGAAAAAAAAAAGTAATTTTATTACTATAAAGAGTTACAAAATTACATAAATCGATGTGTACAAAGGCACATATGCATCCGATATATCTGTCATACATATAGATCTTGAAACAAAATAGTCCATACACGGTATATAGAGGCAAAATACATATGCCTACAAGAACAAAATATCCACATAGCAATCCTATCCCAAAAAAAAACAGCTCCATCAATAAATCATCAAAGCTGCTATATCCGATGGGGGTTGGGAGCCTCCCTAAAAGGCTCTTGAAAAAACTAGAATTGTATTTCCCTGTCATGTGAAGTCACTGCAATCTCTCCTAGAGCCAACTATAAACCAGCCTTAGAAAGTTGGTCGGCCTTCTGATTTCATTCCCTGTAAATGTGCATAAAGTGAACAACATCAAATTTGGTAATCAACAAGAAAAATTCTTCTAAGAGGGGTGTAAGGTGTGTGTTCAGGCATCTCTGAGTTTTCCTAGCCCAATTCAAGACCAACATGAAGTCCCCAAAAAATTGAAGAGAATTGCACCCTTTTTCCAGCGCAAAGGGAAGAAAAAAATTTAGAGCCAGAAGTTCTCCATGTTTACTTGTTCCTTCACCAAAACCCATGGAGAGTTCATAGAAAATTAAATTGGACGTAAAAAAAACCCTCCACCCCCACTCTATTCACTGTTCGATTGGGACGTTCCATCAAAGTAGGCCCATGGGATGGCCTTATTAATCTCTTCATTTTGAACAACTCTGATTTGAGGAGCGACATTACACTGTGGATAAAAGAAGAGAATATTGAGGTTGTTTATCGCAACCACTTCAGGGAAAGAGGGGGTCTCTTGAAACATGACTTTATTACGGGCAATCCAAACACCCCAAAAAATTATCAGAGAGAGGGCATTAAAATTTATGTTATTGGAGTTAGAGACCCAAGAGTGAAAAACAACATTTACCATCTCTCCCTGCCATATACACCCATGATTTAATCTTCGGGAGACCTCAACCAAAAATTGAATTGAGAAAGGGTGTGATATGAAGAGATGGGACAAGTTTTCCATTTCGGTTTTTCACAAGGGACACCAACCCAACCCCGAGAAACATCTCGTTTGCAATATATCCCACATGGGGACTTCTTTTTAAAGAATGCACCACATAAAGAGGTGTGTCTTCGTTGGACACTTAAATTTCTAGATATGTTTCCACCACCAAATAGTTTTTCTTCCTAAAATATCCACAATTAACCTATGCTAACCAAGTTTTGGTGTATAAGAACCACGACGATCATAATCCCAAATAAGCTCTCCGGCTCTGTCTAGAATTATGACATGAGAAGATTGGACGGCTCTGATGGAATTATTCCAAACTACAGAATCGTCACCTTGCAAAATGATTTGATTTTTTGTCACCCAACCTTGAGAAAATAAATCGGTTGTTAAAGGATCTGCAATCTGATTTAAATGAAAAATACCTTGATTATGAAGAGCTTCTATTAAGGGATTGGGGAGGTATGATTCCAACTGCATCCTGCCCACGGATCAACACCAACTTTAATAGTTTTGTCATCACCTACTTTCCACGCTATCCCACCACCAACTAAATTGAATGATTTAATGAGTTCCTTCCACATAATAGAATATTTGAGTTAAGATTTATTCAGGTTCCGGATCCATTCGATAATAGAGATGGGAGTGACATAATTATGTTCAAGGACCGCAGACCATAAGTTCCGGCATTTAATAAGGCGCCAAGCACATTTCTCCACCAGCGTCTTGGAGAAGAGGAATAGGTTTTTAAGACCCCATCCCCCCACCAATTTCGGAGTGGAAATTCTATCACATCGAATCCAAAGCATTACAAAATGTTCTTTTTTCCCCTGCCATAGAATACGAGAACATAGTCGACGTGATTTTTCAATAATTATTTTTGGGATCTAGGACATATCCATCCAATAAACAGGAATTGGTTCTAGAACTTACTTGATTAGAACTAACCTGCCTACTCTAGACAACCACCTAAAACTCTAGTTTTGAAGATTCTTTTCAGGCTTGGCTATTAACCATATACAATCTCGCTTACCATAGTTATTAGACTTTAGATGGAATCCACTATATTTGAATCTTGTCTCAAACTCGATCAGATAAAAATGAAATAGATTCTGATATGGCTCAACCTCCTGCTCTGTTAAATTACAGCACGACACCGAAGATTTTATACCATTGAATTCCATACCAGTAGCTCGACAGAACTGATCAAGTATTTCTATCAACTTAACCATGTCTCTCCCTGAGCCATCATAGAAAAGGAGACCATCATCCACAAAAAGGAGGTGGGTAATAAACATATTCAGAGAAATTTGTATGCCCCTGAAAGCCCCTGAGCGCTTTTCCTCCGCCATGGAACGGCTTAGGCCTTCCGACATTAGCAGGAATAGTAATGGAGAAAGAGGAAATCCTTGTTGTAACCCCTAATCCACATGAAAAAAAAAGGGGAAGAAACTCTGTTAATTAAAACTGCAAAAGAGACTGAGGTCAAACAACCCATCACCCATATGATGAAAGGTATATCGAATCCAATATGACTCAAAAGAAAACATATATAATTCTAGTTAACATGATCATAATCCTTGGAGAGATCAATCTTGAGCATAACACCTTTCATATTCCTGGTTTTGAGATTATGCAAAACCTCTTGGGCCACTCCAATTGCCTCACGAATCTTCCTTCCTTTGAGGAAACCAAACTACTCAGAGTTTATGGATCTCGACAAAACCACCTTAAATTTCTAAGAAATAATCTTGGCAATAATCTTATATATCCCATTACATAGTGAAATTGGTCTGAAATCCTTAAACGATGAGGGGTTATCTATCTTTGGAATCAAGGCGATAAAATTTGCATTGAAAGGGGCCAATAATCTTCCATTCAAGCGAGTCTCATTGACTACTCAGAGAAGGTCGCTTCCCAAGATATTAAAGGATCTATGAAAAAATTCGATCGACCATCTATCAGGCCCTAGGCTCTTGTTATTTTTTACACTGCTACGAACCTCCTGCAGCTCCTCTTCCAATACCTTAGCTATTAGATCTCGGTTGTCATCGTCTTCAAAAAATCTGGGGAAATAAAGAGTTGTCTGAATGATATCCTGTATGTTAATACTCGGGGGGGGCTTTAAAAAAATCTTTGAAATGATTGCATCCCATCTAAGCAAGGTCTTTGAAAGATGATAACCTTCTTCATGTTTGATCATTAAGATACCAAATAGTATTCATATTCTTCCTTCCTCGTGCAAAATCCTGAAAGAAATTTTTATTCTCATCCCCACTTTTCAACCAAATGGCATGAATTTTTCGCCTCCAATCCTCTTCCCTATCTGCTAGAAGTTTCCTATATCTCACTTCCAAGCTCGCACATTGGTCTGTTTGGAGTCATAAATGGGTTTTAACTAAGCCTCGATAGCTTTCAGGTCATGATTATCTCTAATTCTTCTTTGATTAGCCCAACAGATTATTTCTTCTTTAAGTCGTTTCATATTTGAGGAAAACTAAATCGCAAATGAATCAGGGGATGAGTTATCATACTGTCTCTAGGTGTCTTGAAGGAGAGTTTTGAAATCTTCTTCCTCCAACCATCGAGAGTTAAATTTAATGGGACTGGTAAGTTTCCTTCCCAACCCTGCAACTTCAAAGACAATCAGAAAGTGATCAAAGTCACCGCCACTGTCCACCCATTTCCTGAGATTAAGGGGGGGCATCGATAAAGCTTCTGAGACTAAAATATGATCAAGCCTTTTTGAAATTCTATCATCTCCACTTCACTTGTTCCTCGATGTAGGTTTTAGTTGAGTAGGGGCTAGATCAATAAGACTCCTTTCCATAAAAAGATATGAAAAGAAGCCTCCCAAAGGATCCACACTTGCATTTGGACCCCAAACCTCTGATGCACCTATCGTGAAATTGAGGTCCCCACCAAGGATAATATTGTATGCATCCAAGGACTTTTGAAGAAGGTTTTCCCAAAAGGTCTCTATTAAATTAATTAAAAAAATAATTTTTTTATTACCATATTTTTGGTCGTAGAATTTTTATTTCTAATACTAAAAAATGAGAAAACTAAAAATATTTGTCCCCATAAAAACATCCCCAAAGTGAACCATGATTTTTGATATATATATAATTTTACTTAACAAAAATTATATATGTATATTAGTTTTACAATAAAATTTAAATAAAAATAGATCATCACAATGAAAATCCCAAAAATTATAATATGTGTAGGTTCAATGAGAAATTTAATGATTGTGTGTAGATTCAATGAAGAATTTAATGGTTGAAGGTGCACAAGTTTTTCTGTAGAATTTGCAGGTGTTCATATATGTAAGTCAAATCTTCATAAAAAAATGCATGAAGCAAGATTACTTGCATTGACTTAACATTTTAAACTAAGAACTTGAAATCCATCGATTAAGAGTTGATGTGTTTTTAACTCTCAAATTAGATATTTTAGGTCTTAAACTCTCGACGAAGAGCCAATTTTGACTGAGAGATGGTGTTGAATTCAACTCTCAGTCAAGATATTGTATAATCTCTTGACCAAGAGTTTAATTTCATTAGGTCTTCACAGATCCTTGCAAAAATATCTGACACATCTTCATTGGATCACTTATGTATTAAATATTTTGAAATCATTGGTGCATGTTACATATTTTTAAAGAACTAGTGCATA
The DNA here is from genome assembly GCA_009831015.1 of Picea engelmannii. Classification (NCBI taxonomy): domain Eukaryota; kingdom Viridiplantae; phylum Streptophyta; class Pinopsida; order Pinales; family Pinaceae; genus Picea; species Picea engelmannii. The sequence goes on along the minus strand of ML777623.1, from coordinate 936,655 downwards.
TTACCAATTAATCAACACTAGTGCACATATCTCTTTGTGAAGTGTGAAGTCCCAGTAACAATAATGATAAAAATAATTGCAATGAGAATGGTATCATCAAAAGGAATGGTAGTGTTTTTGTAGTTTAGAGCACTGGTGTGTATATTACAATTACAATAACTGAGGGATCAGTACATGTCAACCACCTTGGTGCATAAAATAATTTAAACACACACCAGTGCGTAACAATAATTCAAAAGTATCAGTGAGTAGTTATGAATACAACACATAGTTTTCTTCAATTGAATACAATGGAACAATATGATATGCTCATTACTAACTTTCCCTATGTTGACAGTATGCAAATGCAACTTCTTCTTCTTCTTTTTTATAAAATTTCAATTATTATTCATAAAATCAAATATTTTTTTATAATAATATTTATTTGTATATTTTAATTAATGTGTTTAGATATAATCATTGCATTAATGTATTGTATTGTTTAAAAAAGAATACCATATGACTAAACCTTTGTCCACTATAATAATGTCAATCATCTATATGTAAATCAATGCAATGTAACATTTTGTAACATTGGATATTGCAATATGAGAAACCCATTTTATTATATATGAATAAGGGACCTTTCATCGTACAAAATGGGACAACATAAAAGTCCAAGCTAATCAAAATGTCAATAAATAATCACTACAATTATTGGTAACTCATTCCAAGCAATTGGGAACTGAGATCAAGGTTGTATATGTGTACTACCTCTAGGAAATATGCTCAAAGCCCATGCATTATGCATAAAATTGATTTTTTTAATCCATTGTATAGGCCTGCATGGGTTACCTGGAAGCAACATGCACATTGCACAATAGTTGCATCACTAGAGGTTGCACACAAGCTAAAGGGCTCAAAATGTGTCTTAAAAAGGCTTCAATTTGGTGAATTGAATGCATGAAAGTGACCAAAATCATAAGATTTGGCTAGGAGGCCTAAATATATCTATAATGAATGCCCCCTAATAAGTGAGGTTAAAAAGGGAGTTGATGGCCAAAATACATTATAAAGCCAAGAGGAGTAAGCAAGGAAAACCAAAATGGAGTCCAACATACAAAGGATAAGAAAGGATAAGAAAAGCACCTACAAATGGAAAGAAAGTATTATACAACCCTTTTCTCTGCAGTGGGAATATCCATGTTCAAGTGAAAAATAACCATGGTCATCAAATCAAGTACATTATAGATCCATGAAGCATATAGAGTGCAAAGTCATGGCCATGAAATAATACATAATGGATCCAATGAATCCATGTCAAAACAAGATTGTAGCCACAAAACTGATATAAAGTGGATCTATGTCTCAAATTATATGAGGAGAACAACTAAACCTATGAAAAGATCAAATGTGTCCTCCAAGTATCAATGCAATATAGAGTAGTGGTATTATAAATATAATAAACTCAAATGAGGGAACAAAAAAGGGATGCCACCACATCACAAGGTCTTAAATACAAATTTGTCAAAATGTATTAGGGTAAATCCATGAAGATGTGTCACACATTTTAGTCAAATGTGGTGATGAAAATGGTAAACACTGAAATTTTAGTCAATTTTGAGTTATTCATGAAAGTGGTAAACAATGAAATGAGATCCAATAACACTTCATAACACTTATAGTTTTATTATTTGCCTTGTCATACCTAGGGGGGCCATAGTTTTCCCTTATAAGTGTCATCATTTCTCAAGTCAATTTGTACTATTAGGAAATTGGATGAGGTAGCCCTTTCCACATCCTAACCATACTTAACATTTTCCATTTTCCTCGATTCACTCCATTCCATCCATAAAAGGTTTTCCCTAATCGTGTTTGACTTAACAAATGTCAACAAAAATGTCTACTTTAGGAATCCTAAGTCAATAAAGAAAAAAAAGGATAGAGGTGAAGAGAAATAAAGTCAAAAGCCAAAAATATTAAATCTTGAGCTATGACACTTCACTATGAGGTGAATACTCTTAGTCTCGTGCTTGTATATGAATATATAAAGAAAAAGGGACTTGCTCAATAGAATGAACACATAGAAAAAAATAAAAAAATGGGTAGTAAGAAATGGTGCCAAGGAAAAGTAATGTGATGCTAAAAGTCCCTCTTAAAGGCTCCTATAAAATAATAGCTCATGAAAGCTAGTTGAATAAAATCACAAGATCTACATAGCATATTAAATGACTTTGATGGTCATCACATGAAGTTTTCCCCTTCCCCTTTCCATAATCATTCATCACAACATCTACCTTTTACCTAGGGACTTAGGAAATACTCATTGTCCTAAGACTTGTCACAAGTATAAGGGTTAATTTTGTTCCCATTTGTTAAAACTTAGGAAAATATTAAAACTAACCCTTATTCTAATGTTGTGTTAAATGAAATCATTAAGTGTACATTATCTAATGGCTTGAAAAGAAGTTGGACCCATAACTCCAAGTGGGTACCTTGCATTGGGATCCATGTATTATGCCTTGAGATTTGTAACATTACCTTGGGATCTGTGTACTTATAATTAGCCATATAAACAAACACTAGGATCCATATACTACATTGGGATACATGTCACTATTTTTTTATCCATGACAATACATCGAGCGATGACAAGGATGCCACATCATCACAGTTGCTACATGGACCTCTCAAATATTCCCTCGTTGCTCAGTTGGATTCCTTCATTCACATGAATGCATGATTACTCCCTTTTGGACCACACATGGGAGGTTTGTTGAGACATTGGAGCACTCCTATGAGGTGGTTACACATGGTCACAGGTTTTTATAGTGATCATAGGTTGACGTGGCATTGACCACATTATTTATTTTATGAGTGCCCTAGTTGAGGAGCCGCATGTGCCATGCTACATTTTATACTCATCTTGGATGTCCCACATGTGTGACATGATGACATGTTTTTTGAGAGGTTGTTACATTGAGATGACCCCTTCCTCACTTTTTGGATTAGTTGGAGGAGTGCCCTATGTCTTTGGACTCATTGTTGACCACTTCTTCACCCATTTGATGGACATTGGATATTTTTTATGAGGGCGCACTTGTCCCTAGCCCCTTTAGCCCACATGTGTGACTTATTGTTAAATCTTTGACCATTTTTTAGGGGGATCTCATGTGTTAGAGGATTACGAGGGTGATTTATGCCCACTTACAGTATTTTTCTCATGGTTTTGACTTGGACTAATGTTTTTTTTTCATAGTTTGAGCTAGTACATTGTATTACACCTTGTATTGAGGAGGCTCCTTATCTATATAACAAGGAGATATCTCTCATTTTAATTTAATGGATATTATTGAGATAACTTTCCTACAAAGTTCTTGTGTATCTATATTTTTCTAAGTGATTGTTATAGGATAATTTCAAGGACTAGATAGAATATTTTTTCAGTTTTGTTGGAGGACAAAACTACTACAAGGCCAAAGAAGGGCACCTTGCTCCACTTGGAAGGGAAATCAAGGTATAGTGTTCTTTCCTTATTTCCTTTGACCATTTATGTCATGTTTCTATTACATTGAGGTAGGACATCTTAGGGATCTTCCATCTTTCCTTGGGAAAACTTTGAAATCACCTTGATAGTACATGGAAAGGATTCCTAGAGGACCAATCCCCACATCTACTCTTAAATAATCCCACTTAGCCCGAGGAAATGCTTGAGAGGCAAGACTTCACCTCGAATTGTGTAGGGACCCCATAGCACTTTTTAGGCATTGGTATATTGATTTCTTCAACAACGATAACAACAAAAATACATTTTCCCTTTTTCCTTTTTTTGTTTGATTTCCGCAATCTAGGGTTTCATCAGTTGATACATTCAACTTGGTTGCTGAATCTAAGTTTATTTTCATTGTATATCTCATCAATCTAATATCTTTCTCATGCTAACTAGATATTCATGTTATATTTTCTTCAAGTTGGCATAAGGATGATATAAATCTTATCTTTTTCATGCTAATTAGATATTCATGTTATTTTTTCTTCAAGTTGACATAAGGATGGTATAAATCTTGTTTACATTTCTCAATCATTGGATCCAACCTTAAATAATCAAGTGACTCTAAGTTTGTTCAAGTTTCAATTTTTTGTGGGGTTTCTTTTCTTCATGCTTGGAAACATGTGGTCAATATTAACCTTGCTCCACTTGGAAGGGAAATCAAGGTATAGTGTTATTTCCTTATTTCCCTTTACCATTGATGTTTTGTTTCCATTACATTGAGGTAGGACATATTATGGCTCTTCCCTCTTGCCTTGGAAAAACTTTGAAATCACCTTAATAGTACTTGGAAAGGATTCCTAGAGGACCAATCCCCCCATATACTCTTGAAGAAGCCCACTTAGCCCTAGGAAATGCTTGAGAGGCAAGACTTCACCTAGAATTGTGTAGGGACCGCAAAGCACTTTTTAGGCACCAGTCTATTGATTTCTTCAACAACAACAACAACAAAAAACATTTTCCCTTTTTCCTTTTTTTGTTTGATTTCTACAATCTAGGGTTTCATTGGTTGATATATTCATCTAGGTTGTTAGATCTAAGTTTATTTTCATTGTATATCTCATCAATCTTAGATCTTTCTCATGCTAACTAGATATTCATGTTATATTTCCTTCAAGTTGTCATAAGGATGATATAAATCTTATCTTTCTCATGCTAATTAGATATTCATGTTATATTTTCTTCAAGTTGACAAAAGGATGCTATAAATCTTGTTTACATTTCTCAATCATTGGATCTAACCTTAAATAATCAAGTGACTCTAAGTTTGTTCAAGTTTCAATTTTTTGTGGGGTTGCTTTGGTTCATGCTTGGAAACATGTGGTGAATATTAACCTTGATCTCATTTAAACCTTCTTGCAAAGAATTTATGCCAACATTGAGACATTATTATGGTATATGTGCTTGAGAAAGGTGAATCTATGCTAAAACAAGGTCAACAACTTAACTATTGAGTGAGACAATTTGCAATTTGAGGCTTTATGTCTAGGGTCTTTTGAGGTTGAACTTTCAAATATGAAATTGTTTTGGTATGGTTGGCATATCTTGTGGTACAATAACACCTTTAACATTCATCTAAACTCATGACTGCATGAGATATTTGGTCATTTCAATCCTTTAGCATTTATGACAAGGATTTATAGGTATGCATAATAATTAAAGTTTGGTCTTGTTATACTTCATACAACATATAACATCTTTAACACACCCTTAATCAAATCGATGTTAGAGATTCTTGAACGACTTAGTATATTGTGCCAACATTCATTGTTGAGGGTTTATTTGCTTGCTTCTGTAGATCTTGAATTTTTCACACCCCTAACACATAATTATTGACATTGTTGCTAGTATACTTTGTTTACACAGTCATACAATGCACGATCTTTGGGATATTGTTGCAAACAATTGGTTCCTTTTACTTCTTATCCCATGGTGGATGGTTATTTTTCATGAGTATAACATGCCTAAAATGCATTCAAACCTAAGCATTTAAGAAGATATTTTAGTGCTAGCATATTATTTTACAAGTTCAAATCACTCAACACTGTTGCAAGTACCTATTGATTGTTCGGAATCTAGGTTTTCTCATGATAAAAATCCAGTGGTAATATGCTCTCATGGGATCTCTATTATTTGGTTATAATCTGCTATAAACATACAGTGGCATAGTGATTTTAAAGACCAATATCTTTACTTTTTTTTCATAGTAGTGTTGGCACATGGATCAACCAATTTCGCATGATAATAAACCTCACTTTTCAAGTACATATTTGATCATTGTTGCATGGTTACCCTAACTCACTTATGATCATTGGATAATGTCTTAAATACTAATAAGGTTGCTCAATATACAATTGAGTTGTGGGATGTTTTGTTATGGTTATCATTGCCTAAACACATTTATCATACATGCTCTAAATGAAGGTAATTCATTCATTCCCGACACATATGTTCTCATCATATACTCTAACAAAGTAGCAATAGATTTGGTACTTTGATGATTATTTATTGTTCTTGATCAACACATTCTATGATGTCCTAAATCAGAATTACATTATTGGCGTGTAATATCTTGCCTCATGGTAATATCTAGAAACATGGTAAATAAATGATATATGACTTGTGAGAATCATTATCATCTATTTCCAGGTGTCATTTTGCTAGCCTTGTAAGATTGATGCACAAGATCTTCATTTCTAGTTTCCAATCATAATTTTGTAATATGAATGAGTAAGTTGATTTAAGTTAAACACATTTCAATATTGTTGTTTGATCTATCTATTATCTACCTTTTCATATACTTAATCTTGTTTCATATCCTTGAGAGTGGATAGTGTCAAGTTATTAAAATACTTGTCAATTTTAGTTAGAGAGATCCTCTTCTTCACTACACAATATAACTTGGCATGACCCTTTAGGAATACCCTCTGTAAGGTGGAAAACCTCATCTCTTAGTCTTAAGAAAAAGGCAAGGCCATCAAGTTGACAGGGTGGATTGTCTAGTAGTTACATATAAGCTCTCCTATATAAGGTGGGACTTTCCTTTTAGTGAGAGCTTAAGAAATAACAATGAAAACTTGGACATTTCATAATCTTATACATAATTTATCTCTAAAAAGCTTAGGAAACATTATAACAAACTCTGAAAATCTACCTTCTACAATATATATTAAATTTAAAGCATATTAAAATCTATTTCTATATATATATATATATATATATATTTTTTTTTTTTTTAATAGAAGAACATATTGTTAATCCTTCATTTTCCCATTAATATTCTTGACTATTAACTTGGTAATAAGTTCCATTATTTTGTCACACCATTCAATTAATTCTACCCAATTGCAAAGTGCAACATGTAATATTTTCATTAATCACTAATGTTATAATGTTATTAGTCCCTTCTAAAGGCAAGTGGGACTCTAGCGTTTGATTCGACAATGTTATAATGTTATTAGTCCCTGCCGAAGGCAAGCGGGACTCTAGCGTTCGATTCGGCATTGACTGACTATTACTTTAGGTTTTAATTTTAATACATTGCTTATATCGCTAAGTTTCTAGCATGGTTGGTAATTTATTTTATTAAATAAATTGCAAAAAAATATTTATGTGAAATCTTATTGGTTGTAAGAATTGAAGTCTTATTAGAGGCTTCCCTCCTCCCAATGTATTTGTTTCATTTCCTATCCTAACTTTTGAGGATAATGTGCAATATGCAATTTCTTCATTCTCTTCATTGCTTTGTAACCTAAGTTTCTTCATTGTTTCGTAACCTAAGTTCAGTGCATTAACACTTAGCATTAATGCTTCTACTGCACCCAAATTTCAATGTCTGACAAATATGGCCAGCATGTCCATCGTCTGTTATTCCTTGTGCATGGCATCCACCATGTGCTCTTTCTTATGCATGAATGCACACACAGGCCCCCATGTTACATAATCTCCTTCCTGCCACAGGCACTTCGACCCTTACTTCTTTGGTGCTGGTTCCTTTACTATTATAAGGTACGTTGGCCGAGGTGTTGGGTCTCTAATATAAGGTAACTTATATTAACATATTACTTCCTAAAGACATCGTTGATGTTGTTTATTTCAATACAGAAATTGTACTAGTATGAGCATGGGTACGTGATCCCTTACATGTAAGATCCATTGCTCATGCAATTTGGGATCCTCCTTTACCTTCACTATGGGATAAACTCCTTGTTGTGCCTGAATACTCTGCCTCTAAGACTGCTATGGGATAAACTCTTTGCTGCGCCTGAATACTCTACCACTGAGACTGCTAGAAGATACACAATGCTCATATCCAAAATCGATTTCAAATTCATTCGTTGATACTATCAAGAAGGGAGGTGGAGAGTATGGAACATCCAGAACATAATCAACAACTTAATCACTTATTTAAACGTCCAAAAAGAAATAAAGATGCAGATCAATATCGAGTTCAAGTTCGAAGGGAAGATCACAGTCCCATCAGCTGCATTGTCTTTGTCCTTACCTTATCCAACACCCATAGCCCATGCAGTTGAGGTCATTAAGAAAACTCTTGACTTGAGGCTATCACTATAAGCTCCCCTATATCTGTATACAAAGTCAAAGAGCTATGTAGGTCAAACATAATGGGTTAGTAGGCATGGTAAAATTCATTATATGTTTATTCAAATAGGAACGAAAGTACATTGAAATAATTATGTAATGATCTTTGCCTGACCTGAGTTGCAGTTTCAAATAGACGTTGTGAATAAGAAAAGTTAGATGATCGGAAGACTATGGATGTGGCGACCATTGCTGCAGCAGTTTCTCTAGCTACATTAGACCCTAGATTTTGGGCGTCGATGCTGTAAACAATGTGATATGTGTCCATGTCTTCTGGTCTCTCCCAACAATTGTGATCAGTGTTGGGATTACCCACCTTAGAAAACACAAAACAATAAGCGTTTATGTAAGAATTCATTCAGTTTGTAGGATGTTTGTTAGATATTTATAAATGTTTGGGTTTAATGGGTTAGACTATACTTTTCATTTGGTCATACCTGCACGAATATTTTGTTCGACTGAGCAGTAGATTTTAGGAGATAATCGGTAGCCCAATGAATCGCAGATTTGAAATTTTCAAGTTCCTTGCTCATTAAATCGTTGAACTCCAGCACGCTCCAGGCTAACATTGTAGTAGTAAAATCCATTGGAAACCCAAATTTTATGTTATCACCCGCGTCGTAATATCCTCCAACCATATCAACCTGCATTCACTTAAGTTATTAGTTCAGTTTGAAGCTCAACGGTGGGTTCAAATGAAAAGATGAAGCAGTTACTTTTGTGTTCTTAGCAATAACACATACATTATGATCATATCCGTCTTTGAGGGATGAATCTTTCAACCATGTCAATCTCTGATTAGGTGGAAGAATTCCTGATCATTGCCCCTACAAGAAGAGAATGCTCTTTGAGAGGGCATCTTTATAGTCATGATTTTTATTTCTAGGGAAAGAATAGTCGAGTGCCTCTACATATTTTCAGCTCGTTGTTGTTATTTCTTTCATTGCTAAGAATAGAACAAATAACAATATCCCAAACTTAATCATCTTTCTCTATTGGGAAGATCTAGTAACAAGCATTAACCTACAAAGATTTTGAATATATAGAGGAGGGGGACAAGAACGTGAATACCAAGGGGCCTTGCTTGAGTTCCCATGAAATGTCAAATTGAGTTTGGTCCTGTGCGGGTGAACCCTTCTCTCAGAAACCACCTCCCCTCCTGGACTAGGTGAGATGATTAATGATGACTAAATACGACATTATGCTTGCACATTGATGCAACGACCTATTGTTCGTGTGTTTTTAAAGCTAATAGAATGAGAAGCATCTGGTGTTAACTAGGTTCCTTCAACACTTATGCTATCTTTACCTATATGTAGAAACACAATCTGGCATCCTGATTCACCGCACAGAATCTTGTCTTTCCACAAATTGCAATCAACTACTTTTCTTAACAGCCATCTTTCATTGTCGCGACGAGTCTTTGTTGATAGCCTATTATAGCTCCCATGTTTCAGTGCAAATTGACCAGCCGAGGAAAGGGAAGCATCTATGTCGGAAACGACTTTCTCCCCTTAGCTTATACAGTGAAAAAAGATTTGAAGAGCCCCCTCTAATTTTCACCTAGGATAACTGCGTCAAGTAAGTGAACTATATTTCTTCCCCATAAGCAGAGCTAGCTCAGGTAATACTAGGTCCTGAAAGAAAGGCCTAGATTTATTCCCAGAATAGATGTTAGAAATGGCTAGCCACTTGGTGAAGAAAGACATCCAGCTTTGGATTCAATGCCGCTACTCGATCAATCGATGCCAATAGTAAATGCTAAATCTTGGTTCAGTGAATTAAAACCATTCGCCAGTGCTTTGTCAGTGAATTAGTTCTTTGTTGGCAGCTACTCATGCATTGGTTTGATCTGTCAACATCAATTTGGCAGGCTTGTCCATATATTCATTGTATATCCATCATAGGTATATCAATAACTAATTTGCCAATGAGAAATTAATGACAAGGTTCCATTTCTTGGATTTTGGGAAAACTAAAGCAAAAGTGAAGATACAAAATCCACAAAATGTAGGAGACCATTTTGCAAACATTAGTTCACGGGTTATCTTCTATCATAATGGAAGCTACAGTTATTGTGAAAATTTGTTTCTATGGATGGAAAATAGTTTCAATTTGGTGGGATTGTACATATATTCATTGTCTATCCATCATAGATATATCAATTGCTTCGTTAATGAGAGGGTGCGATGAGAAATAATGACCGCACCTAGGTGTATACGTAGACTAACTGAAAACCATGAAACCTAAATGACCCATAGATCCCCACTAACACATGGGTTGTGACTCATCGTGAAGTTGATCGGTGGGAGGGAGTCTTTGGCCGAATTCCCTGTTCAATTGATCTATATGTCGTCACATCACAGATATATATCTAGTCGCATGTGGAGATAGGTTTTTTATGGAAACTATCATGTTGTATGTGCTTTATATATCATCACATCATAGACATATACACAATCACGGGTGGCGAGAGGATTTTTATGAAAACTATTATGTTGTACACGCTGAGAGATATGTTGCAGTATCTTGAAGTATTTCACCAAGATTATAATTTAACTTGTATGTGGAAATACACATTCCTTGCACTATCATCAACTGATTGCACATATATAACAATATATACAAAATATATCAATATATATCAAATGATTCATCAATTGATTTCATATATATCAACAATATATACAAAATATATCAATAAATAAGGATTTATTGCTTTTTTTTTTTGCTCTCAATGTGGTTGATTCTCAAATATCTCAAGTCAAACTTTTAGGTAATACATGTCACATTATGATCCCAACTAGATTTGATATATACATCTCTTTACAAATGTTATGTTCAACTCTGTTTTAGCATTGGAATTCGGTTGATGTATACATCTCCTTACAACTGTTATATTCAACTTTGTTTTACCATAGGGATTCGGTGTTGGCATATCTACATCTCCTTACAACTGTTATGTTCAACTATGTTTTAGCTTTGGGATTCGGTGTTGGAATATATATAATGTATATACTCTGACTAAGCAGAGGATACTTGTATATGCGTGTGATTATTCTATCATATATGTGATTATTCTAACGAGCATCTTTACACTTCTCTCTACCAACAGTCGAATATTCCATATAAATGTGATAGATAATCATAATATTGAAATATTGTATATGTAAATATTTAGATGTTACGTATATATTCATCAATTTAGCAACAATATGTGATTGAAACATATATATATATATATATATATATATATATATATATATAAGATATATGAAAAATATTTATGATTCATAATTATCATTTATCATTTATGGATAATTAGTCATATATATATATATATATATAATTGTTCTTGGTGTAAGAACTATAAGAACTAAAGTTATTTTCAATTAGTTAATAATTTATTTTTCTTAGATGTAAGCAAAAGGTTAATCATACAAGTCTTAAAGGTATTTAGAAAGAGCACACTTAATTAATTAGTTAGATCAATAATTTGTAAAGCAAGGGATATTCTATTTCAAGCCTCACATGTCGTAAATCAGAGGCTATTGCCTCATATCCTTGCATCTTCAAAAATGTCTGGGTATGACATAATATGAAATGGACAATTTCCATGTTTATTCCTCTAGTATTAAGGCTTCACATAAAATATTTTGAAGTCAAGCCAGTAACAATAGCCAAACAAGTTTCTCTTTTTCCAGTTTCAGTGTTAATTAAGGAGGCATGGAATTTGATAGAACAAAAGTTATGCCAATCTTACTCCATTTACATTTTAGGGACTTGTGGTGTCTCCTATTATCGAGGGATTTGTGATGTCTCGAAATATTGGACCATCATCAGTTTGTTATGTGATGGACCATTATTGCAACATCTCGCTCTGGCACTCTGAGAAAACTTATTATTTGAGGACACTTTCTCGCAAGTGATCTGGACTTTTCTTATGTTAAAACATTTATGCTTGATTATGATGTGTTATGATAGACGACATGAGGGTTTACTATTTGATGTAGACAGGTGCTATTGACTCAGTTTATTGAGTGTGTAGGGTTTTGGACCTTGATGATGCAGAGGCATCGGTGGAACCCCTTGGACTCCGGATTGAGTCAGGGAGTGTGCTATTTGGGTTGATTTATTTGCTGTTTTATTTCATTGATTTGATGATATGATGTTGACATGTTCTGACACGATTGTTGATGATGCAGGCTGACGATAGCTTGCCGGCTAGACTCACATATGGAGTAAAGGGGCCACACATGATTTCCAGAGAGGTTGAGGGAGAGGTGTGGACAACAACCCTGCCATAGCCTACTAGCACTCCCGCCGTGGCTCGAACTGTAGGTTAACAATTACCTAGTTCGAGAGGATCCACGATGTCGTGGGGTAGACTGCGGTAGTCGCTCACGATGATTCTAAGGGGCGTGCAATAAGGCGGGGGCCTTATTCCTTAGAGCCCTTAGTCTCCCACAAGTTCACCTGGCGGAGTGTTGACTCCAGGGGTTATAGATGTCTGCCAATCAGTCCAATTGGCGAGTGGCACCCTTGGAGCATGTGGTGCATCCTGAAGGGCACGTCGCGCAAAGGAAACGAATGAGGCAAGTGGCACCCTTGGAGCACGTGGTGCATCCTGAAGGGCATGTCGCATTGATGTGGATGATGGAAACAAACCTAAATAGCCCTAAGACAATAATGCATTAAGAAATCCTTAAACAACTTCCCTAACCACTTGTCGCCTAGCTCAGAATCTAAATCCTAAGCCTAAGACTTTTCTAGGGTAAAATTTTAGTGTAACCTTAAAGAAAAAGGCCCTAGCATAAAAATAAAAATTCAAACAAAAATCCACTTAAGTAATAGTTAGGTCTTCATAAAATTCTAGGGGTAAATAATGAGAGTAAGAATTAAATTAAAGCTAATGGTTTAAAATTTTTGCAAAGAAGAAATTATTTCCTAACTTGTGAAAGAACAAAAGATAATTAAATAAATAATAAATGAAAAGTTTATTTAGCGCATTTACCTTTTGGTTCTAAAAGAAAAAAAGGGGGAGGAAGGGAATAATAAAAATAGGGAAATGAGCCTTTAATAAAAAGAAATTAATTTATGGAGAAACGTGGGGGGATGAGTGACACTTGTAAAACAGATAATTTTTTAGGGTTTTCATCAAAACTTAAGTTAATTGTGATTAGGGAAAGAGGGGGTCTCAAAACTTTATAAAAGGGGGATGAGGGGGAAAAAGGGATGGGCTGTTAGGTATCGTTATGCTGCCGAATTTGGACTGGACTGATTGCTTGTGAGGAGTTGGGATTTTCTCAGCTGGGATTAGAGTGGTAGCTCAGCCTTGGAGGCGAGCTGAGAAGCTAGACTTATTTTTTGGATCTTGTGTGGCCCCTTTGCGGCTCGGGGGGCTAAGGGGGAAGCAGAGTACCCCTAGCGATTGGCTGGGAGGTACCGGTGTAGTCTCTACGGTCGGCAACCAGGAGCGACACGGAGCAGGAGCGGCGCGGAGCGTGGACGTCATCGCGATGGGCTATAAGGCAACGATATGGTTTGTTTGTGATTTGGTAGAATAGGATGTATTATGTTCTACTCTAGTATCAGAATATTGGTTGTGAATAGATTCAATGGCCTTAGTTCCTTATTCTGGACTGTGTAAAATAGTTGATAATATTCTGGACGGGTAAAATGGTTTGTTGTTATTCTGGACGGTGTTTTATTTCTGATTGGGATTCGTTCGGTCTAGTGTTGGGCGGATTCCTCCTGAAGGGTTCCTTGATAAAATAGTGGAAATAACCTTGTTTCTGTATAACCTCTGAGAACCTAGCCTTGCATGTCCTCTTAGTGTCCTCTGCGATTTCTTGACTTCCTTKKGCAGCGCTATTCTACAAGATGGGTGTTGTTGTTTTCCCTGCGTTTTTATAATGAAATTCTCTGCGTCTTTGGTCTAAACTCCCTACATATTTACAGTTAAATTTCCTATGTTTTTATAATGAAACTCCTCTGCGTTTTGGTTTAAAACTCCCTGCGTTTTTATAATAAATTCTCTGTGTCTTTGGTCTAAACTCCCTGCATATTTACAGTTAAATTTCCTATGTTTTTATAATGAAACTCCTCTGAGTTTTGGTTTAAAACTCCCTGTGTTTTTATAGATAATTTCCTGCGTTTTGATAGTGAAACTTCTCTGCTTTTGATGTTGCATTTCCGGGTCGGTTTTCCTGTGCGGTATGGTGGAGGATACCCTACGTTTTCCAGCCACCTAATTTCTGATGTCTCTGTTGTATCCTTGCTTTTTGTGTTACCCATTTCGGTGATTTACACCCACGCGTTTCAGCCCTTTGAACTATGCGCATTGCCTCACACCTCTCTGAGATTTGTGGATTGCACATCTTCGCCTTATGACTCTTGCGTACTGGATTGCCATTCCTGGTTGATCGGAGTGCATTGGGTGGTAATTCAAGCGTTGGGTTGAAAGTCTTGATTGGTGCCTCTGTGAGGCGCGATTTCCGGTTGCGCGCACCAGTCGCCCTTGTTTGACAGGCACGCACTACTGCAGGTTTTTCTATTGTTTTTAACCTAAACCGTGTTAATATGGCACATTTGTTTATGGTTGTGACTTCATTTAATTCTGCTAGCAGCTGTTGTTTGATTTAACCTTTTCCCTTATGTTCAAGCGTTCCTTATATCCATTCTCAGCGTGTTTAAACAGAGTAAGGATCCGCCTATTTTTAACCAATAAAAACTCCCAAGATTAATGACTTAGCCTTCATCTTTCTGCTTTGGGAACTACAATATAAATCACCGTGTTATACGTGTTACTGTTACCTAGCAGTGTCGTGTTCTGAGGGCGCATGGCAGTAATTAGTTTGGGGTTGTGGCGCTTACACTTCCCACCCATTTCCCTTTATGATTGCGTACAGTTGTTACCTTCTGCCTTGACTGAGTTAGCGTGGGTAGTGCTATGATAAATTTTAGGTCATTTGTCTTTGCCCATTTATTATTAAATGCTGGATATTAAAGGTCAATTGTGGTTAAAGTTCTTGTAATAAACGTCTTGCTACTAATCGATAGTATTAAATTCTAATTGTTGATAGATTTAAAGGGCGCCTTTAAAAATTCAAAACAGCTGGTTAGGCCATTGAATGAATGATCATATTTCTTTTACTTCCTAGGACGTCGAACACCAGACGTGCTTAGTGATGGCCTTAACGTCCCCTGATTATAAAATTAATGGCTGGGTCTTAATCCAGACCATCAAGTTAGGCTTTAATAATGAGAATTAGATGAGTTTTCTATATGTGACTTAGTGTTAAGATAAATTATGGTTCTCGTATCAATGACAACCGCACTATAATTTAGTTGATGCATAACTCTATAATCTGCTTAGCTATCGGTATAAATGAGTTCGTTTTAGTGTTCCATGCGTAAGAAACTAGCTTTCGAATAAAATATTGGGTCCTTGTAACTTATGTTTCTCATAGGAGATGAAATAATTCTTAAAGTCTTCTAATCAGTTGCCATCCTTTCAAGTTAAAGCTAATGCTTAGGGAAGGGTGAATGTTAATGTTGATATTGGTTTAGAGAATAATAAAAGATGCAAAACGATACTGAATGTATGCTTAGCGTAATGTTAAAGCCAAGGATATTTGTTTTATGGTAATGATTAAGGTAATATAATGCCTAATGTTAAATGCTTATAGTAAAGTTAAGGTTGATGTTATTTCGTTTAATGGTGGTGATAATGTAATGGAACGTCTATTGTTTATGCTAATAATTATAGAATGTTATTTTTCAATGCGATTATTGGTTGTGAATGTTATTTTTGCAAAGTCATTACAACTTAAATGAAATGGTGTTACTATTTTATGGCAATGATACTGTAGTTTCGCTTATTGGGTTAACACCTAAAGATGTAAGGTGACTTGTTATTCTGGCAAGGTTAGTGGGATGTAAATGTAATATGTTTATCATATCATGATAGTGATATTGTAATTGTTACTTGTCATAGATAAGCATATAGAGTGTAATGTCCTGGAATTAAGTACACTAAGTTATCATGACTGAGTAAATGGGGTGATGCAATTAATGGAGTATACATCATTAAGGTATGGGATGGTAACTCGTCGACTAACGGAACTAAATGAAGTGTTGATCTGTACTTGTTGCCAATTGAGTCCCGGGTAAGGCTGAGTCCTGACCATTGGGTGGTTATTGTTGGAGTCATTTCAGACTTGCTCTTTCCGTCGCGGTCTTGGTGTTTTTACTATTATTGTACTTGGTTGTAATCCTTGCTTGTCTGCTTGTGTCGGGCGGGATGTAGACACCTCCATGTAGCCTTAGTATATATGTCTGTGTGTGTGATTTTTGTTGTGTAAAGAATCCAGTGCCGTATCAAGAGTCTCGGGCCCTTTAAAGGTAGGGTTTCCACTCCTGTGACACCCCTGAGGGGATTACTAGTTTCTTCCTGAGCAGTCGGCCAGGAGCCTATCTGACCTTCTCTCTCCCCGGAGCAGAGAACTAAGATTAAACACCCTGCTTTCCTGTGCAGAAATAGTAAATCTACCCCTATGGATTCTTCCTTCGGGGTTTGCACTGTGCATAACCCAGTATGTCATTAAATGTTTGCAGCTACTTGTTGTGTGCCTTATGTCTTATTATTGTGATCATCGTGGCTGCGTCTAGTTAGTCGTCGGGTGGTGTCGTAGAGTCCAGTGTGTCTGTTCTTTTTACACGAGCGCACACGCCTTAAACAAAAAAAAAAATTGGCACCTGTTATCAGAGTTGTTTTCGTAACGAGGAGGTTCTTTACAATTATCAGTTTGTTATGTGATGTTTAGATAATTAGATAATTATGGTGAATGGAGCTTTCTAATCAAAACCACTGAAAGGAGTTGAATGGTGAATGCTTGCTGGTGTACTTCTATATACTGTGTACCCTCTACTTGGGCATATGCTTATTGGATCATCCAACTCTAGGCTTTGGATTGACTAATTCCATCAACAAAATATTTTGAATTCAAGCGAGTAACAATAACCAAACAAGTTTCTCTTTTTCCAGTTTCAGTGTTAATTAAAGAGGCATGGAATTTGATAGAACAGAATTTCTTCCAATCTTACTCCATTTACATTTTAGGTATTTGTGGTGTCTCCCATTATCGAGGGATTTGTGATGTCTCCAAATATCGGACCATTATCGGTTTGTTATGTGATGGAACATTATCAGTTTTTTATGTGATGTTTAGATAATTAGATAATTGTGGTGAATGGAGCTTTCTAATAAAAACCATTGAAAGGAGGTGAATGTTGAATGCTTGTTGGTGTGCTTCCATATACTGTATACCCTCTACCTGGGAATATGCTTATTGGCTCATCCATCTCTAGGCTTTGGAATGACTAATGCCATCAACAAAATGTGTAAAAATGTAGTTTCACTTACCCAGTGCATTACAACAAAGAGAATTTAACGTTATATTATCCTGCAGTGAACTTAGAGAACAAAGGATAAAATCTCTTTATGTTACACAGATTTTGCATAACTTCGAATTTACTTGCATGGTAGATGCATTTAACGAAGAGAATTTAAAATTATATTATTATGCAATGAACTTAAAGAACAAGGAATAAAATCTCTTTATGTTACACAGATTTTGCATAGCTTCAAATTTTCTTGCATGGAAAGGACTACCTTGCAACACTTGTTGACTATTAACTTAATTGGAACTACAAATTCCATTATTCCATATCAAAAAATTCGATTAGTGTAATCCAATTGCTAAACTTTAATATTTTCATCCACCAATAACCTTACCAAGATTTCCCAGAGTGCATAAAGCTCGACGTACATCATTACTTCTAAATTAACTTTATCAACCTAAGTTTGGCCATCTAGATCTCCACTCTTGATTTCGTATTGAAAAATTCACATCAAAATGTTCCTCTTAATTTTATCCCGCCTTTAATATTTTAAAGTGGAAGACCACCTTTAATATTTTAATATTTGTAGTTATAACAAATATTGTATTGTGTATCTGGTGGAGATTAAAATCCAAGATACATATTCTTAGAGAGGTTGGACATCGGAAAATAACTTCCTATGAGAGAAGATCACTGTAACAAATAAACGAATATTGTATTGTGTATCTGGTGGAGATTAAGATCCAAGATACAGATCACTGTAAAAAATAAATTCAATTAAATGATGCCAACAACCAATTTGTTGGGAGTTTTGGGGAAGTGTATAAAAGGATTCTAAATGATGGCATAAATGTTGTTATTAAGATTTTTAATTTGCAAAATGAAAGAGCTCACAAGAGTTTTGAAAGAGAGTTCAAATTATTGGGTAACATTAGGCACCGAAATCTGATTAGAATCATAACATGTTATTTAAACCTCCAAATCAAAGCTTTGATATTTTCATCACTGTCAAATGGAAGCCTAGAAAAGTGATTACATCCCAATGATGAAGAAGAAAGTTGTTTGAGTTTGATTCAAAGATTGAATATAGCAATATACATTCGACAGGGCTTGGTGTATCTCCATCACCATTGTTTTTTGTAAGTGATCCATTGTGATATGAAACCTAGCAATGTGCTTCTTGGTGAAGACATGGTATCATATTTAATAGACAATGGTATCACTGCCATTTATTTTTCAAATTCACAGGGTTCAACATTCACTTCCGCACATGCACTTAAATGATCCATGGGTTACATTCCTCTTGGTAATATTTGACTTAGATAGTATATCAAACAATGATATGAGTTTCCTATTTTTATTACAATTTCTGAATTAAAAACCTTACCATGATTATTTGTGGATGTATAATATGGACTCGATGGACATTATATAAAAAAGGATAATGTTTATAGCTATGGAATAATTTTATTGGAGATATTGATGGGAAGGAAACCCACCCACAACATGTTTTTGGATGGAATAAACTTGCAAAAATGGGTGGCTAGTAGTTTTTCAAACCAAGTAAGAGAAGTGGTGGATAAAAGTCTATTGAGGAGAACTAAAGAAGATAAAGATCTCAACTGCCTCAGTCAACTCATAAGTATGGATTTTCTTTGTACAAGAAAATCTCGCAAAAAATGAGCTACCATGATAGACATCATAGACAAACTCCAAAGCATTAAAAACATTTTTCTAGAAATTGTTGACAATCCAAAATCCCAAATAAATATCATATATTTATTAAGGAGTACTAGTGCTCACAACAACATTGAAGAAGATCAAAGTTCTTTATCATTCTAATATGTTGTAAGGAAACATGAACAATGAAGTAATTTCAAGATCTCCATCTACTTTGAACAATGAAGTAATAGATTATCATGAACTCCATCTACTTTGAGTCTATTTTCTTGGAAAAACTTTATGTATAACAATCTTATTTTCCAATATCATTTGAAATTTAAAATTTATTACTCTTTGATTTATTTATGTTGTTTTATCCATATAAATATATGAAGCTATTTGTAATTTTTTTTAAAGAATTAAAATTATATCTCATTGCACATAAAGAAGTTAGGTATTATTACAACTAAAATGTGGTGAAATGTGGTATTACCTTTCTAAAAGTTTATGTCCAATCTTTTATTTAAAAAATAAATACAAATTCATCTTAATTTTTGTGATATTAATTTTAATATTTTTTATTTTTTTTATTTTTTGTTGTCTAATTTAAAATAAATATAATATTTTATTTCTTTTAATTAAAAAATTAACATAAATTCAATTTAATCTTTACGATTTTAATTTTAATTTTTAATTTTTATATATTTAATTAATTTAATTTAAAATAAATATATGATAATGATTAAATCACATCAATGTCTACATCACCATCACAACACTATATTGAAGAAGAAAATTAAAATACAAATTTAGATAATCATTAAAAAAAAATAAACCTTTTCATTTATTATGTAGAAGGTGTTCTTTTAAGGGAGAGGTTGTTAGAGCTTTTTCGTCGTCTGTCTAGAACAAATTAAACACTACCATTTGTATAATTGAATACTGTTAGATGTATTGTTCTCTATTATGTATGGTTTTGTAATCATTCACAAGTCGATTTGGTAGTCGGTCACTCTAGTCTTCTATGTTTATGTTTATACATATAAAGGCGTTCTTTTAAGGAAGAGGTCATTAGAGTTTTTTCGTCGTTTGTCTAGAACAAATTAAACACTACCATGTGTATAATTGAATACTATCAAATGTCTTGTTTTCTGCTATGTATGGTTTTGTAGTCAGTCACAAGTTGGTTTGGTAGTCGGTCACACTAGTCTGCTATGTTTATGTTTATACATATAAAGGCATTCTTTTAAGGGAGAGGTCGTTACAGCTTTTTCGTTGTCTCTCTAGAACAAATTAAACACTGCCATGTGTATAATTGAATATTGTCAGATGTCTTGTTTTCTGCTATGTATGGTTTTGTAGTTAGTCACAAGTTGGTTTGGTAGTCGATCACACTAGTCTACTATGTTTATGTTTATACATATAAAGGCGTTCTTTTAAGGGAGAGGTCGTTAGAGATTTTTCGTCGTCTGTCTAGAACAAATTAAACACTGGCATGTGTATAATTGAATACTGTCAGATGTCTTATTTTCTGCTATGTATGGTTTTGTAGTCAATCACAAGTCGGTTTGGTAGTCAGTGACACTAGTCTACTATGTTTCTGTTTATACATATAAAGGCTTTCTTTTAAGGGAGAGGTCGTTAGAGCTTTTTTGTCGTCTGTCTAGAAAAAATTAACACTACCATGTGTATAATTGAATACTGTCAGATGTCTTGTTTTCTACTATGTATGGTTTTGTAGTCAGTCACACGAGTCTGCTATGTTTATGTTTATACATATAAAGGCGTTCTTTTAAGGGAGAGGTTGTTAGATCTTTTTCGTCGTCTGTCTAGAACAAATTAAACACTGCCATGTGTATAATTGAATACTGTCAGATGTCTTGTTTTCTGCTATGTATGGTTTTGTAGTCAGTCACAAGTCGGTTTGGTAGTCGGTCACACTAGTCTGTTATGTTTATGTTTATACATATAAAAGCATTCTTTTAAGGGAGAGGTCGTTAGAGTTTTTTCGTTCTCTGTCTAGAGCAAATTAAACACTGCCATGTGTATAATTGAATATTGTCAAATGCCTTGGTTTCTGCTATGTATGGTTTTGTAGTCAGTCACAAGTCGGTTTGGTAGTCGGTCAGACTAGTCTGCTATGTTTATGTTTATACATATAAAGGCAATTGAATAGGGAGGGGAACGCTTGATTAACCTGAACTCAAAATCAATTATTACCCTCCTTGCACTCAGCCAGATTTGGTGAATGGGATTAGACCCCATTCAGATGGAGATATACTGATTGTTCTGCTCAATGATGGGGTGGAGGGTCTCCAGGTTCGAAAAGATGAGAAATGGTTTACTGGAGCTCTTATTATCAACATAGGGGATATCTTACAGGTAAGTGACATTATTTGAGATCCTTTTGGAATTTCAATTGTTTGGTCTGATTTGGAGTAGGTACTCCGGTTAAACCTTGGAATAGTATATGTTAATGGTGGAAGGATTATATAATTGGAAATTGAATAGGGAGGGGAACACTTGTAAATAATGGCTAGAGGTTAGAAGACATGTTTGCGATGATCGAAGGCATGTAGCCGAAGTTTGAGCGCTTCTATAACTGGCAGTCGCCAATCATTCATTTGGTGCAGCTTAAGGGCATATGTTTGCTTCAAGGCAGAAACGTCTTCAAGCCAGACTATGTCAGCGAGGACAAAGTTTTACCGGTCTCTGGCTGCTTCCATCCCTCATTAACCATTCATGCCTGCCAAACTCGTGCAGGTTGGATATGGTAAGTGCCATGTTTATTTATTCCTCCAAGCCCATCGAGAGGGGAGAAGAGATCACCATTTCTTACTTCGATACCCTCCTTCCCTTGCTGCAGCGCCAAGCCTGGTGCCAGAACTGGGGCTTCTGGAGAACTTTCTCAAGACACGGTTTGAGAAAATGCATGACCAAGGTCCTGTCAGCCATGAGAAAATGCTAATGAATTGATAGCTAAAAGGTCCCGTCAGCCTTTTGATGTGGATCTTCCAATACGCGCAAAATTCAGAAAGATTTCTATCGAGGCAGAGGGGTTCATCGGGAGATCCCAACTATTAAAAACAGAAGAAGAGAAGAACTAGATTCGTGCATCTTTTATGTCTGCATATCTGGTAGGAGCACACTCTGAAAATTTTGTTCCCATAATGTTGAATATTTTCTTTCCTTTTGGACAGAAGCTTATGGAGGCCATTCAAACCACAGTGTCCGGGGACTATCAAAATCTCCACCTGGCAGCCCCGTTGTTCAAAGAATGTCAGAGTTGGACGGGGGATGAAAATGAAGCATTAAGTACACGACATGCATCAGAGCAAGCGAGGGATGCCTTAAAGCGCAGACACAGTGAAGATGTTCTTAAAGCGCTCATCCTCAAGTATTCAAAATGACACAGTGTTTTCGTAAGAGTACACCACCCCCTTCCCTTCCCTTGTTGATTTGGAAGACGTCATTCAGAGGCTTATTTTGTTTGAAGTATCACTAGCACAACCGCTAACTCGTGGCTGGGAACGCCGAAAGGTATCGGTTGAGAATGTCGTATCCCCAATATAAAATGTCTGTGGTAATTTGTAATCCGTCTGTGGTAATATGAAACATTTTGTTTTACTGTTTAATCCTATTTAATCATTTAAACGTGGCAATTATATATCCTTACAGTAATTTTTTAATGTGATTAGGTAAATGTTAAAATGTAAACATGTTAATGGATGCCTTGATAAATGCAAGAAAGTTATGAACAATAAATCTGACCCATTGATTTTGGAGGAAGACTAAGAATATGCCAGCATCTTCAATGCATAGCCATCAGATTAGGATTTAAGGTTAAATAAGGTTAAAAGATCATTAATTGTGCCCATTGTCAATACGTGTACGCCTTTCGACATAATAAGTAATTAGTATCATAAAAAGATAAAAAGTTAAAATAACTTTAAATACAACCAAAAAGGTCACATGGTTTTGAAGTTTTCTATTCATTGTTTGGCATTGATGCCCTGATTTGATATGAAGTTTTCTGTTCATTGTTTGGCATTGATGCCTTGATTTGTAGTAAACACAACAAAAATGGCCAAATGGTTTTGAAGTTTTTTGTTCATTTTTGGGCATTGATGCCCTGTTTTGATATGGATAATTGTGGATGAACGGTGGTATATTGTTATATGGATATTAAGAAATATAATTTGCATCGTCTGTGGTTGTTGGAGTGCAAATTTCGCAGGTTAAACCGTACATGCAGAAAGATTTAATTAATAAATAATATTTATATATAAAAAAATCTATTACCTTCACTAACATCTCTTTTAATATCCAATAGTACTTTGGCTCATCTTTTCTTTCAAACTCCTTGATTTAGGGTTTAAGATTTTCAATTCTACCGTTTCTTATAAAATTGAAAGTGTTATTTTTGGAGTGAATTTAAATTTGAATCGTCAATGTATAATTCATTCGGCTTCAAATTTCAAAATCCAAAATATTTCCTTAGAGTGGCATTGCTTTCCAATGTAAAGAGATAGAAATCAGGTTGTATACAAAACTCAAAGGCACTTGGCTTTTTACAATTGGTTTTAAAGAAATATGTATGTATGTCCTTCTCACAAAATTATTTCTTAATATTGATGAATGGATAACCATAATCTGATAACCATCGGGAAATGATAGACCTAGACCTGCTCTGGGGGTTCTCTTATCTCCTCCATTCATGGCCTTCCACCCACCCAAATTTCATTAGAAAAGTATGTCCTCGAGTTCAAGATAAGCTAGGTAGAGAAGCTAATTATTGTAATTAAAACATTTCTATAGGAAACTACACCATACTTATATTTTGTAACGAGATGACAACATAGAGACATAAGAGAAACATAAGCATATCATTATTTCATCTTTAAATGGTATGAAGTGAAGAAGAATATGAATGAGAGTAGATTCATCTTAAACTTGGATCTATCAAGCACCAAGAGGGATTAAATTTTTTAAAGTGTAATTTTTTTTATCATTTCGTTTAAAAATTACACCTTAATAAATTTGATCTCTCTCGGTGCTTGATAGATCCAAGTTTAAAATGTATCTAAATTGGTTTAACATTTTATATGTTGTCATGTACATATGTATATATGTGCATAATATGCAATGGGGCCAGTAATTCTTTTTTTTAATTGAGCCAACTTTATTTTTATTATTGTTTTTTTTAAATTGAGTCGACTTTAGTTTTTAAAGTTTAGTGTAACCCTATATAATCTAACATAATGCGAATGTGACAACATATCCTCCATAATGGGTTGTAGAGCATCTTGCTACTCTTGGTCCAATTAGCACAACAACAAAAAATTCGTTTATTTAAACCCCAAAGAATACAAACGTTGAAGTGAATTGAGGTAGTTATGTTATTTAAAGATAGTGGGATTTTGTTTTTGGATGGAAAATGAATATTTCACATGGTCAATTTTCATTCCACACCTTACAAAATATTTTCAACAATACTAGAACTACAATCATTCATGTTTTTAGTCTATTCAATTAGATATGGTCCTCTTTGTTGTGCATTAAGGGTTTTCTATGCCATTGACTTTACTCTAAATCATGTGGATTTTTCCCACACCATTTTTTTAGAAAAATTTACTGTACCTCTCATTAAATCCTTTTGAATAATTGGTTCTCAATATCTAATAGGATACTTTATTGTACCTCTCATTAAATGATTTTGAATAGTTGGTTCTCAGTATCTAATAGGATACTTTACTGTACCTCTCATTAAATCCTTTTGAATAGTTGGTTCTCGGTATCTAATAGGAAAACTAGACTTATCCTTGATTTGTGAGTATGTTTCACTATGTAGTAGAAAGTGCTACGTAATTTCTATCTCTCCATTCCCACATACTCAGCACATTCCTTCATCCCAAGACTCATTGTGTTATTCCCACCCTATTGTTTCGCATATCAACATGTGTAAGTTATTTCTTAGTTGTGTTATTCCTATTTTTCACACCATGGGATGCGAAACTTCATGTGGTTTTGCATCTCTACTGCAAAGAATCTCCAACCTTCTCGAGCAATCCATGATAGAAAAGGTGTGTAGTATTTTTGTGTGCTTCACTCATCGAACCAGGGGAGAGATTCCCATCAAAGCATACACATCGTGGGAGATCGTAAAGGCAGAGATTAAGTTCAGATCCTTTTCGATGAGGTCGCCCCATACCATTCGGTTCGAAAAATACTCCCACATGATTTACCTTCCATGGATGATAGTATCCTCTGTACTTCAGACTGAAGTGTTTTTCAGGAACCTTCTTGCATTGCAATTCGTTGAAGGAACCCATCAAAATACCCTGACGACCTTTGTTTAGATGGTGGAGCTTGCAATTGCAGGTTGTAGGCACGCAGATAGATGAATAGAGACCTAATGTAGGTGGTCATGTAAAGATTGAAAGTTTCTCAGTCAATTTATTTGTCCATTAGCAGTTCAAAACCGGTTTTGTATTTCTTTGTAGATGCACAAATATATGTTTTGTAAATGTAAATTTTAATGAAATCTTCTACAACCAAATTCTAATTAAATTCTAATTAAAGTAAATTATTTACAAGTAAAGTTTAATGAAACCTTGTACAATTAATATTCTAATTAATGAAAATTTTAAAAATTGATAAAGGTTATTCTTCACAGAAATACTATGTTTTATGTGTATATGTTATCTTATGTGATGGCTATTTTATTTTTCCTTTATACTTATATGCTGCAGTGCATGATTTTTGACAATAGAGAGATGGCTTCCTTATGCACTACATCCTTGGAATAAAAAAATTATTGAAGGGAATCAAACCTTTTCATGCCTAGCTTCCAAAATATGGTCTGGAATGGTAACCACTATGGTAAAGAAAAAGCACACCACAATATAATGTGGATTCTTCCAATATGACCTATGTTTCTTCCAAACCAAGAAATGCATTCAACTATAAAAGACTAGGCATATTGCGATGGAAAATTCAGATCTTCATAACATGGAGCATGCATGCTTAATTTCTTGATAATTTATTGATTGGTAATACAATCATGTTGAGTGCTTTTTGTAGTGGAAGAAAACACTATAGAACCATAACTTGATGGATATCTCCTATATACAATGAGAGAAGAATAATAAATCTTCAATTAAATTATTATGGAAAGTCATGCCAATAAATCCTCTATTAAAATTCCTTGGAAATCCCATTCTATTTCACACCATTTTAAACCAAACCAAATGACGGGGTCCAAAATTTGCATCCATTCCAGAGTTTGAACAGGAAAAGGTTGCTTGTAAAAAGCAGAGTAAGGAGAGATACGCCATGATATTCACGGGACGTTGCTAAAGAAGAAGGATCATAACCATTCCACGAAGAGATTCTCCTATGAATGTGAGCTACATGTCGAAGTTAGCAGGAATGATGATCCAAAATACATATAAAGGGAAAGTGTTGCTCACGGTATGATTATGAGTCTTGTCTTCGATTGGAAGTGTATTTACATACGATCTTCCACAATTCTAGATGGGTGGATTATGTTATATCCCAACACTTTCCTTTGACGGCCTCTAAATGGGGAATAACATAACCCACGAGCACAAAGGTAGAACTTCTTACACAAACATGTTGGGTACGATGAGTTTCACATGGCATGAGGTTGAAGCCATGCAACCAGTGCATGGTTGTACTTAGAAACATTGGAGGACTCTGCAAATAGAGTATCAAGCCTTAGTGGCAATGTGGAAAAGTTCTACTTTTTTTGGATTTATTTTAATAGTATATGCAAAATTAAAGTAACAATAGTCACATATTTCTAGATCTTTTTGATAATATATGCAAAATTAAAGTAACAATAGTCACATCGATGTTTTGGGGGATTTTTTTTATAATAGATGCAAAATAAAAGTCAATTAGGCAACTAGCAACAACTTACTGGAGTAGAGATCTGTGTGGTGTACCCAAGTTTCTTGTTATCTTTGGGCCATGGTTTGCCGATTAACTGCCACAAATAGAAGATGCACCATCCAATACTAGGAAGGGATTGTTGATGTAGTGTGGGCATATTGGAATGTATATGAATCTTGATAAATCTTTTAATTCTCTTTCTTCTTTTTGTTATTCTGATTGATTTCATATTATCATGTATGTTAATGTAATTGTTTTGCCAATGCGGTATACAGAGAAAATAAAGGTGCATGCATGTTAATGTAATTGTTTTTCCAATGTGATATACAGAACAATTAAAGGTGCATGTATGTTAATGTAATTGTTTTGCCAATGCGATATACAAAGAAAATAAAGGTGCATGTAAAGTAAACTAGAACAATTGTGTCATCCATGTAACCATGAGAGCAAGCTTCATGATAATGTGAGGGTTTATCATTTGTCATTAATTTTTTGTTCATCATCATCCTGAATTATTTTCCCTTTAATTTGTCTAATGAGGGTTTTGGGGTTCTTTTCCAGTGGATGGAAGACCTAAGCATTTTCTAAACAAAAATCTATACTAGTCTTTGTTGCTTCAGATTTTGTCATGAAAACACGATTACCGTATGTCATTCTCATTTTTTGAAGTTTATGAGATTGGTGAGACTTTTAAAGGCTTTCAACAATATAAATTGATGTGCCCTTGAAAAAATTATAGCCTGTCCAACCACTTGAAATTGTGCTTGGCAACCGCTTGAAATTGTGCTCAACGGTCTTTGCATTTTTATATTTTTATATAATTAAATTAAATATAATTAATATTTAAACTGACTTTCGTGAGGTTAGAATCATAGTCCAGGCTTGTTGGTAATTTTTCATTAATAAAAATTTATATGAAATTATTTAAAAGAGATTTTATGTATCATGATTTTAAAATCTTTAATGTTTTATAATCTTTATAAATATATTTCACAAACGATGTTAAAATATTGTTGGTTGTGGTCACGATCCTGTGATCACATTGGAAACCCAATCACTATTGTCGGAATGTAGCCATAGCGTTCCCACATTAGAGAAAAAAAAATGATCATTATGATGTTGGTGGTCATTGTTGCCATCACGTGATCAGAGTGGAAAGAAAATCACAGAGCGTTGCAACCTTAGAGAAAAGTAATTATTTAAAAAATACTACTATTCTCAGCACGATTTCTGGTTCATAACAGAGAAATCCATCGCCAAATTCAATCCATAGAATTGAAACCTTAGAGAAAAGTAATGTGTAAAAGAATACTAATATTCTCAACACAGTTTCCAGTTCATAATAGAGCAATCCATCGCCAAATTTGACTTGTAGCATTGCAACCTTAGAGAAAAGTAATTCATTAAAAAATACTACTAATCTCAACATGGTTTCCCTTTATGTACCTTAGAGAAAAGTGATTCAATAAAAAATACGACTAATCTCAACACTATTAATAATTTTACAATTTATATTATTATTTATTATTTAGTTTAATTTTAATTTTTGTTTTAAACTCTATAGATTAGGTTTCTAGACAGCTGACCTAGGTTAAATTCTTAAAAAAATCATGCAGATTAACGATTAATTGATCGATATCAACAAGTTATCAATTGACGATTAGTCCTGATGATGAATCCCGATTCAGATTCGAAATATCGATGACAATGACATCTACCGTGGATTATCCGACAAACAATTTTGAAAATAATCTCAACATGGTTTTCGTTCATAATATATGTAGTCTAAATGGTTTACATTTATTTTTATTTTTATATTTTTTTTATGGATTTCGTTTAAAAACTGGTTAATCTACATGTTTTAAGTTTATTTTTATTTTTTATGGATTTCTTTTAAAAACTGGTTATTCTAAATGTTATATTTTTATGGATTTTGTTTAAAAACTTATTAGAAATTTAGTAAAACAGATTGAATTGCAATAGTTCAACATACATATTGTGGAGTGTACTGAAGGTTTTGGAGGACGTTGATTATGTTTATGCATTCAGCAATAAATTTTTAACACTATCATATTGCAATTTTGCCAACAATAAGTTTGTCAAATATATTGATAATGACAGGGAAAAATTAAAAAATAAAACGTTTACACTAAGCCATCTCAAAATAAGTGCCCAAAACATGTTGAATGAGGTGCACTTCATTCCATTTTTATCCAATTTCATATTACTTTACACCACTGATTTGACAGCTCCCCCACCTCCGTATAATCCTTATCTATTGACTTTTGATGACATTTTAAAACAAAAGTCTTCCAAATTTATTAATATGGATTTGTTAGTTTCATGTGCATCAAACAAACAAATTGACTTATGAATGAAAGAACAAAACATGAAACAATTTTTTCGGTTAGTGAACACAAGTATTCAATTGTTGTGTTGTTGACACAATTATCATCCGCACTATGCAAAGTTTTTTGGACTTTGAAATTGTTGATTATGGTTAAACGTAACATTGTTTTGTCATTGACACATATGGACATAATAAAAACATATGGACATAACAAAATAAAATGTTGTGACACATATGGACATAACAAAAACATATGGATATAACAAAATAAAATGTTGTGGACAGAAAAATAAGTTGTTTATGTGCCCAAATATGGATGGACAGACCATGTCACTTTAAAAGAAATATGTTGAAAGTGTACACAAGTTTGGAATGCCCATGCACAACACTCAACATGTCTACACACATGGTCGTAAATCATTAACCCACTAGAGATAAATTCAATCTTCCAAATCATTAACCCACTAG
Organism: Picea engelmannii; assembly: GCA_009831015.1. Classification (NCBI taxonomy): domain Eukaryota; kingdom Viridiplantae; phylum Streptophyta; class Pinopsida; order Pinales; family Pinaceae; genus Picea; species Picea engelmannii. The sequence continues at coordinate 906,722 of ML777623.1, read as the reverse complement.
AGATAAATTCAATCCTCCAATGTTGTGAGCAAAACCAAAAATTGCAATGGTGGTGAGTAGCGTTAGCCACTACATGGCAGATCAAACCATTTGGAATTGGTAGACAATAAAGTGATTTAAATTACATATGTTATGAGAACGGTAAATTTTACGATAAGATTTAGTAGTATCCATGAATGCATGTAAGAGTGTAGCTCCTAATCAAATAAAATAGACATATTCGACTTCAGTCTGCTACCTATTTTATACGATTTTTCCACTAGTTTTTGAAACCTAATCTGACTTTCTATTTCATTTCAATATGCCAGCTCTCACATTTTCTCTCTCAAATGATGAACATAATCTCATCACAATTTAGTTTATTGTTTTTTTTTTCGGTAGCCTATAGCCAATCAACTTGTTACAATGAAAACATAATTCAAAAATTATGGATGATACAATGTTCCTAAATCTTAATTACCCTTCACAGGTTGTGCGGATTTGTCCATTGGTACTAGTGAGAGGAGCGATATTCCCCATATTTAGCTGACAATCTACAAATTTTTTATAAAGGTGCTCCATTTTTTTATATTATGGTCTACAATTTTTTTTATAAAGGTGCTCCAATTTTTTATATTACCTATGCCTATGCCATATAATTTTAGAATATTTTTTATGCTCTTAGAAATCTTATTCTTTATTGGAAACCTATATTATAAGTCCTATGAAGGTGATTATTCATCTCCATTGTTCTATATTTAGTAGCACTTACCGATACTATTCACAATTTGTATGTACTGGTTAACAAATAATTATCAATCATACTTTGAATTACTTTTTTATATTACCTATGCCTATGCCATATCATTTTAGAATCTTGTTTTTCTCTTAGAAATCTTATTCTTTGTATTGGAAACCTATATTTACGCCGAAAGGCATACACCTAATGGAAATGGGCACATTTAATCATATTTTAACCATAAATTCCAATCGTATGGTTATCAATTGAAGATGTTGGCATAGTCTTGGTCGTCCTTCCAAATCAATGAATGAAATCTCATGTTCATAACTTTCTTGCATTTTTGAGGGCGTCAGTTAACATGTTTACTTTTTAACATTTACTTAATATGATTAAAAAATTACGGTGTGACCATCTAATTGCCACGTTCAAATGATTCGCAAACTTAATTCCAACCCTTTCATATTCTCTGTTTTTGGCTAGCTTTTTTTACTGCGTTGAGAATTTGACCAACCGAAACCTTTCTGCGTTCACCAACCACGAGTTTGCGGATGTGCTAGTATAATGCCTATGAAGGTGATTCTCATTCTCCATTGTTCTATATTTAGTAGCGCCTACTGATACTATTAAGAATTTATATGTACTTGTTACAAAATAATTATCAATCATATTTTGATTTAAATAATTTGTATAAATTAATTATTTCTTTTATCTTGTATGCTTGCAAATGATTTATATATCATTATAATCCTACTTATGAAATACAATGTTTATAAATAAAAAAATCTATGTTCTTTTGTTGAGCGTTCCTTTCCCTCGCTTTGGGTGTATGCTAGTTAATTCCCTTGCATGCACCTTTGGCTAAAATTGAGAAACAACATCCCCACAAGAATCTATAAGGACTTCCTTTCGTGAATTGGAGCTCATAAATTTTTTGTGACGGTTTATCATGCAAAGAATGTGTACAAACTTTATATATGTTAATATCATACAATTTTTATTATTTTAATCATAGGATGCTCTTAGATATTGTTGGGTTTAACCATACCTTTAGTTCATGGGATGTATCATGTAGATGACTTCACATAGGTTTCGGATTCTTGGACACAATTTACTTCTTTAAATAATAAATAATTTGTAGGTTTTTTATTTACCCTAAAAAAGTGGTGTTTATTTTTATTTGTGTTTTTTTATTGTGAAGTTAACATTATTGTCGGTTTTTTTTATTGTGAAGTTAACATTATTGTCGGTTTTTTTTCCCACACTTTTTAAAATAATTTAAAATTAACTATTGTTTTTGAATCACAATATTATAGTCATAAACAAAAAGAGATCAATGTATTTTTTCTTTATTTAGATATTTTGAAAGGAAAAAAAGGTTGCAAAGAGAGTTTCTTGATATGAAAGGAAGAAAGGTTGCAAAGAGTTCCTCATTTTATAAAGAAATTGAGAGATTCATTGTTTGAAATTCCAATCGAAGAGATCCACTACAATGACCACTTAGTATAGGTTTTAGTAAAAAAATTTAGTGTTACAAAATTGAATAAAAATATCAAAAAAACTTTTCACTAGTACCTCTACAATTATCAATGGAGTTTTTCCACACCTTGTTACCATTTATAATAATGATAACATGGGCACATAAAGAGAACCAATATTGTATTAATAATGAGAAAGAAAAAGTATTCTTATAAAAAATCACAAGCTAGTTGAGTCAATCCACTTTATTAATGTGGGATAGACCAAAAAGTACAATAAAGTGAAATAAAACATAAAATAACATGTAGTCCAATTGACATTATTAATGCCTATGTCTAATATCTAATTGACCATTATAATTTGATATTTTTCTTTAACACCCTCCCTTAATGGTCAATCTACTAACTACACCAAGCTTATCCCAAAATTTTACATATTTTTCAGGACCCAAAAGCTTCATGAAAATCTCTGTAGTTTGGTCCTCTATGGGACAATACTGCAACTCAATAGATCCATCTTCTACAAGTTGTCTGAAGAAGTGGAAATGTATCTCAATATGCTTGGTATGCTCATGGAAGACTAGATTATTGGCTTGTTTGGGCACCGCTTGATTGTCACATAGTAGTGGTTTTTTCTCTATTTGTTGTTTATTCATGTTTGAAAGCATCCTCTTGAGCCAAACTACCTCAAACACACCTTTCATTATTCCTTGATATATTTCTTATATCAATGAAAGGGATATTGCATGTTTTTTCTTGTTGGTCCATGTGATTGCACGCATGTTAAGGATGAAAACATATTTAGATGTTGATTTTCTATCATCCACACATCCTACCCAATCTGAATCTATAAACCAACATAGCTTAGAGTATTTTCTTCTATTGTATAGAATGCCAAAGTCAGATGTCCCTTTTATATATCTCAACACTCTCTTTGTTGTAGTCCAATGCTCTACCTTCGATGCTATCACAAATCTGAAAATGAAACTCATAGTGTCACTCAAATCAGGCCTAGGGGCTATAAGATATATCAAACTCCCCACTTGCTTCTTATAGACTGACTCATTAATTTCCTTAGAGTTGTCCTTCATTGAAATATGTATCCCTTTCTCCATAGGTGTAGACGATATTTTACAATCTATCATTTTGAACCTATCAAGCAAACTACTGGAATGTTTTGTTTATGAGACAAAAATGCTACTACTCGTTTGTCAAACTTCTACACCTAGGCAGTAATGTAGGAGGCCTAGATTAGTCATGTCAAAATATTTCCTTATATTAAATTTGATCTATTCAATAAGACTGGTCTCTCTACATACAATAATGATTTCATATACATAAATTACCAGTAGAATGATATCATTACCAACACATTTGTCGTACGGATTGGAATTTGAAGGACTCCATTGGAACCCATGTTCATCTAAGTACATGTAAATATTAATGTACCATGCATGAGGTGCCTTATTTAGGCCATATAGAGTCTTCTTAAGTCCACAAAAAAGATGCTCCTTCCATGGAACTTGAAACCCATATTGTTGATGCATGTAGACCTTTTCCTTCAAATTTCCATTGAGGAAGACACTCTTCATGTCAATTTGATGTAACTTCCAACTAAATTGTGTTTCCATGGCTAGAACTAATTGTATGGTGCTCATATTTGATGTAGGAGAAAAGGTGTCCTCATAGTCAATGCCCTCTTGTTGAGATAACCCTTTTGCAACCAACCATGCCTTGTACTTTTCAAATGTACCATCTTCCTTGTACTTGGCCTTGTACACCCATTTGTAGCTAGTGGGTTTCTTCCCTAGTGGAAGAACTATGAGATCCCAAGTTTGATTTTTCATCAAATTCTCAAGTTTGACTATAATGGCCTTCTCCCATTTAGGTCCCCCTTTTTCCTCCTAAAACACATGTGGCTTAGAAACTTTTTGAACATTTTCCATTAGATCATAATTGACCATATTAGGTTTCTTTCTCTGGTTTCTCAATGATTGTCCCTCGATAATTTCATGTGTTTGAACATCTCCATTGATGTTGTGCCACCACCTTGGTCTTGTCTTTGAATATTCCCTATCAAAATTTTCATAGCGATTTGGGGTACTTGTATTTGATCCCATAAAATTCTCATGCTTAGAATCCTCCTCCTTTTTAAGTGGAGTTGCATGAAGCTTGATAGTTGAATCCTAAGCTGCAACAAACTGGTGTTTTGAGATTTTAATGTTTGAAGAGGTCTAGAAAGGTCCATCTTCCTCATAAACTATGGAATCTCTAATAAATCTCAATTGATTAGTGTTATCATCATGCAATCCATAGGATTTGTTATTTTCATTGTACCATGTGATCATCACTTTCTTACTCTTTGTGTCTAACTTGGTTCTCTTCTCATCTAGAACCTAGGTGTAAGAAGTAGAACCAAATATCATTGGTTCTAGGCTTCATTCTAGACCATGCTTCCTCTAATTCTTTTTCTTCATCACCATTGTTGGAGATATATTTAGAAAGTATACTTATATGAACACTACTTTAGCCCAAAACCTATTTGGAACACACCTATCCTACAGCATACACCTAGACACCTTTGTGATTGTGTGGTTTCACCTCTTAGCCAGTCCAATATGTTGTGGAGTGTAGGGTGTAGTGAATTGTGTTTTAATTCAATGTTTAGCAAAAAATCCATTGAATTCTTTGGAATATAATTCTCTATCATTATTATACCTAAGAGTGGTAATGTGAAAACCTAACTACTAATGCTTTGAACTTTAGAAACTCATTAAACACTTCATATTTCAATTTCAAAAGATACACCCACATCTTCCTACTATAGTCATCAACAAAAGAAGGAAATAACTAGTACTAATGAGAGATGACATGTTCATTGGTCCATAAATGTTTGCATGAACTAGATGAAGGACTCTTTTCACTCTCAAATATTTCCCTTCATCAAATGGTACCCTGTATTGCTTCCCTCCCTAGTAAGCTCCACACACACCCTGAATCTGTTGTTGAATATTAGTAAGTCCATCTACTAGATTATTTTGAGCTAATTGGGAAAGGTAGGTCAAGTTAAGGTACCCATACCACTAATTCCAAAGTGTAGATATGTCTAATGCACTCTTGGCTACCAATGCATGCTCCTCGACCTATCCAATATCAACCAATCTAAATAGTCCATGATCCTCCACACCAAGAACAATAGTCTTCTTGTTCACCTAGTCAACTATATAGCATTTTGTTTTGCTAAAATTGAGATATAGATGGGGGTAATGCCTCATAATATAACTCAGTGAAAGTAGATCACGCTCTATTCCTATCACATAATACACATTGAGAAAAAAACAACGTTTTTTCTCCAAAGGAAATATGCACATCCCCTTTTCCAACTATTGCGTACTCTACCCCACCATTGAACATAATTGAATCCTTCGAGGAGCATGGAGTGTACTCTATGAACAAGTCCAATTTATTGGTGAGGTGTTGTGAAGAACATGAATCAATTTATCAATAAAATGGCCCAATATGATCCACTTTCTTTGTGTCCATGAATGAAAATAAGGTTGACTCATTCTCCTCTATATGCTCTATGACATGAACCTTCTACGGAGGCTCTCCCTAGTTGGTTTTCTATTCAACCAATGTAGTATTGCATCGCTTCTTCATATGGCCCACCTTTCCATGGTAGTGACAAGTGGTGGTATTCAATATCTTGGTTGCATCTACACCACTACCTTGACCTTTCATCTTTACCCATTTTCCTTTTCCTTTGACATTGGATACAAATTCTTGTTTTAAACCCTCTATTTCATTGTCGCTATCAAATTGTTTCTTCTGTCCATCCTAATGTAAGAGAATATTTTATAACTCATCAAACTTTAGGTCAACATTCATAGTAGTGATGTTCAGGGTCTCAATAAAGTTCTTGTAATCACATGGTAATATTTTCAAAATGATTACCACTATGTCCTCCTCTTCCATCTTTTGATCAATGGAGAACAACTATTCTCTAATATCCTTGATCTTGAGTAAGTTCTCATGTAATGATGCACTCCCATCCATTGTGATAAAAAACAAGATATTCTTCAGGAAGAAGGTTCTTCCCTTGTCTGAAGTCTCATGAAATTATTTTAAATGCTTCCAAATATATGTGAAAATATTCCTTGTCTAGACCTCAGGAAGCATTTCAAATGTCACAGACAACTTAAGAAGTATTACTGCTTATTTGTCTCACTCATCAAACTTGTCCCGATATTTATCCACAACTTGTGGTCGGGTATAGTTATCAAGGACAATAGAAGCCAAGCACCTATACTAAAAAATGGCCAACATATGTTGCTTCCACATATTGTATTTCTTGCCAAAGAACCTCTAGATACCTTTCACATGATCTTGGGAAACGATTCCATGGATACAAGTCAAAAATGTAGAAAAATATATTGAAATAGAGAAAAATGCATGTTATTCCCTCCCTCAATCTACAATCCTAGAGTAAGAACACCTAGATACTAGCTCTAAATTATTATAGCATCCACATATCACTAAAAAACATGCATATTGTGTTATAAATCTACCCAAAAAATACATAGATCTACTCTCAAACGGTTGAAACACACACACACAGACATATATATTGATATATATGCTCTCAAACAGCTCCAAATCAGTCAGTTTCTACTTAGATCTGCTAAAAAACAATAAATCAACAATCAATTCTTCTAGATCTACCAATCTAGGCATCAATACAAGCAATAATAGAATGAATCTGCTCCAAAATTCTTAGAATTGATCTTGGCTTCAAATGACCCAAAATCCTTTTGGATCTTCGACGTGTCACGCTGGAAATCCCTCAATCCATATCTGTCAACAACAGTCCCTATGTCTTCATGCTCACATTGGCTCTATGCAACCTAGACTATTGACTGAGACTCTTGATATGGATTTGAAATTATTGAAGTCACAAGAGTGGAAACCTTATCTTCCAAAGGCCCAAGACTCTTGATATGACTTCAAGAATGTTGGGATTTGATACCATATAATGATAATATGAACACAAAGAGTACCAAGATTGTGTTAATAATTAGCAAGAAAAAACTTTGTTATAAAGAGTTACAAGCTAGTTGAATCAATCTACTTTATGAATTATGAAGGCGGGATAGACCAAAAAGCACACTAAAGTGAAATAAAGCATAAAATAACCTAAAGTCTAAGTGACTTTATTAATGCATATGTCTAATATTTAAAAATCATAAAAATAACCTAAAGTCTAAGTGACTTTATTACTGCCTATGTCTAATATCTAATTGACTAGTATAATCTAATATTTTGTGTTAACTCCATTTTACTTATACATATTTTAAGCATGTTATTGTATTAATGCCTATGTCTAATATCTAACTGACAATTATAATCTACTTATATATATTTTTAAACATGTTATTGTATTAAAGCCTATGTCTAATATCTAATTGACCATTATAATCAAATATTTTGTGTTAGTACAATTTTACTTATATTTTTTTTAAACATGTTATTTTCATACTTATATTTTTTTTAGAACATGTTAACATGTTATTATATTTTTTTTAAACATGTTATTGTCATACTTATATTTTTTTAGAACATGTTAACATGTTATTATATTTTTTTTAAACGTGTTATTGTCTCTCTCTCTCTCTCTCTCACACACACACACACACACACACACACATCTATATAACATGCTAACATGTTATTGTCATTTAATAGCTCAAATCTACGGTTTATCTGCACTACATCCTTAAAATTTCTAGAAAAGGATAATGAATGTGTGTGGGTTTGTGTTCCATTATGTTTTCTTATGAACAAATAATGGCATTGACTAGACAACTAATGTGCATTGGATGTGGATAACTTAGCCCCTTAGGAAGTGCACATTTCCTTTATTATTAATGGATTCAAACTTATCATTTACCACTTAGTGACTTGTGGTATTGATCCATGGTATTGACCCATGTATTGATTAGTTAAGAATTGACTAAATCTAACTAGTGCATGCACAAAGAACCCCAACCTTATGCACACTATTTTCTCTCCCATGAGAGTCTATATATTGTGCTCATCTCAAGCATTAATATATAAGTGAAATTCAAGGTTCTTCAACAATATTGTCCTTTTGAGTGTTATTTCATTTTCTCTTCTCTCTTTTTTTCTTGCAATTTTCCTCCTGTAGTTTTTTTCTTGCATCTAGATCATGGATTATGCTTAAAATCTTACATGGTATCAAAGAACTAGAGTGGATTGTGAGGAAAACTAACATTATGTTGTAGGCTTTTCAAATATTAAACAACCCAAAGAGAATTAAACAACCATCTACATCAATGATTCTTACCCCATTCAATTACTTTGAATGGAAACCCAAGATCATACTTATGCTAAGGAGTAAGGGGATTTACAGGGTCACTATGGGGATAAAAGTTGAAACGAATTCCACTGATGAGAAAGCTCAATTTCTCAATGGACAAGATATGGAATTTGGGCTAATATGCTTGTCAATTTCTCCATAATTTCTCTTGCACGTAGAATCATCTACCACTCTCGATGCAGTATGGACCACATTGGAGGTTTTCTTTAGGGAACATAATGATATTGAAGACTTCATATCGTAGAACACCAAGAAAATCCTAAAGAAATCTCATGGGAAGATCTAGGTAAGGACCATGCTCTAGTTGTTATTTCTTCCTCACTTAATACATGGATTTTAGATTCAAGTCAGAATGGGTTATTGGATCCTTTCACAATTATATTGTTCATTAAAGGAAGTGACAAGTTCAATGAACACCACCTACATCCATTCTAGGAGAAACCTGCAACAGGTTCTCCGCCTCTTCCTAAAGTCAATCTCAAAGAGGATTCTTCATGCGATATGGATCAGATTTCATATCAGATTTCAAAATATGATTTAAAGGTCCATGGGCATGTTATTATTGATCCATATCTTAGACCATAGTGGGCATAACATACCCAACAAGTCATTGGAGATCTAGTGGGTGAACCTACCAATCCAAGGTGAACAAGATCTCAACATGAGGATGTTCTGCATGCCCTCACAGCCACTGAGCCATTATTACCCATGCAATTATCTATGTTTATTTCATCTAATCCTAAATCATATGCAAAGGTTGTAGGAAACCATTATTGGGAAGATTCCCCGAATAAGTAATCCAATTCCCTCATTGAGAACCACTCATGGGATTTGGATCCTCTTCCATCTGATCAGAGCAAGTGGATACCTAAGGGATTCTCACTGGTGCATTTACTTCACCAAATCCATACAAACATCTACATCTTCATCAAAACCTTCATCAAGGAGAAATTTTCAGCCTTGCGGGGTCTCCTTGGGGTGAAGAACATAACTGCATAACAATTGATCATGTTATCATTTCCTTTGTTAGCATTCTATTTTGAGGGAAGGTGTTCTTCACATTGGGTTTTCCTATTTACCTCACTTTTGTTTTAGTTATTTGTTTGTACATGAGTACATAACATGCTTAAAATTGTCGAGACTCATACATCATGGCTACTCCCAAGTTGCGATTTAGGGGGGGTGTTGGAGTACATGCACAACATTCCACTTTTCAAGGGACATCCATTTTATCCATTCCTAAAATTTAGGGGGTTGCCTATTTTTAGTAGTGTTATTTATATAAGGTATAACATATGGCATTGACTTGGAAACTAATGAGCATTGGATGTGGATAACTTATCCCCTTACGAAGTGTGTATTTCCTTTATTATTAACGGATTCAAGTTTATCATTTACCACTTAGTGACTCATGGTATTGACCCATGGTATTGATTAGTTAAAAATTGACTAAATCTAAGTAGTGAATGCACAAAGAACTCCAACCTTATGCACATTTTTTTCTCCCTAGAGAGTCTATATATTGTACTAGTGTCAAGCATTAATATCCAAGTGAAATTTGAATTGGTTCTTCAACAATATTATTTTTTTAAGTGTTATTTCATTTTCTCCTATCTTTTTATCTTGCAATTTTGCTTGTGTAGTTTTTTTCTCACAACTTAAAACCCTTGACAAGGAGTATAGAACTAATCAAGACAAGAGATAAGAACTTACCAAAATTTTTTAGGGAATAAGGAAGATGTACAAACCCTAAGCCTCCTCCCTCCAAGTAGTTGATAACTCCTCAATGGATTGATCTTGCTATTTTATGTAGAATCTTGAATCTTTTGACAATAGCCTTTAAAATTACCAAGAAGAATAAACAAGAAATATAGATCTCCAAGATTTGACACCAAAAAAACATCAAGTAAATATCTTCCATTAAAATGGCTCCAATAATGATCTCCAACAATTCACAACAATTTGGAATGAGAAGAGTGTCTTTATTTATATATGAGGCTCACAACTCCTTCCCATACTTTATTTCCTAAAATAAGCCTAAGGAAATAAAATGAAAGTGACTTGTCATCCACATAATTTGGATACTAAGTCAAATTACTATTAAATGATGCTTTACATGCTAGAAACCCTCATGAAAAGGGATGGCCTCCACACAATATGTTCAAAGAATGCTTAAATAATGTCCATAAATCCTTGAAATATGTCTCCAAAGCATGACCACGTCCATACCTAAGGTCAAGGCATCTCCATGAAGCATGGAAGTGGGTCATAAAACCCCCAACAACGAGAATGACATCAAGCTTCTAAGAGGCCATTTTGGCTATGAGGTACAACATTCCACTTGAAAATGGATTGTGGGACCTCAAAATGTGGCAAGGAATATTCCTTTCCCATTCTATCTCCAACATCCACCTCAAAGAGGGGGGTACGACCTCACCCCAAGCCAAAAATTTCCCCTCTAAGTGGACAGATTCTTCAATTTTTTCCATAAGTAATGAAAGGGTGATCAAAATACCCTCCACATATCAAGGAATGAGTTCCATTTCATCATCGTCAAGTGAAAAGTCACTTAAGTGACCTCCACATAATCCAAGTGGCTCAAAATAAACCCCATGACTGTCACAAATTTCCCCAAGAGAGGTCGACCCTCCTTTAATGAAGAAAATGCTTTAAAAAGGTATCAAAGGAGGGGGGTATTATAGCATCTGACACATGGAAAGTGTAGAGAAGGTCCATGCAGAGGAAAAAAAACCTGGCTATGACTTGGAGAGTGTGACCAATGCCTCAAAATCTATGATATTCCTCAAAAGACATGAAGTTTCCTCAAGAAATGTAACACTGGATGATTAGGTGCAGAGTGATCTTCGATGGAAAAAATGTGGTACATACATAAGAAAAGGAGGTTCCATGTGGGGTAAAATAAGGTGTGCTAAACCATGAATGTGACAACCCTTACAAAGCATAATCACCTTTTACATAGAAAAAAAATAAGTCAATAGTTAGGGCCTTATAAATCATGTATCCTAGTAGATACATCTTATAATGCCCACATACATACCCAATATATAAATTCTTGAATTTAGAGGGAGTTAACACCTCCAAGTGGTAGACGAACAGAGAAATAAAATTAAGCACCCTGAGAATGGGGACTAAGATGGCATTCCATGATGATCTAGGTAACTTATAACCAACACTTGTACATCAAATCATCCCATCGTGGCCACATATAAAGAAATTGTGGAGAGAGAGAGGGAAATAGGGAGGGGGAAGGGGAGGATTGAGGGAGGGACTGAGGGATGGATGGAGAGAGAGAGAATCAAAGGGTGGGAGAGGGAAGAAGGTGGAGAGAAAACATAGAGAGTGAGTGGGGTAGATAGAGAGAGGGAGAGAGAAGTGGGGAAAAATGGGGGAGAGAGAGGGGGGGGAATGGAGATAAGAAGAGCAGTGATCCATGTGGATATTGGTGGCCACCCACCTATTCCAAATGGCACCTCGTGTTCATTTTTTTTTCATCACGTTCTTCTGTACTTATTTGTAATTGTGGGTTCTACACTTATGGGCCTGTCCGAAGCCCCACACATCCTCCAGGTGGATACAGGTGGCCTCTCGCCTAATCCAACCGACTTATTTTGTATGTTTTCATGTCATCACATCTTGTTGTACTTCTGGGGCCATTTTGGGGCCCTAAACGTTTTTTTTTTGGCTCCCCACAATCATACTATAGACGGAGTTAGAGTTTGACAACGGAATGTGTATTTCTCTTAAATACCTTTCCAACAAGCTATCACGCACCTAAAACATAGGTTTTATGAAAAAGTTATGACCCTTGGAAGTTGAGGTACCAAATTACACCAACTTAGCCATAGGGCCCACATGACTTTTGGCATTCCACCTTCTAGGGTTAGGTTTTTGGATGTCTAAGATTTTTGCATTCATGAGTAATATAAACAATACCTCTGGAGCATCATTGTAATCGATTATTCTCAGACGGATGTGTGTATCACCCACATCTCTTCTCAGAGATAGCTACCACCATTCAAGCAAGTTTTTCAGTTCTGTTGTTTTACAATTTCAACCTATTTCATTATTTAATAGAAGATATTTTTCACTCGATATTTGTGTTATTCTCCATATCTCTATGTTTATTGTATTCAATTTGTTAATCATTTTGTTCTACTCCTAAATCTGGATCAGTGGTATCAGAGTAGTCTTCTCTTCATTTATTTTTCTTTGTGCATGTCCCCGACAAGATCTGGGTACAAGAAGTTGGGACTCGAACCAATCGAGCCATTATAAGATCGGTCATCGAGCCCAAAAACAACCCATGGGGGATGAAAAGAAATATGATGGAGCAAGAGATCCTATTAAAATGTTTCTCAAGGAATCCCTCACACGACAAAGTAACAGAATGATGGAAAACTTCATGCAAATCCTTCGACGGTTTCCCACAGGAGAAGCATCTTCATCAAGTGACCATGCAACCCCCTTCAAGGTACAGGTAAAATTTTATATTCCATTATTTGAAGGATTGATAAATGCGTATGTTGTACATAAATGGTTGAATCTACTCGAAGTATATTTTTCAGTCCACAATTTTTTTGATACGGAAAAGATCACTTTTGCACTCCTCAAGGTCATTCCCCATGTTAAAGACTGGGGGATACTTACTCGGAGCAAAGATTCATGGAGGAATCTGCAATGTTTTTGGTGTCCCCTACATGGGATTCCTTCTTGGATGCCATTAAAGAATAGTACTACCCTGCTGGATGCTACGAGGATGAGTACACCAGATGGACCACCCTACGTCAAGAAAGGGACCAGGAAGTACCATATTTCACCAATATTTTCCATGACCTATGCACCAAATTGGGTATTAAAAAATCTGAGTGCCATCTGGTGCTAAAATACCATAGATTTTTGCATAGATACATTAAAATAGAAATGGAGTTCCTAGACATCGCCTCATTGGGCATGGCTTATAGATACGTTGTCAAGATAGAGAAGAAATTTAAGAAGAAAAGGTAAGAGTTTGGATCTGCAAACCCCTCACAGCCGAAGCAGTGCAAAGGCATCCCCAACCCACACAGCAAGGGACCAAGTTGAGATGGTCACTCTCAAGACAACCAATCCAAGCTACAACACAAGAAGGGAACTAAGAATATGAAAAGGGACATGGGAAAATGGTGTGAGTACCATAAAATTCCTTGGCACAACACCGAAGAATGTCTCTCCAAGTAGTCCCTCATGGCCAAGTTGAAGGCTATGGAGTCAGAGGTCGATTATGATTCTGAGTCAAATCCTGAAGGAGGGAAGTGCATTATCGATGTTGAACCCAGTGCCACTGTCGCTACCACCAATGTTCGGCCAAGCGAACCAGAAGAACCAGAGGAAGGGGAATGTCTCTTTCACTCACAGATGTGGGTCAAGGGGGCTCCACTTCATTTAATTGTTGATAATGATAGTTAGAAGAACATGATTTCAGCATAGGTCATCAATTGGTTGGACCTACCAACAACACCGCACCCACAACCCTACATCATCGGCTGGATTCACCAAGGAAGAGACCTATGTGTCAGCCAACAATGTCATCTTCCCTATGACATCAAGCCTTTAAAAGATGAGGTACTGTGTGATATTTCTCCCCTTGAATTTTGTGATGTTCTTTTAGGACAACCATATTTGTGGAAGCGTTATGTTGTGTATGACTATAGACCCTGCAGTGTTATTATTACTTTGGGTAGACAATTATACAGGATCCCAGAGGTAGCACCGTCTACTGATATTTATTTAATCTCTACTAAGAAATGTCATAAGGTCATTTCACAGACCGGGAATTTCGTCTTCTTTCTAATATGTGATCACAGTAAGAAGAAGTTTGTTGCCACATCTGTGGCCTCCACACAGCGCCTCTCTTTGTATCAATAACAAGTGTACTGGATCGTGGAAGAATACAGAGACATCTTCTCCTCACCTATAGGGGTACTGACACATTGCCAAGTCAAGCATCCAACTGATCTGACCCTCGGCGCACCTCTACCTAATGGACCAGTCTATCGGTTCTCGCTGATGGAGAAAGATGAAATCATACATCAGATCCGAGAGCTTCTTCAAAAGGGGCACATTAGACCCAGCTCCTCCCCTTGCAGAAGCCCAATTATACTGGTCTAGAAGAAAGATGGGACTTGGCGACTCTGCATTGGTTACAGAGACTTAAACAAAATCATAGTCAAGAACCACTACCCCATTCCTAGGATTGATGACCTTATTGACCAACTCAAGGGGGGCAAGTTCTTCAGCAAGATTGACCTAAAGTCCGGCTACCACTAGGTTCCCATCGAACCAACTGATGTATGGAAGACAACCTTCAGGTCTAAAGAAGGTCTCTACGAATGGCTAGTCATGCCCTTTGGCTTAACAAATGCACCAGCCACTTTCACGAGATTGATGGATGATGTATTGAGACCCTTCACTAAGTCCTTTTTGGTAGTATATTTGGATGACATCCTCATCTTCAACAGAACGTGAGAGGATCACATGCGACATATTCAACATGTTTTGAGCACTCTGTGGTAGCACAAGCTTTATGCCAACTTGGGAAAATGCTCTTTTGGCATGAACATGGTCCAATACTTGGGCTACATTGTTGATGAGAATGGGGTACATGTTGATCCAGCTAAGATCCAATTCATCCATGACTAGCCATCCCCAAACACACTGACCGAGCTTTGAATATTTTTGGGACTAGCCAACTTCTACCGACGGTTCATGTTGGGATTCTCCCATATTGCATGGGCCCTTAGCTAGGTGACCAAGGGCAGTGGTAGGGCCAATTTCATGTGGGGGAAGGAGCATAAATGAGAATTCGATGATCTGAAGCATTGCTTATTCTCAGCTCCAGTTCTCTTCTTGCCTGGTCTGCAACAACCATTAGAGATTGAGACTGATGCATACTATGTTGTGGATGCAATTCTCACTCAGCAAGGGCATCCTATGGCATACCATAGTGAGACACTCTCTGATATTGTCCGAAAATACCCCACCTATGACAAAGAAATGTATTCCATTGTACAAGCCTTTCATCAATGGAAACATTACATTATGGGGAAAGAGACGATCATACACACTGATCACAAGCCTCTACAGTTCATACAGACACAGGGGAAATTGCAGAACGACCTCCATCAGAAGTGGTCCACCTACCTGCAGCGGTTCTATCTCAACATCAAGTATAAGACATGTATCTCCAATCATGTCGTTGATTTCCTCATTCGACTTCATGTGTCTACGCTCACCACTGTGCTCCATTCCTGTGGACATGAAGCATCTGAGTGGCCCCAACTTTATCAACAAGATCCGGACTTCACCACCACCTATCAACTCTTGGGTACAGGGGCAACTGCCACTGATTTTCACATTCAGGATAGACTCTTATGCCACCTGGGCCATCTATGTGTTCCTACAAGCAAGCATGCAAATTTGATTTGGGAATCCCACTACATTCGGGTGGCAGGACATTTTGGCATAGAGAAAATTGTGGTCATTCTTCAGAAACATTTTTATTGGACAAAACTTCGACATGACATTAGAAAGTATATCATATCTTGCACTTCCTGTTCCATTTCCAAGCTAGCCATCAATAAGCAAGGCTTATTCGCCCCTCTTCCTATTCCCTAGAAGCCTTGGGAATCCATCTCAATGGATTACATGTCTGGCTTGGAATCCACCAAGAAAGGAAATGACTGTGTGTTTGTGGTCTTTGATCAATTTCGAAGATGGCCATCCTCACAACTTGTAAGAAAAATTTCACAGCGACAGATACTGCCAAGATCTTCTTTGAATGAGTGTGGGTCCACTTTGGGATACCACAGAACATCATCTCTGATCGAGACAACAGGTTCCTCGAAAAATTTTGGTCGAGTCTCTGGTCTCTGTTGGACACCAAGCTCTCAAAATCCACTGCTTTCCACCCCGAAACCGATGGACAAACATAGGTCGTCAATTGGATGATTGTGCACATTATGCACATGTACAATTCTAAGCATCCACGTACATAAGATGATATTCTCCCATATGTCGAACACATTTACAACAGATCTCTCCATAGTTCCAGTGGCCATAGCTCATTTTAGGTGGGTTTGGGATTCCAACCCTTGGGACCCATTGATGTTTCACTTCCTCTTGCCACCGCACAGAAAAACTCTTCCATTGATTAGTATGTGATCGACAAAGCCACCAAATTCAATGAATAGATTCAGCACATCCGCCAACAGGTCTAGGAGATTTTGTAGAAATCCAATGCTAAGTACAAGCAGTGCCATGATCAACACAGGGTACCACACCATTTTTAGGTTGGCGACAAAGTTTGGTTACATCTGCAGAAGGAGCATCTCACTGGGACCCATCATAATATTTTCCCACTTCGTTATGGGACTTACGCTAT
Organism: Picea engelmannii; assembly: GCA_009831015.1. Classification (NCBI taxonomy): domain Eukaryota; kingdom Viridiplantae; phylum Streptophyta; class Pinopsida; order Pinales; family Pinaceae; genus Picea; species Picea engelmannii. The sequence goes on along the minus strand of ML777623.1, from coordinate 889,689 downwards.
CACCAAGGTTGTGGGTAGCAATTCTTTTGAGCTCAACACTCCACCCTTCCTTGGTCTTCATCCAACATTCAATGTGGAACTCCTTCGTCCATATTTTCCACCATTATTGGAAACCTCTAAGATCGCAAAATAGTTGACATCAACAGAGCTCAACTCTGACTACATAGAACAAGAATCCACTGATCATATAGTGGACACATAGGTCAAGGGCACTCTCCATCAACAAATCCAGCTTTATCGAGTTGTCAAGGCACACCAAATTCTACACCAAGGCAAGTGGCTCACTCGGGGCCAAATCCAGTAGAAGTTTCCTCACCCCATGGGGGAACTCAATGCAATGGAGACCATTTCTTCCTAAGGGGGGAGGATTGATCCAGGTGGATATTGGTGGCCACCCACCTATTCCAACTAGCACCTCATGTTCATTTTTTGTTCAACACGTTCTTATGTACTACTTCGTAATTATGGGTTCTACACTTCTCGGGATATCTGAATCCCCACACATATTCCAAGTGGATACAAGTGGCCTCTTGCCTAATCCAACTGGCTTATTTTGTATGTTTTCATTCATCACATCTTGTTGTACTTTTGGGGTTGTTTTGGGGCCCTAAATGTTGTTTTTTTGTCTCGCCACAGTCAAATTGTAGACTGAGTCAAAGTTTGATGGCAAAATGTGTAGTTCTCTGAAATACCTTTCCAACGGGATATCACGTGCCTAAAACATAGGTCGTATGCAAAATTTACGACCCTAGGAACTTGAGGTACCAAATTACACCAACTTACCCATAGGGCCCACATGAATTTTGGTGTTCCACCTTCTAGGCTTAGGTTTTTGGATGTCTAGGGTTTTGGCATTCATGAGTAATATAAAAAAGACCTATGGAGCCTCATTGTAATCGATTCTTCTCAGACGGGTGTCCGTAGCAGCCACATCTCTTCTCAGAGATAACTACCACCATTCGAGCAAGTTTTCGGTTCTGCAGTTTTACAGTTTCAGCCTATTTCATTATTTAATAGAAGATATGGTTCACTAGATATTTTTGTTATTCTTCTGTGTGTATTGTATTCGGTCTGTTAATTAGTTCATTCAGCTCCTAAATCTAGATCAAGCGGGGAAAAGGGGGTAAAGAGAAAGGGAGAGGGAGAGAACGGGGGGAGATAATGAGAAAGAGAGAGGGAGAGAGTGGTTGGAGAGAGAGAGAGAGAGAGCGATATTTAATGTTAACAGGAACATGTGTGCATTCTTATTCCTAATAATGTGTGCGTGCTTTAGGAACACGCGTGCGTTCTTAAAGTGCGCATTATTTTAATTTCAATTTTTTTAAGAACGCATGCATATTCCTGAACACACATTTCTCAAGAATGTGCATGCATTCTTGAGAACACACAGGTGTTCTTGTGAACATTCCTAAGTGTCTCACTGAGTGGAGGCTCGTGGTTTTCGAAACCTGTCACATTAGGAACACGTGCACATTCCTAGAAACGGGCACACGTTCCTGCTCACCCTATTTCCACTTTATCGTCCACCAACTTCAAGCCCTCACCCACTTATTAATCTTGGCTTGGGTGCCCATGTTTTAGCATTCGTGATGTCAATATAATAGGGTTAATGAGTAAGAATGGTGTTCTCAAGTTCGAACCCATGATTGAACAACAACCAAATTCAAAACAATTCTTCAAGTCAATAAAAGTTATACACGTGTGAAAGCACCATTGGATCCTAAAATTTTCAAGGAAATGTTGTGAAGAACCTCCAGAAAAATTTAAAGTTGGGTTTTATCCCCCAAATGCATTGAGTATGGAAAATTGGTTTTGATTTGATTGTGTTTCCATATAATTTTTCTCCACATTCAATGAAAATTTGCAACACGTATGATCTCCCTAAATTTCATGGCCCACATTGCACATTAATACTCTAGAAACACCCATGTGATCATATCATAATATCCTTCCATGCATTGTGCTCTCATTCAACACCAGACTTTTTGGATGGAGTGGAGTGAAACATTGCCAAAAGTTATGAGATTAATTGGCATATGGTATGAAGAGATTAATTTTTAATTTCATTTAATTTAGAGAGGAAATATTTTGAAGATGTTTATTCAAAATAATTGGCACAATACTAAATCAACCTCAAATTAAAACTCTTTATTGTTGAGATGAGAAATGAATACAACTAACAAGTTCATTTTTAAAAGGATTTACCAACTCAATGGAAGTGATGAGAAAAATGTGGCACAATGACAATTCCTCAAGGAGGCTACGTGGATCTATGATTATTCATCCTCCAACACCCATACTGGAGATAAAAATTGAAAATACATGACCTAGCAAGTCTACGATGTTGTGTAACAGTATATACAAGATTTTTTATTTTACATTTGTTTTCAATCCTTTTTTAGTGCACAGGACAATGTTAATTCTACAATCAATTGAGTTTTCATTGGAGAAAAATCTATTATCATCGAACACAAGAATAACAAGATGGATTTGATGCAATTATCATGGTTAGATTTTATTTTTAAAAGGGAAAATGAGAGTTTCCCTAGAACTTGGTGCTTGCCACAGTACAATTGCACTACCACTATCACTACCACTAGGCATATTATATGATGTCCACTAAACTAATATAGTATTATATTGTGCATGTTTTTTTAAACAGTTTGTTTGTTAGGTTTGAAAGCTAAATAAATTATATAGGAGTAAGTAAATAATTTTTCCCCAAACTATTGGCTAGTTTGATCTACATCATGAGTTGATAAAAAAGAAGATTATGGTAGGCATCTTTGAAAAAAAATATGAAGTTGTATTCATGATATCAATTGGGAAACCATAACATGGGATATACATGACTCAATGTAGGAGAAAATCAGTATACAATAAAGTGATTAGAAATGTACAAAAATCAAAATGAGTTAACCAACGGGTGTTGCAAACATATGTGAAGAATGTAGCCTCATGAATAAAATTAATAATTTTGAAATGGATACTAAAGTGACCTACTTGTTATTTGAGAGTAATGGATAAATGAGATACCCCTTGAACACCATGCCCATCCGCGTGGGATTGGCAATGCCCACCTCATCTATCTGGTAATCCTCTTCTGGCTCATGCCCGATGTATATCAATTTATGCACCTTTTACCATTCCTCATATTTTCCACATCAAGTTTTTCAAATGACTTCTATAACCTTCTTCTATTCCTCAAATATTTATCCTTAACAATATGGTGAGGTTCCATGGTCTCTAGCTTTGCATCTATTCTATGGTGAGATTCCATGGTCTCCACTTTTGCAGCTATTATAGTAACTATCCATGAAATTATTAAAATACACCGGTGGTTTTTTCTAACGACAAATATTAACTTGAATGTGGTAACCCCAGAGACTAAATTTTCTCAAGACATATTCCCTAGAATTTTAATTAATAAATTTAAACACTAATCCACTTGGAGGACCTTTACCTACAAGAATTTTAAATGTTGTAAGTTTGTAAACATTTGTAATGTCCTTCATGATTTTGATGCCTTATCAATTAATTTTTTTCAATGGAGATCCCAAAATTGAATCCCTCCACCGGGAAGCGTATTCCCCCATGAAAACTACAGGACCCTTTTTCAAGGGAACTTGGAGGACCTTTATCTGCATGAATTTTGAACATTGAAAGTTTGTAAACATATGTAATGTCCATCATGATTTCCATGCCTTCTCATTTCATATTTTTGTCAATGGAGATCCCAAAATTGAATCCCTCCACCAAGAAGCATGGTCCCCCATGAAATATATGGGACCCTTTTTCAGGGCAGTTAATTAGTAACAGTGGATAACTTTCCTTGGATAATGTGCATTAGCCTTGTATGTTAGCCTTGGAAAGTTCATTTCCTAGTGTTAAAATAAGACAATAGGTTGATTTTCATGTGATTTTTTAGATCCGTCATGTGAATATCCCATCTCTAATAAATGGATCGTAATGAATTTCTCGATGATAAAATAAATTGGTCCATTTTAGGTCATTTTTTGTGATAAAATCGTAGAGTTCTTCTATCTACATTTGTATCGCATTATGTGAGAATCAACATACATATTACATTCATATCAAATGATTGATGGGGAGAAGGAAGGTCTTTATGCTCCTATCAATTGACGGGTCATGTTGGGTTTTAACTGCTACTGCCTAATATGATTCCTAATCTACTAAGGATATTGATTATTTAAATACTATTTTTACTTATGTTACTTAAATAGAATATTTAGATTGTGCTTACAAAAGCATTAGGGAAGGATCTTGAGAACTGATCAATAAATCCAATTATTTCTCATTCATAATTGTAATTGAGTGCAAGATGGAGAAAGGATATGAGTCTTCCTTTGATTACCCAAAGATATTTCAGTGAGAAAGGTCACTTATGCTCACTCTCCATCCATATTGTACCTATACTATTGATCTGTAAGTGAAGTTCTTACTTACTTAGATTACGACATGCAATATAGACAAAGGTGCAAATGGGATACCTCCCAATATCATACAAGATTGTATCATTCTTCACCACTTTCATGATAAATCTTAGGATTCTCTTCTTTGCCTCATGTTTGATGCTCCCTCATAAGTGGAGTTTTTATTTGAATGGTCCATGAATAATTAATAGAAGATCCATTGAATAGGGTCCATGAATAATTAATTAAAAGGAGACTCTAAAGGGCTAAGAATCAATGGAAAAATAGTGGGAGGATGTGATGGATAAGGTTGAGAGATACCTTATCAAATCAGTTCAAGTTGAACAAAAATAAGGGTAGATACCAGATCATCATCAAGTCAATTTGAGGTCAACAAAAACTGGGGTTGGTAATGGAAGTTTGGAAAAAGATTGATGCCTACCCCAAATCAGACATGTGGTAAGAATAGAATAGTGGTCATATATAAAGAGAATCTCCTAAAGATTGTTGGAATAGAAGGAAATAGAGGGTCATTGTTATGATGTGGGTCGCTACTACAACATAGTTAGAGTTTAGAAACCACTTATTCAAATGATAGCAATAGTCCAACATGCATGAAAGGATCATCATGTCAATAATTTTGCATCGATGGTGACACATTATCTTTGATCATTGTCCTTTCCTAAGGTATATATGTTCCATGAATTGGGCATGAATCCTATTTCAAACAAGCAGCGTGTGGCCTAGATTACATTCTATAAAAAAATTATTTAACCCATACATTAAAATACAAGCATGAAACACATATATTTGAATCAATACCTTCATTTGCATACATTTGTTTTTAAACAAGAATTTAACTTGTCGAAGCTAGAGGAAAAAACATCAACTAAGTTCTTTCATATATTTACCATGTATAAATTATACAATTGAAGACAAAAAGCACATATGTCATGCATGGATATTATCCCACCAACTTATCATTTATAACTTTTGGGAACATGAGATTGCCTCGTAGATTGATTCATTGCAAGCTTGTTGAACTTGAATATAATTAATGCAAAGCAATGGATATACTTTTAAATGTGAATTATAGTTTACCAAGCTGAAGGTTGAAATTCAATAATGAACATCATTGTTTCAAAACTAATGACAAATATTTCATTTAATATCCATTTTTAATTCAAGGAACAAAAGTATATTCATATTACCAAATGCACGCAAAAGTGAAAATGGCCTCTATTTGGCAACAAAAAAACAAATATTCAAATTAATAATATTAAATTAATAAAATATTAATGCATTCTCTTTTTGATGGACTAGATACTAATTAATTGTGTTTTTACGTCTAAATCAAGTCATCTTGCTTTCTAATTCAAGGATAGAGAATTAATCTCTTTCAAAAGAACAGATGATGTAATTTCAATGTATATTTATAACAATGGTTTGGAAAAACGATTGCTCCTTTCATAATTTTAAAGTTATATGGAGTGAGAAAACACAAATTTCCTATTGTTCTTGATGAAGTTGATACGCGCATTAAGTTTAGAACAGACGATTAAAGGATTAACTTTCTTCAACTTGCCAACAATAAAAGGGAATTTTTCCACATCCTTCATATTATAATCCATTACATGGTATCTATTAAAAAAAATTAAACGTGTATATATATATATATATATATATATATATATATATATATATATATTACCACACTATATCAAAATGAGAATGTATTATAGATTCCCATGTTGTATCCAATCCTCCCTAGGAAATGGAAATTCTAAAAGAGTTTTTTCTAGACCCTAGTCACAATTAAGAAAAATTTTAAGGATCCATACTTATCTAAAAGTATAGAAACCTTTGTTAATTTTACTAATTCTTAAAATACTAATTATAATTTTAATAATAATAATCATCTAATTTTAAGGTCACTCCCTCCATGAAATTATTTGACTTGATTGCTAAAATATAAGGAGGTATACATACCTTATGCCCATCTAGATTTGAACTTGTGACCTCTTAGGAGGATACACATGTTCTTGACCATTAGGCCCACTCGTTCTCTATCAATGAAATAAAATACTTAACATACTTTTTTAATAGAAGATTCAACTAGTACTTATATACTTTTACATTTTTTTAATAGAAGACTCATCAAATTAATAATAGAGTAAAAAATTATGAAACCATTTTATCAAAAATATATAGATCAAAATTTATTATTATTCTTTATATTTAATATTTTAAATTTAATATATTATAATAGTTGAATAATATAAATTAATAAAATATTTGGAAAAATCAAAAAGGAATAAAATTAAATTATTGTGATTTTAGTAAACAATTATATTATAATTGTGTCTTGTAATCTTTGAATAATAAAAATTAATAAAATAACATTATTATTACATCATCATCGTTATTATTAGTGAATAATTACATCATGGTGTTATTATTATAAAATATAAAAAATAAATAATTATTCAAATGACAATCATTTCACTCATCGTATGTATGTATTTTTGTTTGTAAACATGTTTAATCTACATATTGTATCTTGTTGGACAACTAACAATTCACCTTGAAGAAGAGTTAAACATTATATGGCATTAATGGTTATAAGTTTTTGAAATCACAATCCAAATTAAACAATTTCATAAAACTAAAGTTAAGCATTATATGACAAGTGTAAATTTAAATGAGTGATACATCTCAAATTTAATTTAAAAATATAGAAACCATTAATAATGTTAATCATTAGCATACTCATAATACATTTTATAAATCAAACAACAACAACTTCAACATGATATGAAAAAACATAATATACATTAGCGATATACATATCAATATACATGTCAAATATACATCTCATCAACATGTTTGTTATATATATATATGTGTGTGTGTGTGTGTGTGTGTGTGGTTTAGTTTGGTGATGAGCTAGATGGAGTGGAATCATGAGCATCATATGTCAACCTCTCAATGAGGTTGAGGGCACTGACAACATGACACATCGATGATATCTTGTCACAAGGAAGGGTCACCCATATCACAAACATCTCTATTACTCATAATATCTCTTGAACATGTATGGGTACCACTCCACGCCTAACCATCAAACCACATAGGTGATCCACCACCTATGTCCAAACTCTTTGATCTGGCATGTGTGGCATGTTGGGTATGTGTATTAGATGCTACTTTATTTCCTCCTCCATCTCCTCATCATGTTGCAGAGGCTCATCCCCAACATATGTGCCAATATATTCAAAACAATAGATAATAATAATAATCAGATAATTGAAACAAAATGTTACAATAAATTACATGTGCATTAAATAAGACATAAAATTATTCAAATAGATTTATCAAAACATAACGATAATATTACCTCTCATCTGTTGGCTCATCTAAAATGAACAAGATGTGTGGATATCCTCTCCAATCCATCCTCGTGTATGGGTATTGTACAAGAGAGAGGGCATGATTGTCATCTCCAACCAAAAATCACATATCTCCCTATGGATCGAGTTACACAGCCATGTGCATCAATCATAGGCCTAGGAAGAAAACGAGGCCTTGTCGGTCAAGTGGCATGAAACCTCTCAAAAAATAATGTAAATAACTCTAACGCAAATGGGAAGAATAGCCTCCAATAAAAAATGATGTGGCAATGATCCAACACAAAACAAAATTGTCTCAAAAAAATCTTTGACCACCTAATAAATCAAGGCCTCTAAACTAAACTATCTATATAATACATCAAAGGGAAACCAATATGCTACCCATTAGAGGTAAAGTGTGACAATGTCATGACAATAAGAGACATGCACTTAACCTCTGCACCTAATGAATCTATCTGCAATTGACCACCAACACAACTTGGAAGGTCGAAGTGCACACAATGTTCAGACTAACATATCTTTGCACACATGTCAGTTGGCTCTCTCCTGCAATTCCGGGTGGTAGATCAGGGAATTGGGGGGAAATATCCCCCCTCCTAGACAACCTAGTGATAAAATAAATGTCCTCCTCCATGGGTTGATACCATATATTGGGAATGACCCCGAATTTTTTTCGAGCATGATCCCAACGATATATCAACTGTTGTGAAAATGAAGAGTTCCTCCTGAGGGATGTAGCCTCCTCATAAAACTTGAGGATGCCAACATTCATCAAAAGGGAACATGTTTCAAGTGTAATAGGGCGAAGGATCCTCTCCCTCTCCCTCTCTCAGGCCTCCCACTCACATACAAAGGTGTGTGTATTGACATGTTACTACTTCCCTTGTTTTCATTTTCATCCTCTCCAATTCACATACAACTATTTTTAGACACACACACACACACACACACACACACACACACACATATATATATATATATTGAAATGATAAAACATGCACATATGTAACTATTTTGTATTTTTCGAAAACTGAAATTAATTTATATTTGTAAAAAAATGTGGAATAGTAATCAGTGCACCAATAATAGAAACTACACATTACTCTCAGTGCACTATATTAGAACCAAAGCACCACTATGTGGTGTGGTTGGTATAACACATTGGTGCTTCATGGTTATTGGAGCACCGACACGTATTTTAGCGGTGTGTTGTGTTGTATAACGCACTGGGAACATGGTATTCCACAAGACGCATTATTATTCCATTTTACCTATGTTTTGTGCTAGGTGGTACAATTGGTTCTATTTAACACATCGTCGCTCCATGATGCCTAGAGCACCATTATGTATTTAGCATTGCATTCAATTTTATGATATACCATAAATGGGGTGTCCCATAGGGCGCATCGCTAAGATAAAGGTTAAATATGTGAGATGGTGTGGTGATATGCATGGCACTAGTGTGTTTGTTAAACATAGATGTACTACTTCCCATAATTTTTATGTGTGTTACGAGGCAGTGCAGTATATATAACACATGGGTGCTCCAAGTTTCATGGACTAACCATGTTTTTAAGTGGTGTGTTGTGTATGAGAATGCACTAGTAATGAGGCATTCCAGATGACACACTGATATGTTAATTATTAAATATTTGGCACGATGTCGTTTTGTCAATGACACTAGTGTGTTTCTTACACTGGGACACACTGCCCTGTTAATTTTACAAGGTTGGAAACTAGGCGATGTATATTGTTATATGGAATGCACCAATGCTCCATGTTCCTTGGATCACTGATGTTTATTTTAGAAGTGCATTATATTTTAGGATGCACTATTAATGGGGTAGTGTATAAGATGCATCGCTATGCTAAATTGTTAAATATTTGGCCTAGTATCATGTTCTACACAATGACAATGTGTTTTGTTAAATGGAATGCACCGACGAACCAATGGAATGCATTGGCGCTCCATTATTCTTTGAGAGCCGAAATTTTTTTAATAGTGCATTTTATTTTAGGATGCATCGATAATGGGGCATCCCATAAGATGCACCTCTATGCTAAATTGATAAATATTCGATTTAGTTATGTGTTGTTCACAACACCGGTGAGTTTGGTGGAATTTGGTGTACTTCTTTCGTATGTTGGAAACTAGGAGGTGAGATTGGCTAATGTGAATGCATCAGTGCTCCAATGTTCTTAGAGAGCTAGTGTTTTGTTTATCAGTGCATCGTGTTTTATAATGCATCCGTAACAAGGTGTTCAGAAAGACACGTTGCTATGCTTATTTTTCAAAATTCGACACAGTGTCATTATGTGAACAACACTAGTTAATTTTTGAATCATATATGCACCATTGGTGGTGCTTCCTGCATATTCATAGGATGCACCGACTTCTAGGTCGAACCAGAGAATTCAAGCGCAATGCGCGGAATTTAAAAAAAAAAACTAAAACAACCAAATTTCAAGCCAATTTCGAATTTTAATCCAATGAAGATGAAAATCAGAATGAAATAAGCAATTTATCTAGGATCATCTATCCTAAGAAGGAATGGCTCCACCGTAGAGAATAAATGAAAATCCACAGTATTTTCCAAAATTTGGAAATGTGTGGAATCTACTAGTGGAGCTATCAAACTGATTATAGAGAATTGCAAACGGGGCAGTCATGGAAGGAGAGTGAGAACCAGTTCTTTTCTGAGAGGTTGGAAGAACATAATGAAGTGTAATAATGAAAATTGGTTTGGCAAATTTTTTTTATTTTACCCTAACTCATTGCACCCGATAGGTATACGCATCATGGCGTCATATGTACGGACATTAAATTTTTATTTTGTTTATAATGACTAACTATGCTTCTTACTAGTTCAACACCTTGGTGTTAGTTTTATGTGAGTACCAGTGTGTATGGACCTTACAAGTGCACCGATAAAAAACCTTCGGCCTCCTGCCTCCTCTAACAACCTCCACTATAAACAAAGAAGGGATAAATTTTTCGGGGCGGTTCCATAAAAACCTCCGCTACAAGGTGTTCTCCTTCTAGTGAACCTAAGACTGTTAGACAAGAAAAATATACAACCAACCACAAATTGGTTTCGGAAGAAGCAAATTTTAAGGGTAGAATGTAGAGTTATATTTCCTACTGCCTTCTCAAATGCAACCACCATTTCAAGAAAAGAGGTACACATCCAGTACCCAAATTATAAGTTGTACAACCTAAAATTGCAAGGAACCTATTAGGCATGCTCTTTGAATTTGTGGAAAACAAAAATAAGGGAATTATCATAATCTAGCTCTCTAGATGATTGACTTGTTTCCTTAGAAAATATGCATGATAGTTTTGAACATGAAATATAATATGATTGGATTGGATTTGATATAGGGACTGTCAAACAATCAGAAATGGCTAGACACTTCCCAATTGTTCTCATAATTGAGAAGATAAATTAGACAAGATAAAATATATCCATTTATATAAGGAGAAATTAATTCCTACTATATACTTCAAGAGGAATGGATCCAACAAAATTATAATATTGGGATGGTCACAATGCTCTTGGTCTAGATCACAGACAACCAAAGGTGAGGCTTACATGGACTAAAATATATCCACTTATGGATCATCTTAACGTTATAAGAGCATTGAATTTGTTTTCATATCCTTTGGTGTAAGGTCTTCCACGACACCCACTGAGTGTGTGTGCTCCATGGGAAACTCCGGTGATGAAACAGACAAAAATCACAAGGAAGGAAGTGATCGATTAGGAGAATGATACATTTTGGTGTGAGTAGGAGAAACTTGGGCGCACGATGGTGACGTGCAACACCAAGAAGGATCACACCTTACTTGACTTAGAACAATTGATGGAGACTTCGGTTTTGTTTGGGCAAGGGCAGGGAAACTTGGGAGCATGCCCAAGGAGTGGACCCATCTACCCTCAGCAACATGGGAACACCAGAGAGGTTGGACGACCCCATCAGCACACCCATGAGGAGTCACAATGATTGGCACAAGAGAATGCACAAGGCAATGGGTGTGTGTCCAAGGATGGGGTGCGCTAGTCCAAGAGACAAATGGTTGATGGGTGTGCGGGATTAAAAGTGCACACCAGGTCCATAGAAGGGCGTGATGAATCCATTGAGTGTGGGTTCATAAAGAGGCATGACACACCCAAGAGATGTGACATTTCACACAAGTGATTCTTGGAGTCCATATAAAAGTAAGGGCGCACAACCAAATGAATGATAGAGAATTTTTGGCAAGAGATTTGGAGAGAAAGTCTGAGGCAATGAACTGAGGTGGAGTTGCCAAGATGGAAGACAAGTAGCCAATATTTTGACATTTTTGGAAGTTTTGGGGAATTCTAGAAATGTGGGTCTATGGAGGCATCTGTGAGGCAGAACCAAAATCTATGTTAGCTCGATGAAGTTCTGTGGAAAAGAAGGGACAAAAAGTTTGTGGTTGTGGACCACAGGTGGTTATAGATATGGTTGCGATAGAAAGTATTGGTGTGATGAATATGTTTATGAGTGTCTTGGTGAGCTGAGGAGAGTTGTTTAACTCTGCCAAGTTGTAAATCAAACTGGTAGTGCTCTTATTGTAATTGTTTCGCAATAACAAATAATTAGCCAAGTGTTAGGCATGGTTTGTGTTGCCTACACTATTTATGTGTTTGTCTTCGTTTGTTCTACAGTTGTTCTCTTAGGTTCTCATGTTCATGGATGCATGCTTAAATAAGACTGTGTGTTAAATTGTGCTAAAAATTGTCTAAGTAAGCAAGAGTTTCACTAGAGTAGGAGCATGAATCACCAGTAGTCTAGAACATAGTATGGGTATTCTCTAGGTGAAGAGGCATAGTTCGGACGAAGTATTCTTGGTGTGCCAAAAAACCAAGTTAGAATAATCCCGGTGTCGCATGCCCTCAGGAGGTGAATGATAGCAAGATCTGATCAAGTATCTTGTGGGGTCATGAAAGGTGGTATTAGAGCATACATGAAATACATTTTGGTGATTGTTAAGGAAACACAACAATGCATGCAAATGGTTAAGGAAACACAACAATGCCAACAATAATTAGTCCACCTACAACACTGAAATCTATTCAAAAGGAAAAAAAAATTACAATTGGGTCAAAAATTGACATGCGCAAATTCCCTAAAGGAAGCGCACGCACAATGCACAGTGTGCACGGGCCAACAAAGCCCTCAGTGTGCACAATGCGCCAAGTGTGCGACTCTGTATGAGAAAAGCCACGCACTTCTATGAATGACGCATTTATGGATCTTGTCGACCCCTCAACCACTTATGGACCAACTCCCAACACAATTTGACCCTCATATCTAATCGAAATCCAAATGGGAGGCTGGTCAAGGACTAGAGGGTGTCATAAAAGGCCCCTTGTTCACACTATGAACCAATTACATTTTTCCTTGAAGAAATGCTATAAATAAGAGCCATGGGTGCACTAAGAAACCAAGATCTTCATTGTATTGTTATGCTACAAGAATTCTCCCTTGAGAATCATATTTTCTCTTTAGAGCCTTCAAACACCATTGCAATAGGTCACTCCACTCACCTCTTGAGGGAATAGGCATTGCTCTTCTTCACCATTTTCCATTTTCTTCCATTGTATGAAGTGCTCTCCATTAGGGAACTCAAGATCCCTCCCAAGGAGGAAGAGGGGACTCATAAGTCCTCATTTTTTTCTACGGTGTTTTTCCTACTAATCTATTGATCCATTGGTAGCATTATGTTGGTCATGGTTTGGTTTTCATGGTTCTAAGTTTCTCATGCTTTCTAACTTTTATTTCTTATTTTTTTTAATTTATTTCTTTGTTTATTACATGTGTTTGTCTTGTTTAACCCACTCACAAACTTTTGTAGTGTCTAGTAGGCTCATCTAGACATGCAAGTTTTGTTGTTTTGCTCACCCAAGTGACAAAACCAACACAAAAAATTGGCGACCATACTAGGGATCGGTATCAAATTCCTCCCTATTTGAGCTTAGAGAGCACTTATTTTTTATCAATTTGTCTTTCAGGTACCAAAATTGGCCTAGCCCAACATGCAAAAGTCAAAATTCATAGTTGGGGAAGGAGTATTTCACTTGGAAATTTCTCCCTCGACGCGTGACAGGAAGTGCGTGGTTTTTCCTACCCATACTGTGCATGCCACAACCTTCTTTGCAATGCGCATTGTGTACCCACTGCACACCTGTCAGAGTTGTAATCCACGCATATCTCCAGATTTTTAAAATTGTAAGGGTTTTTATGATGATTTGAAGGCCCCTAGCCTTCAGATTTTTGTTTTGATGCACTTTGTAAGACAACTACACTCCACTTAGATTCCTTTTCCATATGAAAGTTTAAATAACATAGGCACTTAGAGGATAAAAAGAACCATTATTCTTCTCTTTTTTTTTGGTTTCCACATGGATGGCTTGTTTGGCTTGTAAATTGTTAAGTTGAGATTGTTGCTTTCATACATAAATCACTTACATTGGGACTAGAAGTTAATTTTGACCCTTGAGTATGCTCTTCTCTCGCACCCTAGTGTCATCTTGAGAATCAAAAAGGTGGTTAAGGGGACATTTCATCTCCCTTAATGAAAATATTTAGGAGAGGACAAAGCCCCCGTAGGGTTCCTCTTAGTTTTATGAAAACATCTTAAAGTTTTGAAAGGGTCCACACATGCCCACATGTTGCAAACTTAGGATAGTTTCTTAAAAAATTATTTCTTAGTTTACATCACAATCTAGGAAAGTTTAAAGATCAAAGTAACAGGCCCATACATGCCCACATGCTTGCAATCTAGGATAGTTTCAAAGATTTCTTAGTATAAGCAACATTTAGGGAGTTTAAAGGATTTGTAAAGGACCCATATGTCCACATTGTCAGTTCTTTAGGGCTTTTAAGATTCTGCAAGGTTGTACCAATGACACGTAGTAAGCTTGGTAAAGAAGATTTGTAAGGACCACAAGAATTCCACATTGCAATCTCACACTTAACTTATTAAAATCTTGCCACACTTCTTTCACTTGCTCACACACAAAGTCACTCCCCACACACATAATTCCCATTTTTTAGTAGTGGAGGTTGAAGTAGGTTTTCTCCAAAGGAATTCTGAAACGTCCCACTACTTTTTTGGAAATTATCCACACCCATTTAATTCAAACGAGATTGGTTCACACCCCCAATATCTTAGCCCACTACATCTATTTTTTTTCTAAAAACTCACTAAGTTTTCCTCCATAGGAGGTTCCAAAAGAAATTTTTTAGTCTAGGTAGGATCTTAGGGGTAGGCATCCAAATAACCCCCCGTTATTTGGTTCTCACATTTTCAAACATTATAAGTTGAGAAATAGGGAGATTTCAAATCCTCCAAGTCAAGTGTTCCTACACCATAAGACAGGGAGATACCCGTGAAGGGTTGAAGGCCGAGGTTCGGTTGTTCTGTGCATCCCTCCTTGAGTCACCCAACTCTTGGAAGGGCATCCAGCCCATGACCCATTTCTGAGGCCAAAAATCTAAATGTTGCACTTTGACCGAGGTACCTAGTGACCAAAATTTAGGACATCTACCCAGGTGGCGATTGTGGGTTGCAATCACACCTTGATCAAATTTTGTGTGGCTATTGGGAAATATCGCGAGCTCTTTCAAGATATGCACCCTCTACCCCTCATTATAACTGATTATTTCAACCTTCACTAGTTCCTCTTCCAGTGGCTTCTGACCCCACTGTTGAGCACTTTAGGAAGGCCCAGTGCTATTTGAGAAGAAGGACAATACATCTTTTAGGACACGAGCAATTTATTTTTATTGTTCCCCCACACGGACAAAATCCACCTGTCCACATGTTTGCTTATTTATAGTTGATTTATGTATGATGCTCATTTGATTACATGCAATTGTGAGTTACACTATCTTGTGAAGGTCCAAATTATACGAAGCTCTTGTTCATTTATTGCTCTCTTACCACCAATTGCACACATTCACTTTGCTAGTCGAAAACCCGAGGGGACCCACAGAATCCCTATCATTCCAGGCACTTGCAGAATATTCCTCCTATTCTAAGAGGATTCCCTAGTCTTTCCAACTCACCAGCTCAACCATCTCACACCCTAGTGAGTGCTACTATTTTTGGATCAGCTTTACATGGTTCCACTTTGCTTGGATCCAATTCCCAAGGCCATCCATCCACTAGTTCTCCTTCACAAGGAGGCGGGGGGGGGACTTCTTCTCAAGGGAGAAGTAAAACCCTACCAAATATCTCTCAAGGGACACGTCCACCACCTGCTCACACAATGGCTAGAACTAATCCTCCACCAAATATCCCTACGCCATACTTGGCATCCCTTAACATTCCTGATTTAACCAAACTCACGAATGATTCCATTTTGCATGATACCACTTGGCCCAATATGACTACCAAGTTACCTTCAGACATTCCAAAATTTGAAAGAAAACCAGGGGATGATCCCGCCAACCATTTTATGACCTTCCACTTATGGTTCTCTTCAAACAACATCATGGATGATTCCATCCACTTAAGGTTTTTTCAATGAACTCTCATGGGTTCCTCAGCCAAATGGTATGTGGATGAAAAATCAAGGTCCCATGTGACCTTTGAATCATTGGCCAAGGCCTTTTTGTCCTTTTTTCAACTACCAGTTTGTCATGATACTGGCTTAGAAATTCTCTCATATTTCAAACAAAATAATGGCGTCACATCCATGAATTCTCTTGTTCATTTTCCATATTGCCGATCACATCCATGAATGGCGTCAGCGTCGTAGTTTGTGGAAAGAATAAACCACCAAAGAACAATGTCTTGATTGGTTTCTCAAGTCACTCATCTTTGTTATCACCAAGGATGCCACCTCACTTTTCCTTAGATGGAAGAGGAATCCACCAGCAAGGCCCAATAGTTTGACCTCATCTATGTTTAATCGGGTTACTTGTACACAGTGTTACCTAATGCACCCATACCCATACCATTTGGCCAAGACAAAGCTCAGATGTCCCACGCATCGGATGCGTTGATTGCTTCCATGACACACCGCAACCCTTACATCCAACTGCCACCTATTTATGGTGCACCTCAGTATCTACAACCTTATGGAGGGCCATCTTATTACCCTCCCCCCACTTGCCAACAACCATATCATGTTTTTCCCCCTCAACCGTTGGGGGGACCCCCACCGATACCCCAGATACATATGATCCCTCAGTCAAGTTTGGTTCCACCCCCAACCCCTACATGTGACCATAACAGTTGTGGAGGTACTTCAAATTCCCATATGCCATATGGATCGTCTCCACAAAACAATCCATATTTTCCATTTCCTACTCCTCCACGAGGACACCCACATGCCAACGTTAATTTTGTTCATCCCTCTCCCATTCAACATCTTAAAGATTTTGAACAGTTGAATATGGAAAATCTGACATATCATCCGAATAATGCCAAGAATAAAGGGAAAAACCGAAACAATAATAACCCGGGACCAGGAGGAAATAACCCCCAACAACACCATCCCACTGGGGGCAACCAGAATCAAGGCAACCAAAACCCCAAAGGGGACAATAAAAACAAATGACAAGGGAAGAATAACAACAATATTAGGATGAACTTCCCTTGCACTGTCTGTGGTGAGTATGGAAATTATACATACCATTTCCCCCAAGTTGTCAAGTTCAAATGGATGAAATAATCTATGAACACGCAACGCCCTCCAGCGTCACCTGTCCCTCAACAGGCCCCACAACAGTACTTGCAACAGCCACCTCCAGCCGTTCTGTAAAACCCTATTCCAAACCAAGGTGTGATGAATACCCAATAGGAGGTACACCCTAGTCCACCCCAAATGGGGCAGTACCAAAAGTCAGGTCCCAATCAACCTGGAAATCCGGCTGATCGCAACATCCTCCTTACCAGCGAAGAAGAAATTATTCTTCAAACATGCAGTCGCCAATATGGTGATCCCCCTGAATCTACCCCAACCACCTAGGAAATGTCTCCAGCTACAATATACCACAATTGATGATTCCACACCCTAACACTAAACCAAACCCTCATATACCTCGTATGTCATTACGATGAAATGTACATAACCCTCATGCTAAGGCAGCCCATAATTACAGTCTGGTCAACGACTTAGCAAAATATCATGTAGTCATGTTTGTATTGGAGGTCCTCCAAACCTGTCCATAAATCATTGCTTTCCGCCTTGGGGGAAGTCAATCCAGCTAATACTAGACTCATCACCTTTGATCTAGATAGTGAAGAACCATGCCTCCCCGCCCTGGTAGCTTTTAAGATACCAGTTAAGATCTAGAACATCATAACACATGGATGTATCATCAATGAAGGTGCATCCACATACATCATGACCAAATTAGTATGGAAAAATCTTGGCTCACCTGAGCTAGTACCATCTATCATCACCTTGAGAGCCTATGATGGTCGACCATCATCTCCTGAAGGTCTCTTCCAAAACATCCCTGTGGAACTTGGGGGAAAAACCATCTTAATCGACATTGAAGTTATCGATGCCCCACTTGATTACAATATCTTGTTCAGACGTAGCTACATGTACTCTATGAAGAAGGTAGCCTCTTTTGTGTTTAGAAATATGATATTCCCCCACAACGGGAAAATCATCACCATCCACCAAATTACACATTATGAGCCTAACCATTCCACCAACATCGATAACATTCTTCCCCTTGTCTGCACTAGCTTAGATGCTTATTCGGTCATTGACGTGGGTCCCAAAATTTTCAAGGACCCATCCTTGCTGGGGGCATATCACAGAGCACCATCCCTCCTACACCCTTCAGCATAAGTGTGTGTAGTATCTTCTAATGGAACAGATATTGAAGCTACTACTCCTCCCACTGAAGCCTCTCCTCACATCGAAGTTCCACCAGTTGAAGAACTATTACCTCAGAAATTCCCAGAGAACCCCACTGCACCACTTACCCCAGATTCCCCCCCCCCCCTCCTCCAGAGAAAATCCTTTTTTGGGAGACAATTCCCCAAGCCATTACCCTAATTCCCTTCTTCTACCCCCCACCTAGTGTCCAAGCATTCCAGGTATCTGCAACCCTTACCCTTCCTAACATGGTTGTTTCCATCCCTATATGGTATCTTCATCCACCCAGGATGGTTCCCCAACCATCCCTCCCTCCTCGGACAGAGGGAATATCAATGTAGATGCCAGTATGGGCTCTTGTCGCACCACCATCTCCCCCAATTATTGGCACCACTTCCACTGCTGGGGGAAAATGAAAGAAGAAAGAGCCCACAGCTTCACTTCCTCCCCGAGTTGAACCTCCTTGTGCACTATGCAAAAGAGAAGGGCACCCCACTAATCGATGCCCTATTCTTCCCAAGGTACGCAATCTGATCGAACTCCCTAGAGAAACCACATTGCTCGCCACCCCACCAAGTACATCCATTGCTACTACAGAGTCCTCCACTGCAAGTAATAAAGGGTTATGAACCAAATTCGCTTGTGCCATATGTTCAGAATATGGACATTACACTCATCATTTCCCATGTCTACCTCAGTTTTGCCAAATGTTAGCCGCAGTATGCCAAACATCTCGGCCAGAGCCCTCTCATCCACCCCTTACTAAATCTCACATCACTGACATTTGATATATTTCATCGTCAATCCTCGCGTGAACGAGGTACCCTACACAATATCGGTACATTCACTTTATGTCCAGCAATCCCTCGCACCCTATACATGATATCTCGCCTGTGTCCTCACCACTTGAGGACAACAATTCTTACCCATTGACCATTCCCCTGACCACCTCCTAGGATCCCCTGTACTCTTTCATTTTTCACTGTGACGAAGATATCCTGGAGGAACTCACTACCCCCGATTTCCCATGGAATGCACTCGATCATCAAACACTTTTTCTTTCACATGAGGCTTTTCATCCTCCTACCCAAGCCTCCATATGTGCAATCGAATCCAAGGATTTTATTCCTTCAGGGCATATAGACTAGTTCAACAACCCTATCCCTTCCCTAGATGCTTTTGAAGAAGGAAACATGGCCAACATATCCCCCACCGTCAAAATTGACATTGCCATTAAACATGGAATCATAGAAGAAATCACCATTGGCACCACATGCTCCCCTGAAGAACTCATCTCTTATAAAGCTCTCTTTCAGGAATACTGGGACCTTTTTTCTTGGTCATATACGGAGATGCTTGGCCTCAATTCATCTATAGTCAAACAGTGAATCGACACTTGGCCATATGTCACCCTAGTTCATCAAAAGAAACGCCCTCTTCACCCATCCAAAGTTGTGACTGTCAAATCTAAAATTGACAAGTTACGCACCACTAGGTTCATTTACCCCATTGTGTATACTTCATGGGTCTCCAACATTGTCCCCATTAACAAGAAATGGGGCACTATTCGCAACTGAACAGACTTTCGTGATCTCAACCACACTTGTCCCAAAGACAATTTTTCAACCCCTTTCATCGACCAAATTATTGATGACTATGTTGGTCATGAGGCACTGTCCTTTATGTATGGGTTCTCCGGCTACAATCAAATCTAGATCCATCCAGCAGATCAATATGAAACCTATTTTACTACCCCTTGGGGTACCTTTTCCTATCACATCATGCCTTTTGGACTCAAGAACGTAGGTGCTACTTTTCAATGGGCCATGACCTATGTTTTCCATGATCTTGGTCGCATCATCCTTGCTTATTTGGACGACCTCACTGCTCAATCCAAAAATAGACCTTAGCATTTAGACAACTTACGCATCATCTTCCAATGATATCACCCGTACAATATCTGCTTGAACCCCCTCAAGTGTGTATTTTGCGTCACGGATGGATGCCTCCTTGGGTTCATTGTTTCCCAACACGACATCACAATGGAACCCCTCAAGGTCCAAGCTATCACAGAAATTCCACCACCTAGGAATTTACGCCAACTACAGAGCTTGCAAGGCAAAGCCAACTTTCTACATCGCTTTGTCCTAGACTACACTACTCGTGCGCATGGTTTCCTCCACCTCTTGCGTCATGATATCCCATTTTTATGGGACAAACATGCTCAATCAACTTTTGATGATTTAAAAGATGCTTTAGCCAATGCCCCTTTTAGTATCCCCCCAAACTATGATCACGATTACATCCTCTACTTTTCAGCCTCTGTCATATCAGTAGCAAGAGTCCTCATCCAATTAGGGGATGATGGGTGTAAACATGTCATTTACTACATTAGTGAAAAATATTTCAGCACCACCCTTGAAGTATAATCATGCTGGGAAACTCTCCCTAGCAGTTGTCCTCACAGTCTAAAAGTTGCGCCATCATATCCTATTTCGAACTACCAAGGTCGTAGCAGATTGTTGTCACTGAAATATCATCTGCAACATTTCACGCAAATGGTTAAGGAAACAAAACAATGCCAATAGCAATTAGTCCACCTAAAACACTGAAATGCATTCAAAAGGCAAAAAACTATACAATTGGGTCAAAAATTGACATGCGCAAATTCACCAAAGGACACATGCGCACAGTGCACAGTGTGCAAGGGCCAACAAATCCCTCAGCATGCACAATGTGCCAAGTGAGTGACTATGTACGAGAAAAGTCACACACTTCTATGAATGACATATTTATGGATCTTGTTGGCCCCACAATCACTTATGGACCAGCTCCCAACACGATTTGACCCTCATATCTGAGCGAAATTTGAATGGAAGGTTGGTCAAGGACTAGAGAGTGCCCTAAAAGGCCCCTTGTTCACACTATGAACCAATTACATTTTGCCTTGAAGAAATGCTATAAATAAGAGCCATGGGTGCACTAAGAAACGAAGATCTTCATTGTATTGTTATGTTGCAAGAATTCTCCCTTAAGAATCATCTTTTATCTTTGGAGCCTTCAAGCACCATTGCAATAGGCCATTCCACTCACCTCTTGAGGGAATAAGCATTGTTTCTTCACCATTTTCCATTTTCTTCCATTGTATGAAGAGCTCTCCATTAGGGAACTCAAGATCCCTCCCAAGGAGGAAGAGGGGACTCATAAGTCCTTATTTTTCTCTACGGTGTTTTTCCTACTAATCTATTGATCCATTGGTAGCATTATGTTGGTCATGGTTTGATTTTCATGGTTCTAAGTTTCTCATCCTTTCTAACTTTTATTTCTTATTTGTTTTAATTTATTTCTTTGTTTATTACATGTGTTTGGTTTGTTTAACCCACTCACAAACTTTTATCTTGTCTAGTAGGCTCATCGAGACATGCAAGTGTTGTTGTTTTTCTCACCCAAGTGACAAAACCAACACAACAATGATCTCTTCACCACACTGTCACTTTCTTGGCATGTCGTATCAGAGAAAACTTAGCTCTTCACCACTCTTTTATCCGGAAAAGTGGTGGGGAAAAGGCACACTTTTTGGTGAAATGGTCTAGGCATAGACTTGGCGAGGGTTCAACGAACTGACCCATTGCAGAGGAAACCTAAGCATAGACTTGGTGGGTTGTGACAGGGATGAGTTGTGGATGGAATTCGTGACTTGTGAGAAAACCTAGGTGCACTCATTGAGGAGTCCAACCACAAAGTGTTGAGGGTGAATAGTGCACTTGGGAAAGGCATACGAACACATCATTGTCGCAGATCTTATCACAAACCTGATTGTAGAAGTAACCATAGAGTTGATCACATAATTTTGAAGAAGTATTGAGACAAACTCTTTGGTTCCTTAGACGAAAGCTTCACAATTAAAGTGAAGATACTTGGAGGGCCATCCATGGCTGACAATGGTGACACCAAGTGGGAGCCCAAGACCGACAAAATGAAGGACTGACTCATTATCTTAGAGAGGATTATGAAGCAGATGACAGATGCATTGTTCTAACATGGTGAGAAGGTCGATGAGATGGAGACTGATATGAACAAGAGAAAGGTTGGGTTTAACAAAGTCATTTGGGAGTGATAGTCAACCACAGATGTGATGACCAACACCTTGACCAATGACATTGAGGATAGACTCAAGCCAGCGAAGGATGCACTTGCCACAGTCACACAAAGGTTGAAGGACCAAGAAGACATCATCACATTGTTGAAATGAGCTTTGCATAACAGAAAAAGCTTTGTTTTCATGCCTATGAGGATCAAAATAAAGGAACCCAAGCCATATGACAGAACTCACAACGCTAAGTTATTGGGAAAATTTCGTTGGGACATTAAATAGTACTTGGAGTGGTTGAACAAAAGTTTGGAAGATGCTAAGGTGAATGATACAACGATATCCTTGATAGGAACTGCTAAGCTATGGTGGAGAAATCGAGTGGAAGATTTATCAACTGGGAGAACCATTGAGAAGCTCAAAAACTGGGCAGAGATGAAGGCATCCTTGAAGGCACAATTTGGGTTGGGGAACCAGGCATGGATCTCAAGGAATCAATTGTTGTCTCTCAAGCACGCTGGTAAGATCCAAGCCTACATCAAAGAATTCACGGGGCTCATGTTGGAGATCAAGGACATATCAGAAGAAGAAAAAAAAATTCACTTCATGTATGGTCTGCAGTCGTGGGCGCAGAGTGAGTTGCGATGACAAAACGTGCATACACTTGCAACAGTGATCATCGTAGCCGAAAAACTATTGGACTTTCGAGGTGAACCCAAGACAGGTCCTAAGAACAGTGAGGAGGCCCAAGGTGAGAAGCAGTGACAAAGGAAGGGGAAGAAGAAGGAAAAAGGAAATACGAAGACGTCCAAGGGTAGTTAAGACAATTTCAAGTAAACAAATGCAGTGAAAGAGAGGAAAACAATTTCGTGTTGGATTTGTCCCAAGGATCACTATGTGAAGAATTGAACCTTGAAACATAAGTTGAATGCTTTGGAGAAGGAAGGCAACCCATCTTGTGGAGTCTTCCAGGTCTTGAATGTTGTCATGGAGGGTGAAGGCAACACCTATTCCTCACATGTACAATTTGGCAATTTTCTCAGGACATACTCCATGTTTGATTCCTACCATAAGGAGGAAGGAAGGAGGCACATCTATGTCTTCCTTGCAGATGGTTGTTGTAGAAAGCCAAAGCAAGCAACCTTGTAGAAAAAAACTTGGACGATGTGGGGTGATGGTTAGACGGTCTAACACAAACAACAAAAGGAATCTCTTGTCAATGGAATGAAGGCTTGTCGATGTTGAAGAGATATTTGGATATTTGGATAAGACACTGGATGGCTTGGTTGATTTATGTTTGAAAAATGATGACTGGCAACAAAGATCATAGGAAGTCACAAAGATGAGGATGTCAAAGCAGTTCGTTGAATAAGAGCAGAAACCATTTGTGAACCAAGTGAACGTGAGGGAGACACATCCACCTTGGTGGAAGGGAACCAAAGAAAGGGTTAATTCCTCCTGTAGGGAACTTGGACATGGTGAATGGCCATATCACCCTGAGCTAGAACGAATCATTGAGGAGTGCGAAGGTAAGATTGGTTCAAGTGAACCACTGCTTATGTACATAACATATAAGTATGGTGACACTTCATCGATCTCATTGTGATAGATTGGAGATGAGGCAGGTGGCCCAACCAACCATCCCCCTTCACCTCTAAACTAGATTGTGGCATGTTGGCTCACTATCTTGGTGGGAGGTAGTGAGGCCAATAGGGAACCTTGAGGAGGTTCCTTGGTGAAAACTATTGAGAACGTAGTGGGTGACTTGACAGATTGGAGGAAACAAGAGTTTCGAACATGACAAGTTTGTAGACAGAAACAAATGTTTGAACGTGAAGATGCAAGTCCTTGAGATAGAGGCATGATGATTGGACTAGCTACCCAATTATCCAAATTCGGAAGGGGATCCAACACATAGAAGAATGGAAAGATATACCAAAGTATCAAAGCAACAACAAGTCAAAAGGAAATGACACTTCATAGACTCATGTAACTTCCTAAGGGGAGTTTTCCTTGATGACAACAATTGAGGAGACAATAATTGTTGAGTGGTGACGAGATATGGAGATGGGACGAGACGCCATGGAAATCAACGGATGTTTCCAAGGATGATAACAACTTGAAGTGGGGGAGGATGTAAGGTCTCCCACGAAACCCACCAACCGCATGCGCTCCCTGGGTAGATTTGGCAATGAAATGAACAAAGAGCACAAGGAAGGAAGTGATTGGTTGGGTGAAAGAAGACGTTTAGTAGTGAGCAAGAGCACCTTGGCCACACGATGGTGAAGTGTGACACCAAGGGGGCACACACCTTAATTTACTTAGAATGATTGAAGAAGACTTGGGCTGCGTTTGGGAAAGGGTAGGAAACTTGGGAGCATGCCCAAGGATTGGACCCATCTACCCTTGAAAACATGGGTGCACCTAAGAGGCTAGACGACCCAATCAACACACCCATGAGGAGTCACGAAGATCAGCATGAGAGAGCACACAAGACAAGGGGTGTGCACCCAAGGATGGGGTGCACCGGTATAAGAGAAAAATGATTGATGTGCGCATGGGCTTACATGGGCGCACTAGGTCCACAAAAGGGAAAGACGATTCAATTGAGTGTGGGTTTCCAAAGAGGCACAACATACCCAAGAGACATGATGTTTCACACAAGTGATTATTGGAGTCCATACAAAAGTAAGGGCGGACAACCAAAGGAAGGATAGATCATTTTTGGCAAGAGATTTGGAAAGCAAGTTTGAGGCAACGAATTGAGGTAGAGTTTCCAAGATGGAAGACAAGTATCCAAGAGTTGGACGTTTTGGGGAAGTCAGGAAACGTGGGTTTATGGAGGCATGTGTGAGGAAAAACCAAAATCCATGTTAGCTTGGTGAAATTTTGTGGAAACGAAGGGACAACAAATCTTTCGTTGTGGACATGTCTAAGGTGCACCGCAGATGGTTACAGAAACAGTTGCAACAAAAATTCTTGGTGGGACAAATCTGTTCATGAGTGTCTTGATGAGGTGAGGCGAGTTTTTTAACTCTACCAAGTTGTAAACCGAGCCGATAGTGCTAAGCACAGTTTGTGTTGCCTGCACTATTTTTGTGCTTGTCTTCATTTGTTTTGTAGTTGTTATATTGGGTTCTCATGTTCATGGATGCATGCTTAAATAAGACTAAGTGTTAAATTGTGTTAACAATTGTCTAAGTAAGCAAGAGTTGCACTAGAGTAGGAGTGTGACTCGCTAGTATCCTAGAACGGAGTATGGGTATGCTCTAGGTGAAGAGGCATAGTCTGGATGAAGTATTCTTGGTGTGTCAAGCAACCAAGTTAGAACCGTCGCAGTGTCGCAAACCCTCGGGAAGTGAACAATCGCAAGATCTTATCAGGTGTTCTGTGGGGTCGTAACATCTAGCATAAGGAAGAATGCAAAAATACATTAGGTATATAATAACTAAATATCAATACCGAACAAGGAAAATATTGTCTAGAACCAAATCTCATTTTACATAAACAATTGGAAAAATGGCACTTTGATAAAGAAAGGCCAATATATAAGTTATTACAAGGGTGAAAAGACATCATAGCATAAGATGGCACTTTGATAGAGAAAGGCCAATATATAAGTTATTAAAAGGGTGAAAAGACATCATAGCATAAGGGGCATAGTAGCTACACATGAAAAAACATAAATTTTCATGTGAAATCTTGAAGAATAGGAAGAAAAGTTCACATCCAATACCTTAAAAAACTTTTTAATTTTTTCTCATATATTCATTAGTCATTGATAATATTAATATGTACTTGTAGTAAAGAAGGGCGTAGATTTACTAAAAATGTGAAATGTAAACATAATCTCTTCATAAATCTAATACCATTAACATATTGAATTGTTAGAATGTTCATAAATTCTTCATATCAGACAACTAGACTAAAGAACTATATTAAAAGAATTAAGGAATCACTACACAAAAGCTATATAATCCCTTTTTTATAGCATAGAAAATATACAATGTCACTCAAAACAGTGTTTTGGGGGTGTTGAGCATTTTAGTTGGGAACTTCATAGTATATTCAAAAAAATTGAAGGGATTGAGAAGACAATTGTAGGACTAGAAAATAGGTTTGCGAGATAAATCGAAGAAAATTTCTAAAATTTATTAACACCATACTAAAAAATTATGATAATCGCTAAACAAGGGCTTGACCTCGACCTCTGTAGATTGAACTTGACAAAAAAATGAAAAATATCAAATTCTAATATGAAAACGTCGACATTTTGTTTATTACCATCAGAAAAAAGCACACAAATTATTATTATAACAATTACTCACTCGTTTGTATATCCAACTCTGGTAAACCATGGAGGTACTAATAGTAACAGTTGCACCATATAATCTCAATAATTTATACCTTAAATCTCAATAATACCTAAACAACATAATTTACACCTTGAATCTCAATAATGCATAAACAACATAATTTTTCATTTCCGAAAAAATTAATTAATACTTAGTTATACATATATTTAAGAATTTAAAAGAAAACAAATCCTAAATATCAATATGCCAAATGGAAAACTCATGGCTCAAATGCATTGCTTTTCAGGGGGTGCATCATTATCATCAGCAATGAATAATCTGCCCAAAAAACAATCATGGGCTCTCTTTTTTAAAATTATAAATCTGACTCTCTTTCTTGTGAAATTATTTTTGAGCTAGTAAGGCTTTCATTTTGATGATTTAGGGTTACTAAAGCCTTTTTAGAAGGTTCTCCTTTTAATTTAGTATGCATTGATAAAAAAGAGTGAAAATGTTAGGTAGCAAGTGCTGAGCCATTTTTAGTGTCAAGAAATTTTCATAGACAAATACTTGGGAAAAGAAACACAAAAATGACAGAGATAGTTTATGGGGTTTGTATGACAAATCAAATTCGCTATGGGGTTTGTATGACAAATCAAATTCGCTACGATGACTCTTATCCATGTTATTACAATGCATTCATACTTACCTTTTGGACGATTCTACCATTGGATATTGTACGTATCTTTTTATGTCAAGTTACGAGGTCTTAATGACATGGAAATACAACAACTACCTTACATCATTGCGAGGAATTTAGAATTTGTGATTCATTAAGTATAGGAATTTGTGCATTATTACCATAGTTTAAAGATTTTTATTTTTTTTTTAAGATATATTTTAGGGATATTTGCTTGAAATCTGGTGAGAAATTGTTGGATTTGCAAATTTGAGTGGTTATTTCTGTATAATCAGAGTACCCCATGGGGTTTTTCAGCAAGATGAATCTAGATATCATTTTTTTGGATTAACTGGGTAGAGTAAGTCATTAATCTATGATCCATATCCATGAGTAATAGTCGCAAGTGACCAATAATTCTCATGATTTCAATAGTCCTCTTAGCACTCATTGCATCAGAAGTTGGGTTGAGACAAGCGAAATGAATCACATAGCATCAATCATGACTTTTGGGGCTTGCACTCGGTAACCAAGACTTCCTAGGTGGTCACCCATCCTAAGACACCTCTGGCTCAAACGTGCTTAACTGTGGAGTTTTTCCCCACAATCAAGCTCACTTAGCTTGCTACCCCATTTGCAAAACCTTAACAAGTATTGTGTTGTATGAACTATCCAGTTAGAGCTCCCTTCACTCTTATTATTTAAGCATAGAGGAGCTTGTGCAATGCAACATAATAGATATCATTTTTTGGGATTAACTGCATAGAGTAAGTCATTAATCTATGACCCATATCCATGAGTATTAGTCATCATTGACCAATAATTCTCATGATTTCAATAGTCCACTTAACACTCATTGCATCGGGTGATACTCACAGGGGTGAAGAAGTGGGATTGAAACCAGCGAAATGAATCACATAGCATCAATCATCACTCCTGGGGCTTGCACCTGGTAACCAAGACTTCCCAGGTGGTCACCCATCCCAAAATGTCTCTGTCTCAAGCAC
Source organism: Picea engelmannii (assembly GCA_009831015.1). Lineage (NCBI taxonomy): Eukaryota > Viridiplantae > Streptophyta > Pinopsida > Pinales > Pinaceae > Picea > Picea engelmannii. The sequence continues at coordinate 860,898 of ML777623.1, read as the reverse complement.
GCTTAACTGTGGAGTTTTCCCCCACAATCAAGTCCACTTCGCTTGCTACACCATTTGCAAAACCTTAGCAAGTATTGTGCCTTATGAACTATCCAGTTAGATCTCCCTTCGCTCTTATTATTTAAGCATAGAGGGGTTTTTGCAATGCAACATATTAGATATCATTTTTTAGGATTAACTACGTAGAGTAAGTCATTAATCTATGACCCATATCCATGAGTATTAGTCACCAATAATTCTCATGATTTCAATAGTCCACTTAGCACTCATTGCATCAGGTGATGCTCACAGGGGTGAAGAAATGGGATTGAAACTAGCGAAATGAATCACATGGCATCGATCATCACTTACGTGGCTTGCACCTCGTAACAAGAACTATTGAAATCATGAGAATTGTTGGTAAGTTCTGACTAATACTCATGGATATGGGTCATAGATTAATGACTTACTTTATGCAGTTAATTCCAAAAAATGATATCTAATATGTTGCACTGGGGAAGCCCCTCTAAGTTGAATCTATTTCCACATTCAAAAATATAATTTAAACAACAAAAAATTGTGATTTCCTACAAATTTATGTTGTCAAATTCATGTTAAAAAAAGTAAAACAATTACCTTAATTACCTTATTTCTAAAAGAGAAAAATAATATCTTCAAAATTTTCAAGTTACAATCTATATTTGTTCTTATTACCATTTACATAGTTACCAAACCTCATAATTCTCACATCCACTAAATAACTAAATAATTAAAAGGTGTGTAAATATATACAGCTTGATTTGACTCTTTCACAAAATCATTGCTAGCAAATTCTACTTACCCACAATGCTGGCCATTAGATATATTGTACGCAAATTCTACTTACCCATAATACCAGCCTAATCAGATAGATTGTAAAAAAAAACATTTAACTTAGTGAGTCTTCATCACAAAAGACAACCATACAGGAAGAACATAGTCGGTATTCACTTGAAGGGTAAAAGCAGGGAAAGTAGTTCATTAATGAAAATGGATAAAAGTGGACAACTTCAATTTTTGAATGTACCAATAAATTTTATAGTGCAAAGTGCATAGAGTGGTGAGAAGTGAGCTAGAGAATATGCACATATCATAAACTACCATTGCAAACATATTTAACAAACTAGTTATTTTTACTTATCTACACTATAAAATATATATATATATATATATATATATATATATATATATATATATATATATATTAAAATTGTATGTATATACATTTATATGAACAATAACGGGTGGAATCACGAAGGTGGGTTACACTTTCGTGACAATCTAGTTTCCAAAATTTCGAAAAACATATTTTCGGCCGAACTAAATATATTTTTCGGCCGAAAGATATTATTTTCGGTCGAACTATTTTTTGGCCAAAAACCTAAACGTCAAATCAAACAGAGCAATAACCGCTCCCTTGATTTGCGTGTAGAAATTTGGTCGGCCAGATATTTTCTTTCCGGCAATAATTTTTCGGCCGAAAGATAGTTCGACCGAACTATTGTTCGGTCGAAAAATAGTTCGGCCGAAAGATTATTCGGCCGAACTATATTTCGGCCGAACAATAGTTCGACCGAAAGAGTATTTATATAATTGCCACACATCGAGTGGAGACATTTGGAAATTTTTTTGGTTGTATGGCTCTATTCTGCGAGGTTCTGTGAGGCTCTGTTCTGCTCTGTTCTCCGAGGTTCTGTGAGGCTCTGTTCTACGAGGTTCTGTGAGGCTCTGTTTTGCGAGGTTCCGTGTGCGGATCTGTATATCGGTGAGGTTCTGTGAGGTACGGTGAGGTTCTGTGAGGTTCTGTGAGGCTCTGGATATCGTTCGTGAGGCTCTATTCTGCGAGGTTCCATGTGCGGCTCTGTATATCGGTGAGGTTCTGTGAGGTTCTGTGTGGCTCTGGATATCGGTCGTGTGGAGGGCAGCGGTCGTGGTCGAGGGCGCTGAGGGCAGCGGTCGTGGTCGAGGGCGCCGAGGGCAGCGGTCGTGGTCGAGGGCGCCGAGGTCGTGGGCGCCGAGGTCGCAGGCGTCGAGGAGAAATTTCGAGCGCCGAGTAGAGGTAAAATTCGAGCGCTATAGATTCTATATTGGTATAAAAAAATTTATATCCTACTATGTTTTTTTTCACAAAAAAATGTGTATATTGTGTGTATTCTGCTTTTCTGTCGTTCGCTGGTATTCTGCTTTTTTTGTGTGTATTCTGCTTTTCTGTTTTGTGTAAATTTGGTTTCTGTCATTCGCTGGTATTGTCCATCTTTGATGTTATTGCATTGCTGGTAAAATCTGATAGTGGTTTTTTTGGTTGTGTCTATTTTCCTTGCCAAACCTGTTAAATACATTGATGGCATCAAACGCTGGTTTAAGACTGTACAATGATGCACTGGAAATAAACTCACAGCCTTTGTAATTCCACAAATTTAGAATTCAATGGTTGTAAGTTTTAGTAATTCAACCTTCCAGTATTTTCATATCAAGTGGCATCTGACCCGAGTTTGAAGTTACTTGGAATTAAAAAGTCAATATGGTAGACTTCGAATAGGCTACAAGAAGAGTAGAGAACCACTATAGCCAGGGTTAGAAAAAATACAGTAAAAATGGAAGGATCTTCTAACAATGAAAATTGTCAAGATGACCACTCACAGCCTTATGCTACCCCTGCCCTGCGTTGTTCAAGAATGTCATGTTGCGTCCAATGAATCCTGTACCTGTTGCAGCTACTTTGCATTCACCAATCACCATTTGTTAATAATCATTATTCATGCAATGACTAATGGGAGACAATGAAATATTGAAATCTTCCCACACACACCGTGTTTAAGGATAAATTCGTGAGTGCGGACACAGACCAATCTCCCCAGATCCACCTGGATTTGGAACAAAACGTGACAGAATACTACTCTTTCCCTAGATCTAAAGTATTGAATAGACTAAGAGAAAAGGATGGTGTTCATACCTTATGAAAGCTCTCCTTTAATCT
>ML777623.1:793794-825853 GCA_009831015.1 Picea engelmannii | reverse complement strand
ATATATATATATATATATATATATATATATATATATATATATATATATATATTTCAAAATTTTCTAATAATAAATATTTATTCAACATTATAAAACATTGTTAAAGTTTTATAAATTTAAAAAAGTTAGCATGAATTTAACTTCTTGTAATTTTCAAAATAGATTTTTAATTTGATTCATTTTATTTTAAGTATAAATTTTTTATTAGATTTTTTAAAATGTATTCATTTAAATAAATATTAATTATTTTTTTTTTTAAATAAATAAATGGAAAAATTTGAAAAACTATTAAATTATTAATTTGGTTATTTATTTCTATTTTTTTTATTTTAGATCGTTTTAGTGTTTTTTTTGTTTTTCAAATACATAATAATAATTAAATGGCATAAATTCATGTCCATTCATCTAAATATTCTATATTTTTTATTTTGTTCGAAATCAATCTATTTATACATTTAAAAATGCAATTTAAACAACAAAAAATAACTATTTTATCAAGATTTACATCCCCAAATTCCAGTCAAAAAAACCCAAAAAATAAAACGTTTAACCAACACCCATTGAATACTACTAAATGCCCTAATACTTTGGTTCTCACCATGGTTGAATCCACGGAGATTGCATCTGAAAAGAGAGAAGGGTGGGTTTCATAAACAATCTTGAGAATCGAAACCTTAACCTACGTTTTTTTTTTTTTTTTTTTTTTTTTTTTTTTTCTTCTTCCAGTACCCAATTTCCTGAGGTGGAGCCTAACTATTTTGGCTTTATGAGAATAAGAGGGGACGCTGGATTGAATCTATCTTCCCACTTTCACTATTGAGTCGGGATAAGTTGTTTTAAGAAGGGAAGGCAGGTTGTCCCCTGATAAAATGATTAACTTGCTTTTATTGTGTTACAATTTTTTGTCATATTGATATATAATTCTCTAAGGATGAATATGAGTAGAGTGTGTTTAAAAATAATTTAAAGTTTTTTAAAATTATTATAATCAAATCAATTTGACTTGATTGATGAAAACAATGTATTGAAAAATAATTCAAAGTTTTTTAAAATTATTATCATAAATACATTAATCAAATAAATTTGACTTGACTCGTATACTATTTACGACGTGTTTTACAAACACAATCCAAGATGACAACCACATTTAATTAATATTTTTTAATTGTACATGAATTTTTAATTTATTTTATAAAAAATGTAAATTTATTTTAAATAATATGATGCTTCAAAATCCCATATATATAACAAATTAAGCAATAATCAATCCGTCCATTAAACTAATATATTATATACATTTAGTAACAAATCAATCCGTCCATTAAACTAATATATTATATACATTTAGTAACAAATCTGTATGAATTTCATTGAACATCTCTTTACATTAATAGAAATAATTGCTAATAAACATATGTATAATAAAGTATAATGTTTCATGCAATTTTTTATTAGTGTATATTGCATTTTTGTTTTTGAAATCTGCTAAATTTTCAACACTTTTTTTCATGGAAAAAATTTGCTCAATTATATTATAGCATATGATTTTTTTACATTTGTTAGTGCTTTTCCAAAGACTTTTTTCAAGTCTCACTGGGAGGATGAAACTATAGTTCAAAATAACTTACAAAGTAGTCATAGAAGCTACAAAAAGAGTCTCAATTCTATCACCAAATAACTGTGAATAGGTAGTCCTACTCCAAATCTAAGAACATAATCAAAATAGGAAATACTATCAAAACAAAAACTAAAAGGCTATGCTGCCGAAACATATAGAATCACCATCAATGGTTAATGGATTCTAAATTGTCTCATTGGACCAGCCGCTCCATTGGTCCACTTTTGGTAAAAAAGTATGCCTTCAGTATCCTCAATTGTTTGCTTTGATAAATTGTCCACTTCAATATTAAAATTTCTATGAAGCTCCCAGTCAGCGCTATAATTCTAGCTTTCCAGCCCTCCAAAGAGCTCACTTGTAAACTGCCCTTTTTTGTTAACCAGTCGATAACAACCTTTGAGTCACCTAGCAAATGTAGATCAGGAAGCGATAAGTAATCAGCAAGCCAAAGTGAAGCCTAGGCTCCCAAGAGCTCCGCTTTAGTATTTGTCCATTTGCCACAATTTAATGTCCATCTCTAAACAGTAGCCTCTAGAACTTTAATAAGACCCCCTGCACCACAAATGCTACCATCACTTTTGGCAGCACCATCAAACCAAGCAAGCATTGAATCCTTATGATATGAAATCAAAATGTCCTTTGATGGTTTGTCTTTTGGATGATCCATGGAACCCAAAGATAATGTCATTATCTTGTAGATCAATGCATGCATAGACAGACTAGAATCCTCGAACAAAACTTTGTTACATTCTTTCCAAGTGTACCAGATGATATAAGCTGCAATATGAGAAGGAACAGATTTATCCAAATACCAACACTTTAAACAATACGAAAGTGTATTCTCTGTCCAGCTCTGGCTCAGTTTTAATTCCTTATACACTAAATTCCAGACTAATATTGCAAGGGGCAATAAATAAAAAGGTGACTAACTGACTCCAAATCAGATTTACAGAGAGGACAACGCCCCGGGCCAGACCATCCCCTTTTCTGTGATGTATCCCAAGTTAAGATTTTACCCTCCATAGCCAGCCAAACAAATAATTTCACCTTTAGTTGATCCTTCCAATTCCAATTTTTTTGTTTCCAAGTATCAACTTTCAACAGTGTTTTAGCTGAGATAATGCTTAAATAAAAACTCTTTACAAAAGGTCTTCCTGAATTGTCACCACCAACCCACATCAGAGTGTCCCTCATGTCTTGGATGAGCACTCTCGACGCCGATAAAGAATTTCTGAACTGATCCCACTCATGCGCTAAATCCCCCTCCAAATCCAGATCAATGCTACTGAGCCAATAGGATACCAATGATTGATCACCTGATAAATTTCTAGCATGGGCAAGTGTAAGTATGTTCTTTTACTTAACACTGTCAATAGACTACAAGAGATGAATGAGAAATCACCCATTCCCAAGATTCTATCCTTACCTAGTTCTATAAAAATCACGTTCCCAGGTAACCAGCTTTAGCCAAGCAATGATAAATATAAAACTTTTAAAAGTCTAGATAAGATTCTAGAAATCCTAGTCTTTTTGAAATACTGAGATCTGAGCCATTTAATCACTAATTCTTGTAATATATATTTGTCAATCACCACCCTGTGCCAAATGCCATCACCCATGAGAATTAGCCATAACGTGTTCTCCACTAGAGACTTACTGAAGTAAAAAAGATTACGAATTCCCCACCCCCCAAAAGATTTTGTAAGGGATATTCTCTCCCAGTTGCAAAGATGCAGAATATGGGATTCACAATTCATTTTCCAAAGGAAATTGAACATGCAATTCCTGATAATTTTCAAAACTGAGCATGGAACACTTGCTAGGGACATCCAATAGATAGGTTGGCTAGATAACAATGCTTTCAGGAGCGTAAGACGCCCTCCTAAAGAAATCCACCTATAGCACCAGTTATTAATCTTGTTTTCCAATTTTTTTTATCAACCAATGCCATTCATCCGAACGCATAGCTCCAGCCTTCATGAAAAAACCAAGGTATTTGAAGCCTTGTTCAATTTCTAGAAAATTATAAGGGAGGAAAGCTTTGAACAGAAAAAACTCATGATCCGTCAGACCTTCTTGATGGAAAGCCAACTTTGATGCATTGATCAATAAACCAGAAGTCAAGCTGAAAAATTTAAGAACTTTATCTATTTCCCACCACTCATGAATAGTGGCACCAGTCATTATAATCACATCATCCACAAATAATATATGCAATATTTTAATTGATTTAGACACTTGAATACCTGTCAGTTTACCCTCTCTTTGTCTTTATTTCAGTAGAAAACTCAAACTTTCCATCATAAATATAAACAACAACGGCGATAAGGGGCAACCTTGCCTCAATCCCCTTCCACTCTTAAAAAATTATGTTGCTTCTCCATTAATCAAGACTGAATATGAGGTAGAGACTACACAACTCATAATCCAATTAGTCATATTTAGGTCCAGTCCAATTTGAAGGAGAAGAATGCGCAAAAGGTCCCAATTAACACAGTCATAAGCTTTTTGGAGATCCAACTTTAAAATCAAATAATTTGATTTCTTCTGGTTAATACTGTGGATACATTCATGGACTGTACCTATAGCATCTTGAATCTGCCTTCCCTGTAGAAATCCCAACTGCTCTTTTGAAAGTGATCTAGAGAGAATCAGTTTGATCTAATTAGCTATGATCTTTGAGTAATGTTGTAACAAATATTACACAGAGAGATCGGTCTATAATCTCCAAAATGACGAGGCTTGTTCACTTTTGGACTTAAAGTAATAAAAGTTGAATTTATAGATCCCGGAATAAAACCCATTGTTCTAGATTCTCCAATCATTTCCAAAATGTCTTCTCCAACTAAGTCAAAGAAATGCTTAAAAAACTCCACAGTCCAGCTGTCCAGGCTTGGACTCTTATCCACTTTAAAAATTGTTAATACTTTCTTCAATTCTTCCTTATCCATTGGTTTAAAGAGGGCATCAAACTCTGAATCTAGGACTATGTTTGGAAATAATGCAGCCACTTTAACGTGATCAGCAAGGTTTATATCCACAAATTTGTTATAAAAATCTTTAAAATGATTAACTGCTACCAATTTTAGATTGTCTTGGCCTTTATAAATTGTTCCCCCCTCATCTTGTATCTCCCATATGAACTTATGGTTTCTCCTGTAGCTAGCATAACTATGAAAGAATTTTGTATTTAAATCTCCACTTTGAATCCATATAGCATGACTGCGTTGGCGCCACTGTTCCTCAATTTCCTTTAGTAATGAATTCATTTCCTGTTCTAAATCTTTTAAAGACAGATCAATCATAATACAGCAGGTACCCTCCGTCAAATTTTTCAATCTAAAGGAGATTTCCTGCTCAGGTCCCCTTAGCCTGACATTTTTTAAAGTTTTATATTCCTTCTGCCAGCCTTTGTACGCTTTTTCAAATCTTTCAATTTCCAAACCAAATGCTTTTGCTTACCAGATTCCCGAAGATACAATGGATCTGTCCAAAGGTTATGTACTAATGAATAGAAATCTTTATCAGAACTCCACACGAGATTAAATTTGAAAGGAATCGCTTTGAACACTGGCGGAAGATCCAACTATAATAAAATCGGAGCATGATAAGAGATAAAAGGGTATTCAACCCAAGTTCTAAAAATACCAGTAGACACCACAAGATCCTAGGAAAGTAAGTAACGATCCAGTCTCTCAGCTATGAAAGCATCGCCCACCCGACCATTTCTCCATGTAGGGGCGAACTTTTCGGGTTGAATATCTATAAGCTTATTTCTATTGAAAAAATTGGTGAAGAAAGTAGCCAATGATCCGAGGGTTGACCGGTTGCCCCAAATTTCACCTACCGACAGAGTCAAATTTAGATCTCCTGCTAAAACAAGATATTTCAGGGACAACATACCCGCAGACTCCAATCTTTCCTAGAATAATTTACGCTCCAAACATGGCCCGTATAAATTTAGAAGATTAATATTTCTTTTGGACTCTAAGAAGTGTCCTGTCAGTAAGATACCACCACAAGTCAAGTAAGGCACCATATCAAAATATAATGTATCCCAAGCAACTAATAACCCTCCAGAATTTCCCACTGAATTAACCGCACAACAAAGCCATTTCGACCTCAGAAGTTGAAAGAAACTACGAGCCTTTTCTGAAAATACTAAGGTCTCTTGAAAAAAAACAAAATTTGGATGAGATTTTTCCAACACACTACGAATCGAGGCACGTTTTAGGGTGCCTCCAGTCCCTCTAAGATTTAATAATCACATTACTTAGTTCTTGCAAAGGCCTTCAAAGCTCTAAGAGCCCTACCATCAGATAAGTTATTTACAACTAATAAAGAGTGATGCAAATGGCCACCTTGTTCATCATTTATTCATTTCATACTATTTGTAAAAACACTTTATATTATTAAAAATTAATAGTATTCAATGGTAAACTTGGTTTGAGAACTTTACAGTTTTATATATTATTTTTAAAGATATCTTTTGTATACATGTTATAAATTTAGATTTTTTTCATTTTTTTCATATTAGAAAATTTTATTATAATTATAGTGAAAAGCGTACACTTATTGAAAGATGGGCACAATTAATGATCTTTTAATTATAAAAACTAATCATATGGCTAGCAATTGAAGATGTTGGCATATTCAATCAATGAATGAGATTTCATGTTAATAACTTTCTTGCATTTTTTAATGCTTAAGTTCCTTATTTACTTTTTCGTTAGATGTTGGTTTGGTATTGTTAGAATTAGGGCAATAAAGCAGAACAAAAGTTTCCTTTTAAATTTTAGTGAGAATAACAACTAGATCTCATATTCAGAAAACAAATCTACACTGCTTGAACAGAGAAAACAAACATGTGTGCTCAGATCTAAGATAGTTTAGTTATATAGTTAAAGAGTAGATCTAGAATAAAGATTAGTTCTGATCTATAATGCTGGTGTAAATCTTATGCAGATCTAAACTCAAAATAAAACACAATCTGATCATGAGCAGTAAACCAAACTTCAGAAACAATGGTGTAAGAACCAAACTCAAAAAATTTCAGATCTGAACAAGTAAACTGATCTAATCTTTGCAAGTAATTGGACAATAGAAAAACTTCAAAAAACAAATGACAATTTATAGATCTGACTGTAAAGACTTACCTGGAACCTTACCTCAAAATTCTGAAGGAGAGCAGCCACACATAGGTAATGTAGATCACTGAAATATACTCAGAAAAAGTCCAGCTCATAGATGTACCATGTAGGTTAGATCTCTTGCCAAGAGATGAATGAACTTTCTTGCCACCAAGGAGATAGGGCCACAAGGACTTCACACATGCATTTTTAAAGTCAAACCCTTACACAAAAGAAAGTTTCAATCACCCAAACCCTCACACATAAATTATGTGGATAAAAACCCTCACACAAAAAATAGCTTAAGGGAGGCCATGGCTCAAAACAGAACAGGTCTGGACAGCTGCAAAGGAGGGTCGCAGGTCTGGACAGTTGCAAGGAGGGACGCACTCACAAAGGGTTGCACTACAACAATGTTCTCAAGGGGTTGCACCACAATAGTCCACAAGGGGAGCTGCACCACAATAGTCCACAAAGGGAGCCACACCACACTAGTTCACAAGGGGAGCCGCAACAACACCAGTCCTCAAGGGGAGCCACAACACAACAGTCCACAAGGGGAGCCGCAGCAAAAATAGTAGCCTCAAGGGAGTCGTACCACAATAGAAGACAAGCCAGCAATAGATTCCAGAAAGGGGGGGTGCAACAACAATAGTAAATACTCCAACATCTGAAGGAAGGAGGGTCGCAGCGAAGAGAGAGGATCCACTCACCTTAGAAGCTCAAGAGCATACAATAAAAGTGTAATGTGAAGGGTAGAGGGTAGGCTTATTTATAGTTTAGACTAGTGCAAAGAATAAAAGAAATTAAATTAAAAATAATTATTATTAAAAAATAACATGTTTAAATTAATTAATTTAAACATGTTATAATTAACATTTTAATTTAAACTTTACTTTAACCCTTAAGACAAAAACAACAAAACCCCAAACCAACACAAGCAAGGGTAAATGAGGGTTTAGGTGAGGTTACAAGGTGGAAATACTTGTTCATTCATTTTCAAGGTGACCTTATTAACTTTATCATCATTGCATATGGAATACATACCTTATGTGGTCATGCCCACCTTCAAGGAGGGTCATATACCAACAAGGTACCTGATCGAGGATCAAGTTGCCCCAGAACATTTTTGGAGTCTTATCCACCAAGGTGCAAGACCAAGGATCAACCCATGCCCCAAGCATGGGTACCCTGGACCATGTCCAGGGGCCCTAGACATATCTAGGGGCTTTAATTGCTTGGTCCCAGACCAAGAACCATAGTCATATATTGGGGGCCCTCTCAGGGGTCTTTACTGCTTGGTCCTAGACCAAGAACCCCAGTCGTATACCGGGGGCCCTAACAAGGGTCTTTTTCCATGGCACTGATAGTTTGGTCCCAGACCAAGAACCCCAGGAGTGCACTGGGGGCCCTAGATCTTGGTTAGGGTCTTTTCCATCCTCCCAAAGAATGGATCTTGCAGCTTCTATAAATTTAACACTCCCTCTCAACAAGAGAGGCATTCTCGGCTACACCAAGCTTGTCACGAAAGTATACAAACTTTGTTAGGGACAGTGGCTTGGTAAAAATGTATGCTGTCTGTTGTGTCGTCGGAACATACTGAATGTTGAGAACGTTCTTCTGAACCATGTCTTGGACATAGTGATATCTCATCTCAATGTGTTTCGATCTGTTGTGAAACACTAGGTTCTCAGTGAGCTTTATACAGCTCTGATTGTCATAGTGAATGACTGTGGGTTCAAGCTCTGAACTGAACAAGTCTGAGAGTAGCTTCCGGAGCCACACTGCTTCCCTGCCAGCAACACTAGCAGCAATGTATTCTACTTCTGCAGTGCTTTGAGCTACAGAGCCCTGTTTCCTGCTAGACCAGGAAATCATTGTTGAACTCAAACTGAAGCAATATCCGGAAGTACTCTTCTGTTCCACTGCACTGCCCATCCAATCTAAATCTGTAAAACCATGGAGCATTACACCTCCATTGGAGTTGTATCTGAGACCATAAGCTATAGTTCCCCGAACATATCTCAGAATGTGTTTTACAACAACCATATGTGTATGCTTTGGTTCACACATGAACTAGCTAAGAGCATTTATTGCATAACAGATGTGTGGTATCGTATGTACGAGATACATCAAAGATCCAATGATCTGCCGATATACAGTGGGGTCTTCTGGATCTGAACCTGTAACTTGCTCTTGCAGTTTCTTTAGGTTAGAGATCATTGGAGTTGTCATGGACTTGCAGTCCATCATGCCAAATCTGCGAAGTATATCAACTGCATATTTACCCTGTGAGAGAAAGATCTCTCCTGGTTTCTGCCAAACCTCCAAGCCCAAAAAATAGTGCATGAGCGCCAAATATTTCATTTCAAATTCTTCAGAAAGATCCCTCTTAGTTTGAGCTATCAAGTTTTCCTCTCCAGTGAAGAACAAATCATCCATGTATAAGACTAGGATAACTGGATGATTTTGAACAATCTTTATATAAAGATTTGGATCTGCTATGCTCTTGGAGAATCCAAGACTTTGTAGAAAACTGTCTATTATACCATACCAATCTCTCAAAGCTTGTTTCAACCCATACATGGCTTTCTTGAGTTTGCACACATGAGATCTTTTATCATGTATCACGAAACCTTCTGGTTGCTCAATGTATACTTCTTGCTCAACTTCACCATTAAGAAAAGCAGTCTTAACGTTCATCTGGTGAAGTTTCCAACCAAAAATTGTTGCAAGTGAGATAATAATCCTGATTGAAGTATACCTGGCAACTGGAGCAAAAATCTCGTCGTAGTCAATTCCTTCTTTCTGAGAGAAACCACGAGCCACAAATCTTGCCTTGTATTTCTCAATGCTGCCATCTGCTGCATGCTTTATCTTATAAAACCATTTTGAAGTTACTACAGATTTTCCATGAGGTCTAGGAACTATGGTCCATACATCATTCTTTAAAATAGAATCATATTCTTCATTCATAACATCTTTCCATACTTGATGTTTGGAGGCATCAACAAATGTGGAAGGTTCTGAATCAATTACAGTATTTAAATGAGCTATGAGATCGGAGTACTTATCTAGTTTCTTGCTTTCTCTGATGGTGCCCTTAGGAGCTGAATGTTTTTCTGTTTCTTTCAATATCTCCCGACACTAGGCTGGTTTCCTTTTACTAGGAGGTATCTCCATTGGAAACTCAATAGTATCCCTTGAGTGGTCCACTGGAAATTCTGAGGTTTCCTCCCTCTGCTCATCTGAAAGAGGAGAGTCTTAAGGGTTCAGTGGTGGAGCTTCTTGCTCATCTGAATCACATGGCAGTTCTCTGGCTCGACGAAAAGTTGTTTCTTCATGAAAAGTCACGTCTCTGCTTACTTCGATGAACTTTTGGCTAGGGATATAAATCCTGTAAGATTTTGAGGTCTCATTGTATCCCACAAAAGTTCCTTTCTTGCCGGAGGGCTCTAGTTTAGTCCTCTTCTCTTTTGGAATGTGTATATAAACTGGGATGCCAAAGATTCTTAAATGATCAACTGAGGGCTTACATCTTGTGAAAACTTCTTCAGGAGTTTTCGCTTCAAGGGTTTTGTGAGGACATATATTCTAAATGTAGATTGCAGTACTAGCAGCCTCAGCCCAAAGTGATAGAGGCAAGTTTTGATCATGCATCATAGCCCTGGCTACTTCACAGATAGTTTTATTCTTTCTTTTAGCAACCCCATTCTGCTGAGGGTTGTATGGTACAGTTAGCTCCCTCTTAATTCCAGAGGCTTGACAAAGTTCATCATATTTGAAGGAGTCAAATTCTTTACCGTTATCTGTTCTGAAAACTCGGATGTGTCTTCCAGTTTGATTTTCAACAAGATTCTTGAAATCTTGAAATCTGCTGAAAGATTCATCTTTAGTTTTAAAGAAATAAATCCAAGTTTTGCATGAACAATCATCAATAAAAATGATATAATAAATGCAACCATTCATAGAGGGTGTAGACACGGGCCCACAAAGGTCTGAATGAATTAAATCCAAAATTCCATTTGATTTTCTATTACTGAGAGGATAGGGTTTTTTTATGTTCTTACCAAGTGAACAACCTTTACAAACACTATCATGCTCAACAGAAAATACTGGCATCCCTGTCACCATCTTTTGCAAACCTGGAAGTGCATTGTAATTGAGGTGTCCAAGTCTCCTGTGCCAAAGCTCGCAGGGATTGATCGTCTCATGAACTAGAGCTTGAATAACCTGACCTAAAATATTATAAAGTCCACTCTCATGAGTTCCAATGGTTATAGAGGTACTTAAATCTTCGTTTGAGGACCATAAGAGGGCCTTTCCTTTGGAGAAAGCTACTGAATAACCTTTACTTTTTAAAACTAGAACACAGATTAAATTTTTCTTTAGACCAGTTACATAAAGAATTTCATCAATGTGAAAGATATTACCTAAGTGAAACCAGAAAGAGGTAGAGACAAAACCTTTTATGTCATAGGTGCCATCATCATCTAGTTCAACCTTTGCCTTGTATTTCTTGTCTTGATAGTTTGCAAGGTTTTGTTTGAATCCTGTCATGTGTCTGGAAGCACTGTTGTCTATTAGCCAAATCTCCTCTGACTTGGTGATAGTGTCGGAAAGAGCTGAGATGAGATAATATTCCTTATGTTGTTCTTGCTCTTTAGTGGCAGCTCTGGTTTGTCTTCTTTGAGGCTCCTCTTGGGGTTTAGCCTCTTTAGTGGCAACTGAGGCTTGAAATCTTCCTCTTCTTTTCTGTTGAGAGGGAGAACTCCTGCAATCTCTTGCATAATGTCCTAGCTTATTGCAATTAAAGCATTTAACTTTAGATAAATGACGATTGAGATGAGATAGTTTACCTTGGGGTTTCTTACCTTTGCCTTTTGACTTAGGGAACTTCTTCCATTTCTTGGTCTTTGCTGCAAGGGCATGATCTTTCAGAATTGGATAGTCATTTCTGTTGTTTAGTCTTCCTTCTTCTTCTAAGAAATCATGCCACAATATTTCAAAATTAGGTTGGGATTCTCTTCCATTCACGGAGGCAAGAAAAACTCCCCAAGCATCAAGAAGTCCATCAAAAGCTATTTGAACAAGGTCATCATCATCTACAAGAACTCCTCTTGCAATAAGTTGATCTTTGGTTTGTGCAATTTTGGAGAAGAAGGTGGCAACTGTATCATCCTTTCCCATTTTCAAAGTACGTAATTGTTTCTTCAAAATTATTTTCTGAGTAGGTGTCTTCTTCTCATAGAGGTTTGCCAAAGCATCAAAGCAATCTTTGGCAGTCCTTAGATGACCAATGATGGGCATCATGTTGTCCTTGATAGAATAAAAAATGATTCTTTTAACCTTGGTTTGTTTCCTTTTATATGTTGCCCTTGCTGCGTTTGTGGTAGGTTCTTCAATCTCCCTAGAGATAAACTCTTCTAGATCATTCTCTTCATGAATGTTTATTATTCTGTATTTCCAAGCATTAAAGTTTGCAACCCCTACAAGTCTGTTTTCAGCTTTAACTGATGAAGAAGACATACTTAGATCCGAGTTAGTTTAGATGACTGATATCTGCAAAACAACCCTAACAAAGTGGATCTGTGTAGGCTCGAGATTAGATCCTTGAACTCTCTTCAAACCCTTAGCTCTGATACCATGTTAGAATTAGAGTAGTAAAGCAGAACAAAAATGTCCTTTTAAATTTCAGTAAGAATAACAACTAGATCTCATATTCAGAAAACAAATCTACACTGCTTGAACAGAGAAAACAAACATGTGTGCTCAGATCTAAGATAGTTTAGTTATATAGTTAAAGAGTAGATCTAGAATAAACATTAGTTCTAATCTATAATGCTGGTGTAAATCTTATACAGATCTAAACTCAAAATAAAACACAATCTGATCATGAGCAGTAAACCAAACTTCAGAAACAACGGTGTAAGAACCAAACTAAAAAAATTTCAGATCTGAACAAGTAAACTGATCTAATCTCTACAAGTAATTGGACAGTAGAAAAACTTTAGAAAACAAATGACAATTTATAGATCTGACTGTAAAGACTTACCTGGAACCTTACCTCAAAATCTTGAAGGAGAGCAGCCACACATAGGTAATGTAGATCACTGAAATATGCTCAGAAAAAGTCTAGCTCATAGATCTACCATGTAGGTTAGATCTCTTGCCAAGAGATGAATGAACTTTCTTGCCACCAAGGAGATAGGGCCACAAGGACTTCACACATGCATTTCTAAAGTGAAACCCTCACACAACAAAAAGTTTCAATCACCCAAACCCTCACACATAAATTCTGTGGATAAAAACCCTCATATAAAAAATAGCTTAAGGGAGGTCGTGGCTCAAAACAGAACAGGTCTGAACAGCTGCAAAGGAGGGCCGCAGGTCTGGACAGTTGCAAGGAGGGCCGCACTCACAAAAGGTTGCACTACAACAATGTTCTCAAGGGGTCACACCACAACAGTCCACAAGGGGAGCTGCACCACAACAGTCCACAAAGGGAGCCACACCACACCAGTTCACAAGGGGAGCCGCAACAACACCAACCCTCAAGGGGAGCCACAGCACAACAGTGCACAAGGGGAGCTGCAGCAACAATAGTAGCCTCAAGGGAGTCGTACCACAATAGAAGACAAGCTAGCAACAGATGCCAGAAAGGGGGGCCGCAGCAACAACAGTGAATACTCCAACAACAGAAGGAAGGAGGGCCGCAACAAAAAGAGAGGATCCGCTCACCTTAGAAGCTCAAGAGCATACAATAAAAGTGTAATGTAAAGGGTAGAGGGTAGGCTTATTTATAGTTTAGACTAGGGCAAATAATAAAAGAAATTAAATAAAAAATAATTATTATTAAAAATAACATGTTTAAATTAATTAATTTAAACATGTTATAATTAACATTTTAATTTAAACTTTACTTTAACCCTTAAGACAAAAACAACAAAACCCCAAACCAACACAAACAAGGGTAAATGGGGGTTTAGGTGGGGTTACAAGGTGGCAATACTTGTTCATTCATTTTCAAGGTGACCTTATTAACTTTATCATCATTGCATATGGAATACACCCCTTATGTGGTCATGCCCACCTTCAAGGAGGGTCATATACCAACAAGGTACCTGATCGATGATCAAGTTGCCCCAGAACATTTTTGGGGTCTTATCCACCAAGGTGCAAGACCAAGGATCAACCCATGCCCCAGGCATGGGTACTCTGGACCATGTCCAGGGGCCCTAGACATATCTAGGGGCTTTAACTGCTTGGTCCCAGACCAAGAACCCCAGTCATGACTGGGGGCCCTCTCAGGGGTCTTTACTGCTTGGTCCCAGACCAAGAATCCCAGTGATATACTGGGGTTCCTAACAAGGGTCTTTTTCCATGGTAGTGATAGTTTGGTCCCATATCAAGAACCCTAGGAGTGCACTAGGGGCCCTAGATCTCGACTAGGGTCTTTGCCATCCTCCCGGAGAATGGCTCTTGCAGCGGCTATAAATTTAACAGGTATTGGTGGTATTCCCAGTCTAGGTGGTCTTCCCAGTCTAGCCACTGTTTCTGTTCTCCAAATGGCCTGCAAAGTAGTTCATTTAGAGCCTCTTTCATAGATCAGCTACACAAGTTCTGATACTTATGTCTTTTAAGTAGAAAACTATTTTTTTTCATGACAAAACTAGGTAAACCCTAATTAAGATTTGTAAATGAAATAAGTTCTTTCAGATTCATCGATCACAATCATGTAGCTGTAATAGTTTAGTATGTCAATTAATAGTGAAAAGAGATTTTGACTTTCACTTATACCAAATACTTACATTTATTAGTATAAGTCTTGGGCAGTTAACCTGTTTCAAATCATGACTGGAACATGAAACAAAAGCTGAGCTGAGGCTTTCACAGTGCGGGACAGCTACGGTTCGGTTGCAATTAATTAGTGGTTCCTATGGCATGGATGTGGAACTTCCTGTTTGCTTTCGGCATAACCTTGTACTGGCTTTCACGTTCCAGCCGGTGGTCACCTTCGCCCGCTTCGAGGTATGCTAAATAAAGATGTGTGCGCCCGTGAACCTGTAATTGCTTTTGACTATTCACTGTATGGATAGCAGCACTTACGAGGCGTCCTTTAAATTTGAAATGATATGCACTCGTCATAATGCTCTGATCTCTGCACGACATTTGTTAAAACTAGGCGAGAGCGGGTCCGGGGCCCGGGAGACAACATGAGCGTGTTGGTTAACAGCTCAGCGATGGCCGTCTTATCTCTATTAATTCAATGGTGGATTGCACTGAATTCGAACACAACTTTGCGCTGTCCGCTTCTGAGAGTTTCCACAGAATTTTGCACTTCTGAGAGTTTCCACAGAATTTTGCACTGAATTCGAACACAACTTTGCGGTGTCCGAGAGTTTCCACAGAATTTTGCGCTTCTGAGAGTTTCCACAGAATTTTGCAATCCGACACCCCAGGAGTTTCGTACCCGCTCTGGCCTGGTTCTGGTCTGAAAAACACGATCGATGGCATTTTTTGGTTTGAAATTGCTCATCTTTTGTATTGGATTTACAGTGATCGCCAAAGGGAAATATGTGGAAGTACGACTGCAAGAATCAGCGAATGTTTCTCCAGAAATAAGCGCTGCATGCCAGGCCTCCCAGTTTCCGGACGACTGCAAGTCCTCTTTGATGAGCAGCTCTGTGGCAACCAAGCGAGGCGCTGGAGCCGTGGAAATAGTGGAAGCCGCCATGGGTTTGTCCTCTGATGGGGTCACCCATTCCTATATTCTCTCCAAGTCTATTCTGTCTATTGCTTTTGCTTCTGCTGATTTCAACATGACAGTAGCTGCTCGCAATTGCCTGGAATCTCTGAATGCTACCATTGCAAGCATTTCCAAAAGCATGGCAGCTCCTCTACTGATAACAGTCAAAGACGCCCAAGCCTGGATCAGCGCTGCTCTCACCCATCAATACGGCTGTTACTCCGCTTTCCACAATCTCAACTCGACACAGCAGGAGGTGAGAAGCACAGCCGAGCAGATAAGTGGGGTGATGAGGTTAACCAGCACCGCCCTTGGCATGCTGGACGCCTTGGATACTTACGGCCACAACATGAAATCATGGAGACCTCCACAGACGGAGAGATCCAGGAACTCCTCAACTACATTTCCAGATCACCTGCAAAGCCAAAATCTTCTGGATGTACTACCCAAAGTGAGGGAGCTATCGGTCCCTAACATAACAGTATCCAAGGTCAAAGAAGAGCTTGAGTCTGAGCAATATTCTTCCACCATTCAAGCTGCGGTGGACAGTGCCCCGGATTACTCAGCGAAGAGGTTCGTAATCTACATCAAAGCCGGGGTTTATAAAGAGATCGTGAGAATTCCTCCGAACAAGACGAATCTCATGTTGGTCGGAGACGGCATGGATCGAACTATCGTCACCGGTTCATTGTCTGCCCAGATACCCGGCGTCGGCACATACGGCTCTGCAACTGTCGGTAAATAATACTTACAACTATAAACTCCATCTTTGGATGTATATTCAATGTACGAGATCAATTATATGGGCATATACACACATTATTTCGATTTAGGATTGTGGGTTTTTCTAAATGAATGCAATTTCACTGGTCTGGGTAACTGCAGGGGTGAACGCGGACGGTTTTGTGGCGCAGGACATGGCGTTCGAGAACAGCGCGGGGCCGGAGATGCATCAGGCTGTAGCCCTCAGAGTCGATAGCGATCTCTCAGCATTCGAGAGGTGCGCCATTCTCGGGCACCAGGACACTCTATACGCGCACACCCTCCGCCAGTTTTATCGGAATTGCAGGATCGAAGGCACAGTCGACTTCATATTCGGAAACGCAGCCGCCGTCTTCCACAACTGCTCCGTTCTCGTCCGCCCTCGCCAGGTGCCATCGAACATTGCCGAATCGAACCCCATAACTGCTCACGGGCGGTTGGATCCGGGTCAGACTACTGGCTTCGTATTTGAGAACTGCAGCATTGGTGGTACGGAAGAATACATGGCAGATTTCTACGGCAATCCGAAAATGCACAGAGCCTACCTGGGTCGGCCGTGGAAACTGTATTCACGGACAATTTTCATGAGGTCCTACATGGGGCCAGTGATTCAGCCGGAGGGGTGGCTGCCTTGGGATGGAACCTTCGCGCTGGACACGCTGTACTATGGAGAATTTGAAAACTACGGGGCGGGTGCCGGCAATGTCTCCGTCAGAGTGCCATGGTCTAATGAGATTCCTACACTCTCAGTGGGTATGTATTCCATCCAGAACTTCATCGAGGGAGACCTGTGGCTACCCCTGATCCATATGTGATTCCCATTTCATTTAATAGCTTGCTGTTTATCAGCATCAACCTCTAAATTTCCTACACAGAATCCAATGTTGTAAAGGCTCTGTTACCTGGAAACTATGGGCAAAGATGGAATTCATTAGGGTTAGGGTTGAGGCCGTTTGGCAGAGTTCTTAGCTCTCCATTCAATGTAGGTATTGATTAGGGTTAGGGTTGAGGCCGTTTGGCAGAGTTCTTCAATGTAGATATTGATTAGAAGGGGCCTGAAGGTGTTTGGTACATACATTATATTTGTTTCTTTACTTATCCATCAATTATATGTATGATTATGTGTGTAATTCTCCATCCAACACGGTTTTAGTGTAATTCACTAAAATCTAATTTTAATTTTTAAATAATATTTTATTATTAAATTGTCACCAACCGATATATTGTTTTTTAATTCTGTCTCAATTGTGCGTATGTATTATCGAACACGCTTTTTACTGTATTTCAATAAGATCTACACTAATTTTTAAATAGTATATTATTATTATATTGTCATTAATGGACATAAAACAAGTAACAATTCAGAGCCTATGGGCCACTTTTTTTTATGGGTTGGGGGTGAACATGTGTATTGGTCACTGCCATGAAGGTAAAGGTTGATGTGGGGTGAACATGTGTCTTTGTTAGGTAAACATGTAGAGGTGGAGATGAACATGTGTATCCGCATTTATAATTTGTGGAGATGTGGAGGTGTAAGTGAAAATATACATTTGTAACAAATGAGCATGTTTGCCCTCCACCGTCACATACTCCATGTGACAGCGGGGATGTGGTGAATTGGGTATGTGACGATGGGTATAGGGTGAATTATGGTCATTTATCCTAAAGCAACTTTATCTTCACTTTCTTTTCTTTCATGTGAAATGTAAAGAGAAAACAAGGTTTCTCCCATGTGAAATTTAAAGATAAAACCAGGTTTGTCTTCTTTTTAAGCATTATATTGTAGCTTTTTTATTTTTTTTAATAAGTTTTAAATAATGTATTTATGTATGGTGCATTAGTGTGTCGTGACAAAAGTGAAGCATTTGTGCTCCAAAACCAAAGTGGAACATCATAAATCTTGGAGAAACTGTGTGACCCTATAAAGACATGATATTTATAGTGGAATGTTAATGTTCTTAAACCAAATTGAGTATCAATATCACCAATGATTCAAGATCAAAGTGAAGCATTCAAATTTAGTGTATTGAGATCAAAGTGGAGCACTAAAATTTGGGTGTCAAGTTCAAAATGGAAGATTGACATCACTTATGATCTAAAGGCCAAAGTAAAGCACCAAGAGAGTGTGTGTCGAGATCAATGCCGAGTATTACAATCTGTTGCTCCAATACCAAAGTGGAACACCAATACATCAAAACTAATGTGGAGCATCAGTGCATTTTTTGGATTATTGCTCTCTAATGTGCATGGATCATGGAACAATGATACATAAACCAAAAAGCAATGCTAGTGTGTCAACACCAAAATGAAGTAACGATATTCCATTTTAGCTTGTTGTCACTCTCAATTAAATGTACCATAGAACACCAATGCATAAACCAAAGTAAAACACTAATGTGATATATAAAACCAAAGTAAAACACCAGTGCATAAAACCAAAGTATAACACTAGTGTTCCCAGACTTAAATTGAACATAGATGTTTTTTTACTTGTTGTTTATCTACTTTGCATAAAATAGAACACACAGACTATTTTATTTTTTACTAGTTTATCTAGTTTGCATAGATTATAAAACACCAATACACCACTATATTAATCACACCGGTGCGGTGTCCCTGTGTCAAAGGAGAACATAATCTACAAAATATTTATTTGCCACCTAAGCTAAGAGCCTTTGCAAAATATTTATGTTACTTGAAAAATGATTTAATATATTTGCAACAAAAACAAAAGCTGCATTGTGATTTGTTAGGTTATGATTGCAGTGGATAAAATAGAGAAAATAAGGATTCTGAGTGATTTTGATCACACCACGTGAAGATAATTCCCTATTAATCAACCGACTTGCTTTTTGTAAATCCCAACTATGTGATGAATTCGAAGGTTTGGTTGAAAAGTTCTTGGAATTTTGTGGTAATTCACCTTTATCCTTCAAAGCTTTCTAAAAAGCTGCCATGCAATTTAATAGACATATTAAGAGTGACTTGTGGGGATTAGCTTATCCCAATGTTTGAAAATGCTTTGAAAGTTTCCATCAAAATTGCCTTGTGGATTTTTATGAGTTATGTGATGAAGTTGAGTGGAAAATAACAATTGATGAATAAGATTTGTTTTTTTTCAATTTAGTATAGAAAATTTTATGATCATTGTCATGATAAATATTGTGATTTCAGTAATGGTTTGTTTTTTATTTAATTGTTTAATGTTGTTGTATTTTAGATAAGGCACATTAATCTACATTAATGGGTTTATTCATAAATGTAAGGAAACATCTATTGAATATATATATGTGAAGTTTCTTTTTAAATGTGTGTTTGTCTTCTTACTTTTGAATTTAATTTTCATTTAAGAAAAACTCTATATATATTTGATTCATCTCAATTCTTAATAAATTTTATAAGTCTCAATCACTTTTTAAATATTTCATTAACTCCTTAAAATCAAAAACTTAATATATTATTATTAAAAAATATTATCTATATTAAAACCCTATGTGACATGAACACACAAAAAAAATAACATTCAAAATCAAATACTAGTAAATGAAGGGTAATCTATAAAAAAAATCTTAAAGTGTAAAATAAAACCAAGTTTTAACCCTTACTCTCACCATTAACATCTTATGTGTATTGAGTTGAATATTGATGTGACTTGGGACACATCTATAAGTTCTTGGAACAACTGCCATCTATTTGATCTTCAACATTCCATAAAATTCTTTAAGGTAAATGTTTCTAATTCCAAATAAGGAGGCATCATACCATCTTGTTTTTTCCATTTTTTAGAAAGTATAGGATCAAGCATGACAAGCCTCTGTGTTGTAGGCCGATAAGCTTGACTGGGGTTTGGGGCAAAGACTATACACCGAGTAGAGTTTGTATCCCTCTCGGGACACTTGTGGTTGCATCATTGGATCTGACAGTGCAACCTCATCCAATAGTGCAAACTCAAATTCCTTGAGGCGAATGAAAATTCTGCCTAGTGTATAGTCTTTGTGAAGATTTGGTACCATCAAGTGTTAAGGTCATACCTAATGTTCTCTTGAGCATAAAGCTAAACCAGCTTGGTTGTTGCACAAGCACTATGCACTCACCATGAGCATGCCACACAATCATTTCAATTAGTCTATACCAATATCTTGCTTGATCTATACTCTATCTATGTCAAGACCGAAATGTTCTTCACGATCTCGGGTTTCGTATCACAATTCTCACAAAATCTCTCCATCTCTTTCATTGATTAGTGGTTCCTATACCATGGATGCATGACCCTCTTATTTGTCTCAAGCACAAGCATATTGGCTAAAGTGAAGAAATCCATTGACATTGAAAACACATTGATGGAGATAGGATATTTATGTATCAAATATATTTCAAAGTTTTTATTTTACAAATATCTTTCAAGAATTTTGACTAGTGGTTGAAATGACATAGTCTAATTGTTGAAATTGCTATGGAGTTATTCCAAAATAAATTCAGATCTAGAAATCCATTTGAAATATTAGAATTTTTTAAATAATATAATTTTATTGGCAAAATTGTTTTTTTCATCACTAGACTCAATCAACTTACCTATGGAAGTGGAAGATTGCCACACAACTAAATTGTTATTTGATCATTCTTTTTACAATGCATTTACCTTTAATATTACAATTTTGGGTGCCCCTTTCGCATGTTTCGAGGTATTTTGGGTTGTACATTAAAATTGTATTCGGGAACCTTTTTTATGTGGTCCTCCATGGGGTTGGTTATTTGACTAGAGGGGTGGCTACTTTGAATTAATACCTCTATTCTCAGTATTCTCTACCATGAAGAGTTCAAGAATGATAAGACAAGTCCTTGCAATGTCTCTACCAATGTGGCATGGTCTAATCAAATTCCTTCACTTCCACTGGATATGTATACCATCCTAGAGCTTCATAGAAGGAGACTTGTGGGTTCCCCTCATTCACATTTGATTCACATATCTAATCTAATAACTTGTTATTTATGAGTATCACCCTGTAATATTCAATTATGTTGCAAACACTATTGGTTATATGCATACATTGTATATAGGAGAGCTCTTCAATTCTTCATCAAAATGTTTGCAAAATTAATCCAAGTGCTCCATAACAGTGACCAATACATGCTACCGAGTAGTACCTAACCATAAAACAAACCTCATGAAACATTCTAGTATATCATTACAATGTGTTGTAAAATGAAAAAGATCATGCAGAGAACTCAACAAAATGCTAATAGTTTTACAAACAATCCTTGTGCATGTTGTTGGTMAAACATATAGAGATTTTCACCTATTGTCTTAAGATTTGGATCCAAAATCTTTGCAATTAATTTATTTGCACTAGAAGAAAACCATGAARAATATATAAAATATACTTTGTATAACTACAAGTCACTAGAAAAAAAAATGTTTAATCACACATATTAATAAATACAAGATTGCAAACAAATAAATACATAGAAAATTCAATTTGGTGTAAACCACTCACTTTTTTATACAATGTCATAAAATTTGAATTATGAAAAAGCAAGTAACCTATCATCAAAACAAATAGAATAACCCCACATGAACACAAGTCGGCAATTGCCCCATCATAACCTTTATCATTGATGACCTACAAAACATAGTAAATGGAACCCCAAATGAATCTCTTTAGTCCTATAAAAAGAAAATAGGCCTTTTACAAAATTGTGTCCTATGCAACTTTCAATTAGTGATAAATGATAACAAAAAGAATAGTTATTACACCTAGGGAGCAACATAATTGGGATTTCCAGCAAACTCACATCCTCTAGCACACGAACCAATCTTGTTGGTCCTTTTTGATTGCATGGAAGACACAAGAATTAGCCATGAATCAAGGAGGACGTCATAGTGGTTATATTTTTTTTATCATGGGGAATCGGATAGTAAACAATATGCACAAAGTGGGAACATTTCTATAAATATGAAGGTTCATTGGGACATACAATAATTATACAATCCAACCACTAGAGATGCTTTAAACATTGTCCATTTGAAATAGATTTCATAACATATTCACATTTAATGAATTTAAAAAAGCCAAAAAAACTATTTTATAGGGATCCATTCTCAAAAACCAAATACAGCCACGGGGAATTCGGTGCAGAAGTGTGCAAAGACCAGTAATGATAATAAATGACAGAAACATATAATTAATTCCCATGGAAGGACCCACTTTGAAAGCCGGAGGGATCCCGGAAAGATTGAAGCAATACAAAGGACTCATCATGTGCATGTACAGTCGTTACTATCACTGGCTCAAAGAGACTCAACGTGACGTGGAACAGTTCGCTTTAAGGGCGTGATTTTCCTCCGATGTCGCAGAATTTTTAAGACTGTGGTAGGTAGTATATACATCGTTTGATATATTTTTGTGTATATATTAAGATAATTCGACAGTATATATCAGTCGTCGCAGTCTTAAAGACTCTGTAGTAGGTTGCATATTAATCACCGTGATTTATCAGAGAGCTGGACATTGAATGGAAACCTGGATGTCTGAAAGCTGAAATTAATGATGAGAGACAATAAGTCTAAGTCTGTCCATCTTGAGAATCATATTTTTAAGTGGTGTTGTTTAAATGTTAGATGTTTTTAACTTTTGTATAGGAATTAGATTTTGGGAGTTCCAACAATTTTTGACGGAATTTAAAATAAAATTGATCAAAAAGTATGGAGTTCTACAAATGGTTTTTTTCTTCAAAATCATGTGATATAAATTTGCACGAAATCACTATTTTTGTTGTTGTTTAGAATCCATTTCTAAATGCAGAAATGGATTCAACATGCTGAAAAACCCCTAGAATACTAGGATTATACAAAAATAATCACTCAAATCTATGGATCTAACAATTTCTCACCAAATTTATGTCCCTGAAAAAATATAGTCAAAAAATAGTCATTTCCTAAAACGTCTAAATTAAGGTAAAAAATATACTCATAAAAACACAAAAAAAAATAGACCATTTAAACTAATTTTTTCAAGATTCCATATAAAAAACACAAACTTACGAGCAACGCTTGCATTCTACCCAAATTTCCATTTTAATTATAAATATTTTTGTCTGGGATCAAATGTTTTTGGACGTGAAACGTTGTTGGCAGAGCCTCATTGTAATCATGTTCTTGTGAATGAGTGCAGTCGTCACATCTCTTCTTAGAGATAAGTCACCACTATTCCAGCAAGCTTGTTTTCCGCTGCATTTTACAGTTTCGACTTATTTCCTTATTGAATAGAAAACCAATTTTACCGTGTCTATGTTATTCTATGTTAGTCGTTTTTTAATAATATGTATTCATTTCGTTCTTCTCATAAAATCTGGATCAGTGGTATCAGAGTGGTCTGTTCCTTGTTGTCTTAATGCATGTCCCCAACGAGGTCAGGGTACAAAGAATTGGGTCTCGAGCTTGTTTTTCTTGAGGAAAAAATCTCTCGCACGCCCAAACTCCCTCTCATGGCAGAAGAAAAGAAAGATAACGGGACATGAGATATTTTCAAAATGTTTCTTGAGGAAGCCCTCATGCAACAAAGGAATGAGATGATGGATAGTTTCACGCAAATCCTTCGACGACTACCAATAGGCGACTCATCTTCCTTGAGCGGAGGCGTTGCCCCCTTCAAGGTACAAATCAACTTCGGTATTCCTATATTTGAAGGTCAGATAGAAGCATATGTTGTAAACAAGTGGTTGAATCTACTAGAAGGGTATTTTTCTATCCATAACTTTTCAAGTAGAGAAAAAATTACTTTTACGCTCCTCAAAGCCATTCCCATGTCAAAGATTGGTGGGAAACTTTCTGTGAGAAAAAGGAAACAGAGGAACCCTCATTATTTATAGTCGCGACCACCTAGAAATCCTTCAGGGATGTTTTTAAGGAGCAATACTACCCTGTTAGAAGTTATGACGACTTGTATACCAAATGGACCACACTGCGGAAAGAAAGAGACCAAATAATGCTAGATTTCACAAATATCTTCCATACCCTGCGCACCAACATGGGTATTGAAGATTCATAGCGACATCTGGTGCTCAAGTATTGCGGTGCTCTGCATAGATACATCTAGACCGAAATGGAATTTCTGGACATCTCTTCCTTGGGCGCGACTTGTTGGCACAAGGGCATACCCAGGGTTCAATGCTTCAACAATGCACCAACAAAACCCTAACTATCGTCCCTTTCGGCAACACCTGTGAAGAATATGAAGTCTCACCCAAGGTAGAGGAAGGGGTGGTTGCAGGACTCAGATGTCTGCAACCTAGCCGGGACACAGATATGTGATTACAACACCTTAACAGAGCACTTAGCAGTTATCCTTAATTAGTATTTAGTCTTCGTTCACAACACATATAAACCCTAATTACATAGAAGCACAGTATTTACCCCGATCTAATATATTCAAGAACTAAGCACATCAAAATAGATCAGATCTAGCATTCATTCATATTACTAAGTAAAAAGTTATCATATCAGATATATCTAAACATTAAGCACAAAGCATAAATCACATAACCAATAACATCCATAATGCACAAAGCAACCATAACACAGGATATACGTGGTTCAACCCCAGCCCGGGGCTAAGTCCACCAACTCTTCTTCTCTTTATTGTCTTCTGTCAATCATCTACATGCATAGAGCCACAAGATCCTACTCTGCATAAGACAGAAGATCTGCGCGCACTCCGCCAGATCCTCCTTCCCCGGGCTAGGTTACAACACAAAGAATTTACACAGTTTCTTAAAGTCACTTGCACTATGTAACACACCCACTACGGCATAATAATTTTTTTGTCTCTTCTCGAGGGACAGAACCCCCGAATTCCTACGAGGGCCTAGCGCAGGCTAGCTCTTCCCTTATCCACCTCCGTGTGATTGTTGGTTATGACCACAGGCCAAACAAACTAGGCGCCTTTTCACATTTCGCGACTCAGCAATGCAAGCGAGTCAAGTCTTTCGACTCTGCAAAACTTGAAACTCGACACGCCAGTTCTTGTACGAGATCCAATGACCCTCGACGATTGGGATCCAATGGTCCAGATCTTTTCGGAGTTTTTTGAACTGAGAGTTCATGATGCAATGACTCCAAAACTCTTGTCACTCCAATCCCCGAATTTTGATATGGGAATTCGTGTAGGAGATCAACGATCCTCGATGATTTGGATCTAACGGTCCATGGGATTTCAGAGCTTTCCCTGAACTCTGACCGCTCACCAGGCGTCTCCTCTAATGGACAGTCCAGATCCTTTCAGGACTCCTCCTTTCTACCACAGAGCGCATCAGGGTTTCGGGTACCGGGATTTCGCGACTTGCAAAGACAAGGGTTCTTGCCCTTTGGTTTCCCGGGTGCCGAAATGTCGAAACGCCAACCGACAGCCACATGTCCCTCCAATGGATGGCTGCGACCTTTAGCCACGATAAACCATTACGATCTTTTCGGGATGATCAACGGTCGCGATCAAATCCCGACTTTCTCAAACTTATTCACACTAAACCGATTCGGGGTTTCGTATATCGGGATTTCCCGACTTGCGAAGACAAGGGTTCTTTCCCTTTGGTTTCCCAGATGGAGAAACGTTGAAATGTCGAAACCAATTCACGCTAAACAGATGGTCCAGATCACTCATGGATCAACGTCCACGATCACGTCACAATCTCACGAATCGTGAGTTCGTGCAGTTCTACCCTTGACCACTCCAAGTTGCGAGTCAACGAAATTCTACCTGACTGTCATGTGTCCCGTGCCGATGGACGGTCAATAAAGCTCCGACGGATTCTTGGATCTGCGGTCCTGGATAGGGGAGGGCCCACTTTAAGCCGCCAATTCTGGACCCCCCCCCTATTAAAGGTAGATAGGCAAAGGGGGTCCGGAATCCAACCTTGACCGTAGATCTGGGCTCCCCAATCCAGACCATCGAAACCTGTGCGCTCAATTCCGGACCCCCCGCTTTAAAGGTAGAATGGCAAGGGGCTCTGGAATGGAACCTTGGACGTAGATCTGGGCGCCCAGATTTGCCCACTGCTTAACGAAATGCGCATCTTGCGACCCAACTTAGGATAAGTGGGTTTCTCTTGACAGATCCATCGGTCTTGACAAATCTGGAGTATCTTCAAAAGGATCTCGTCCGTTCATCTAGCAAGCGAAAGGGTACTCTCTTTCGGTATTTGAAACTCGATATCCTTCCTGAGCTTCATCATCTATGAAGGACTTGAGAGCTTTGCACTCTTTCTCCTGGACTTGACTCTTAGAAGAGTCTTCAACACAACTATTGCGCTCCTTCATCAAGGGGTTATGGGGTTCTACTTGATCGCAGAGAGCCTGTGCATATCTGCACTACCTCTCATGAACTTAACAAACTCCATCCTCTGAGGGACTCAGAACGACTAGGTGAGTAACCCATCGTACATGAAACTACGCCTAAGGTCGATGAGCTCACAGTTCGTGGCTCTATCTTAAGACACTACAGAACTCCAGATTTTATGAGAAAAAATCATGTCCGAACCATATAATTCCTTACTTTCCTAATTATACAACCAAGCAGAAATAGAAGGGATACAGTATATCCATTAAGAATTCATTCACATTCCCGAAATCGTGCACAGTATAACCAATTCATACACAGTTACAGCAAAATTACACAGGGTAGGAAATCACTTATCTATTACAGGTTGCTGCCAACCAACTGACTGTGGGGGGTTCATCCTTCCACCCGACCATAGGCTTAGAGGCATTCAATATTAGCACTCTGGCCACCCCCGTGCCAAGCCATGATATCACCAGGGAATTCTCATAGTTCTCGAGGGTTCTCTCTCTGTTTTAGCTTCTGTTCAGGTCATGTTTTCTGTAACTCAGAGCTTTCTCACTCGGTTGTGGCCTCATCGAGGTTTCTCAGATGCTCTTCGGCATCAAGCTCGCGACCTTCTATTCATGATTCGCTGGAGAGATTTCACCCTTCTCTTTGTGTCTGCTCTCAGGTTCCTTCTGTCAGAAGGAAGCTCAGGTCTGCAGGTCCTTGTGGTACTTCGGACTGACAACCCATGTTTCCATTCATGGGGGTGGTTGCTGATTCAACCACCAGTCCTTTCTTCATTGACTGATTTTCTTTCCTTGGGATTCGAAGGAGGTTTGTCATCCTTATCAAGGGATATTTGGGGTTATTGGATGTATGAACCCTCTCTTATAGTTTTCACATTCTTCCTCTAGTGATATCATGGCCAGTACTTTCAAGGCTTCACCCCCACAGTCAGTTATTGGTAACTCAAACAATAATACATTTACATTTTCCTCATGCATTAGCATGGAAATTCCTATTTTATGATTAATTACAAATTGGGGGAAATAGGGTGTTACAATTCCCTCCCCCTTAAAGGAACACCGTCCTTAGTGTTCTTTCTCAAAAGCAGCTGTCATGCCTTTCTCATTCAGCCACTTCAGAAGTCTTGACCTTCATCCTCGGTCAGGTCCTTTTTCAGGATCTTAGTCTTCGTCATCTGCCTTCAATAATTCTTGGACAACAAACACATTAATCACAATTTTGTTCAAAAACCTCTTACTGTTGTTTAAAGATTTTAAATGAAAATTTCATAATCCTATCACAATACTTATCTATGCAGTTTGTGGATCTGTATCCATATGGTAGTTTTGTTATCCATGCTCATCGCTTTCCTTGACGTACCCATTGGGTGCATGATTCTAATTCAATAGTTCACAAGAGCTATCATGATTTCATCTTCCTTTCCAAGGTTTTTCCGCACGGAAAACCACCCACTATGTGCATGATCCCAATAGTTTACAAGAATTATTAAGGTCTCCTCTTCCTTGTGGTCACTCATCCTCCAGGCCTAGGCTCAAGCATCCCCTTCACTGTTATACAGTCCCTCGGGTGATCCATATTTCCCTGCCGAGGTTTTCTCGCACAGGAAAATTTTAGAGACTTTATCGAGTCTCACAGTCGAGGCGTCCCTCAGACTTGCTCTACCAAGGCGTCCCTCCGACTTGTGTTACCTCAACATAATAATTTTCAAGCGATCATGGCTTATCATGGGGTTTTCACGACTTAGTAGTAGCCATGTTCATCATCTTCAACTTTGACAACCCTCATCCGTCCTTTCTGGACATGTCTTTTCTTCTCACTTGTATCACAGGTATACAAAATTCATGAGACATCATTATAAATTTTAACTTTCAGAATGTTATTCCAAATCTATCACCCACAGATTTTCCAATCTTACGATTTGTTTTCATATTTGTTCTGCACAGGAACCAGATTCATAATTATGAGACTTTCCTTCCCATAATGGTTTGGCTCAGCAGATAATTGGCCTTCCTTATGGGCTTACAATGCTTCCATATTCATGACCCCTTTGCTTCCTGCAATTCATTCTTTACATAGCCAAACAATTGTTAGTTTCATCTCAACATACCAAACTTTTCAAAACGTAATTCAACATTTAAAAAGGGTTTTAACAATTGTGCCAATATCCATGGCCACATTCATACCCAATGCATTCATGACATATCAATTCATGAATTCTTCCAAGGGTTACAAACAGTGTTTACTACCAGAGGTTCATACCTCCATTATTCAGGTTCTTCATCCTAAGTCATACCTTACTTGGGTATCCAAGGCATACAACTGCCTTTCAAGTTTATGCATAACACTAAGACAATAAAATATTTCAGAAGGGGTTCTTACCAAATCCCTTCATACCTTGTGCCACATAGGCACGAATATCTTTATACCGGTTCTTGGCTGCTATCACTCTCTCTCTGATATTATCCCATCAGTGGTGCTCCATGGGGACTTTTAAAGTCCCTTCAATAATCGTTCCACAAGAACCTTCTCATAGTCATCCTTTGATTGAGGTTGCTCATCGTTGGCAACTGTCTTCCTTAATAGCTCCAATTCATTTCTATACACAGCATGCATCATCATAGCCATAATTACATTAGTCATAATATTAAACCAAATGCATGTGTCATAACATTTGAATTCATAAACATCTTCAAATGTTTCCACAGTGAAACACAAACAAATTTCGATTGTATCTTCAACAATACAATCCTTATCACTTATGGTGTCAAGACCTTTTTACTTTTATTGGCATACCAACTTTCTCATCCAAGAGAAAACATAATACTCAGCGAGGAAAGAGTTGAGGACTCTCCCCTTCTTCCAACTCTTCCTACACCACCTGGGACTTTTTAGCCCAGTTGAGTTATCTCTAAGGCCTCATTGTCTCTTCAATAGAAGGATGCATACATAAGTCAAATTTGTCAAAAGTAGAAAGAAAGATTCACTAACAATGAAAAGAAAATTTATCCAACCATATCAAATCAATAGATATCTAAATTCCCTTTTGGTATTGGTGTCTCATCAACGAAAATTATCCAGCCACGTCAAATCAATAGATATCTCAATGTCCCCTTTGGCATAAGTGTCTCATTAGTTAACCAATGGAGAAGGGTATTTAACGAAATTGAAGACAAACTACAACATTGGATCCATCAAGATTTGTCTTTGGTAGGGTACAACTGACAAGGAAGCACCTACTCCCCTGCAAGCTCCACCCTGCCCTTGCACCTCCCAACCACCCTTAATTTATGAATATGGAAGATTTGTGTATCATGTCTTGACTGCTCCTCTCTCTGCTTCTGTCATCTGATCTTCAATGTATCTGCTACAATCCCACTATCTACTTCAATTCTCAACCCTCTTATATATGTCTTCATCATAACTCTTCATGGGAATTCACACCCTTTCATGAATCATCACACCTCTTTATCTATTACATAATCATTGTTTTAAATAACACAGTCATGTTTTTTCAAACCACGCATCTCTTCAATCTTTATCTTATCTTTTGATGTTTTCTTTAATTCATATAGTTATTTGGGTTGAGAGAAGTTTATCATAGAGAGATGGTATGAGCTATGAAATTGTGCTCCATGTTCTCATCCAAAGTATAGATTCTCTTTGCAGTACTGCATCTAAACCTAAGCTTTCTTCTAGATCCATAAGGCTTCTTCCCGTGATCATGCTTTACATTTCATAGCTCCATCACTTGTGGTATAATCTCTCAAGTGTTCTTCTCATGCAACCATTTTGGAGGTTACCTGTTACAAACCTTTTTTCCCTCGTGCACCCTTTGGCTTAACTTGCTTGATTAAGGAAATGATTATCTTTCAACCTCTTAATCTCCTTGGCTTATTTAATACAATGGTTGTATTTGTGGTTGACTTTAATCAGTTTCCACTTCTAAATTTTTGCATTATCATCAATAGAGGCTCGTGGGTGCATTTTTATCAACAACCTGTTGGCAATCCTCTAGTTTGTTATTCCACTAATTTCTTCGACAGGTTGGCAGTCTCATTGTCAGTTACCAAACAAAACAACCCTTAAGCCCATGGTCACCCATTATCCATATGACGAACATGCCACACAGTTATAAACAAAATATTAATTCAACGGTCTTAGTCGCTTTGACCAAAAGGTAGGGGGCCTGACAGGTCGTCTCGGGCTCCAGGATGGTGATCTTCTTGAGAAGTCCAAGCACCTAGAGGCCCCGCCTTATCTCTGCACTATGCATCGAATACATATAGTGAGGACCGTAGATATAAACCCACATAACCATTTCTGCACTACCAATGTGGGATAAATCCCATTGAGTGAGTTAATTAGCACCATTGATCACTTGATCGGACGGTTGTTGAGTCTTTGCACCATAGCCAAAGCTTTGAATTTTGAAATCTCGAATAAGGAGTTCACCTTGAAATCTGGTTGTGGGTTGAGATGTGTATCAGTACTGTTCCACTTGCCAGATTCATCAAGTAAGCAGGTAATGGCACCTGGACGCTTTCCACAAGAAATATCATCATTGACACTGTCACCAACCATCATGACTTTGCTGCTTGGTGAAACTTCCCATGCCTTCATACTCTCTCTTTTGTTCATCAGATGGAATTGTCTCTACCTCTACCTGTGAACGATCCAAATATTTCACGAAGAGGAAAATAAGTATTGGGAACCCCACCACCATCTTTGCGCAAGGGTTTAGTTAGAATCTGAGAAGACATCCTCATCGCGATATCCATCAATTGTTGTTATATCATCATCGATTTCTAATTCTAATTCATCGTTACAATCTGTGAAAACATATTCCATTTATGAAACTCCATCTTTTGTTCAGAGACATGAGAGGCATTAGCATCATTGCAACAATGCCATCTTTCGTCTTCTAGGTTCTTCACATAGGAATAATAATTCCCAAAACTCCCTTGCATCTGCACCACTATGAGTATATTTTCTAGCCTTGATCCTTTCATCCCATTGGCCATCACTTTCATTCTTAGTAGACTGGTCTCTTCTTCCTTCAATGGAAATATCAATGGAAACAACTTCCAAAGGAGATACTTCTTCAGATGTAGTTAATGCGGGCTTGCATTTGAGTCTAATAAATGGTATATGCGTAGATTCTACTGTAGTAACCCCTTCACACCAGTTGCATTCTCTCAAACGCTCAAAAAGTACTCTAATCAATGATTTTGGTCCTCTTTCAATAGTTCTGACATCAATGCAACATTATATGAAAATAGATCTTTGAAGTTCAACTCAAGCAATTCAGTTTCAGCTAAACACATATGTGCATTGTCCTCACTATGTTGGGATTAATGTATATTTGTTCATGTAGCAATACATCATCTTGCAATGACATCATATTATGCCAACAACAATGTCATTATTCCATTATCATCATCACTATAAAATTGCT
>ML777623.1:780922-792864 GCA_009831015.1 Picea engelmannii | reverse complement strand
TCATCCAGATACTCATGAAGAGCTGAGGTTTGATTCCAATGGTAAGAGATCTGAGTCTTGCATGGATAATGGTACCATGACTCCTCTTTCAGGATATGTTCCCTTGCCAGGGAGAAAAGCAACTAATGGTTCTACTCTGCCACATCCTCCAAGCATTTCACACACCATGAACTTTTACCCTGTACAGAAAGGATCATATGGTCATCCTTCATCTACTTTTTATCAGTATCCAAAAATTTCAGTGCCACCCCAAAGATGTAATTCTGTTAAATCAATTGCCAGAGCAAATTGTTTCCACTGCGATGGATGCTACCATACAATGTGTTTTGTCACCAAAAATCCAGAAACCGGAGTTAAAAATGAACAGATTCCTCAGTGGTTGGAAAGTAGTCATGCACAGCTCGGGAAAGGCTACACCATGATAGGTTTTGCAGAAGATGTTAATGTTGTTTTGGCCATCGATTTATTTGTAAAAGATAATGGTTGTCAAAAAGACATGGGCTGAAGTTGTGTCGCTCTTGATGATGTTTTCCCTGAAGGATTTGGAAGATGTTTTTCTACAAATAATCTCCACATTGCCAATGCCTGATGCTCGAGGCTTGTTACAGCAGTGCCTAAGTTTTTCCACTCAAAATGTGAATGACTGTACTCATTTGGTAACTGTTCTCAATACCTAGTTCCGAAGGGCAAGTCATGTTCCACATATTTTTAATGAAGATTAAAAGGGTCTTATGGAGCGGTCTATAAAGCTAGAGATCTCAAAACTTCAGAACTGGTTGCCATCAAAGTGATCTCTTTATGTGAAGGGGAAGAGGGCTATGAGTCATTAACATTGCTGTTAAAGTAATGAGATAGAATTCGAAACTTTAGAGATGGGAAAATTGTCCAGAATTTGAGGTAACAATTGAAGGAGATTTCTTCCAGATTATGTGGCATGGTATCCTTGTTTTTGAGGCATCCTTTCGAATGCAGCTGGCAGTCAAGACACCAATTCAGCCAAAACAAATGAGGCAGATCCAGGATCCGAGGCAGCAGTTGAGGAAGAGGTGATCTAAAGATATTTATCCCAGATTTCATAAAACAAATGGCAACTTGATCATCGTCAGGTGGCAATTTAAATTCGTTCATGACAAATGGCAGCTTGATCATCATCAGGTGGCAATTTAAATTCATTCATGACAAATGACAGCTTCAACATTCCAGATTCCAAGGAATTTTGATTTCATCAGCTATAGCAGTTCGAAGATAATTGCAATCCTGCTATCTTTATGATTTTATTAGATATGATTGCCAAAAAATTCTGGATAATAGGTTTATTGTAATTTTGTGATTAGTTCTTCATCAAGCTCGAGATTTTACAGCTTTTCCTTGATCTAGTTTAGAATTTTTATTCAACTACCTTTCCAGCGAATCAACACCATTATGGAAATGGTTGTTTTATTATTTTCATCCTTTTGGGCTTCAATTTCCAGTAGGAAGTAAAAACAGTGATAAATGATGAAGTGGCAAGATTCTTCAAGATTACAAGGCATTGAATCGTTACTCATCTCCAAAGGAAACATTTGATGAAGGAGGCAGTTAACTTACAGGTGGCAGAGTATCTCTTTTTCCAGGCAGGGGACAAATAGTCAAATGGATAAGTGGCCATTTGTTCCAACCAAACATTTAAAAACCAAAACCAAATCTATCATAACTAGCCTAATATCCTATTCCAAACCAAGCTATATCATAACTAGCCTAATATCTTATTCCAAACCAAGCTAGATCAGACAGCCAAGCTAGATCATAAGTAGCCTAATATCCTATTCCAAACCAAGCTAGATCAGACATCCAAGCTAGATCAGACAGAGAGAGCCCTCTCTGATAGCCAAGCTAGATCAGACAGAGAGAGCCCTCTCTGATAGCCAAGCTAGATCAGACAGATAGCTAGATCAAACAGAGAGAGCCCTGAGAGAGCTCTCTTTGAGTCTTGGATGGCTAGATCCAGGACTCCAGGACTCCAAGTGGTTTGATGTTACCTCCTTCATTACCCCCACAACAAGCCTTGGGCAAATTACAGAGTGTTAACAAATTCCTAGCTCACATGTCATGGCCACATTATGCCTTATACATTGCCTTAGACATTTGCTACATTGTGTTAGAATACAATTTCCTAATATTCTTGTGTCATAATATAATATATTATGCCTTAGACATTGCCAACAAAAGTAAATTTGGCAATGTCTTTCATATCTCATGATTGAAGAAAAAAATGTACTTTATTAGACATAACTAACTCAAGCTACTGAAGTAAGTTAAATTAGTCCGAAGGTAAATTTGGGAATGAATGATTGAGTTTAATAAATCTTGTGAAGAAGCCTGGATTCTTGAAATAGATTTAATGAATCTCTTTGGATGCACTATTCATGCATAAGCCATAGTATCCTACCCAAGAAATTAATTAAAGGAGATGATACATTCAAACTCAATTGTGCCCATGATTATTCAAGTGTTGTTCAAGGGGCAGTCTTGAAATTTCAGTCCAAGACTCAAATGAAATTCTCCAAATTGAAGAAAGAAACCATTGAGGTCTCCATGAAATTGGAACTAGCTTCCACCCTGGCCAAACCTAGAGATCATATGGACACATGAGTAGAAAATAGATGAGCAGTAAGCATACTGAGACTTGCATTTACTTCTTCTTTCAGAACGACCTTGTCTCTTTCTGGACCCAACCCTACAAGCCTTTCCTCCATTTTTTACACCCATAAAGTACCAAAATAGATGACAAATTATACAATGATCCTTAGGGAGAAAGGGTGAGGGATTCTGAGCAAAGGAACCTCAATCAACAATTCAAAAATCTTCACAAAATTCCAATTATGATAGAACTACCAATGTCACAGTTTTCAGTTTAGGAACTGAATGTGCCTCGTGGGTTTTCCTCTCAATCAGTTTGGGGTTTATGAAACCTAAAATTCTTTGTTGATTTGCATGAAGGAATAGATGAGGTAGGGAAGGCTATGACTATCAAAGAGAAGAAAATGAAGAAAATAATAGGAGATCACATGGGACTTTTTCCTTGTCAGTTTGGGGTTCATGAAACCCAAATTTCTCGGTTGATGGGCATAGAGGCAAGGGAGGCTGTGACAATCAGAGAGAATAAAAGTATAGGATATCAACGAATGAAGGAGGTTGGAATAATAGTAGAAGAGGCAAAGTGGGTTATGGATCTCGAAAAGGAGAGAGTGATTGAATTGATGCCTTGGGTTGATGTATGTCCTCTGTTTTGTGGCATAGAGGTGTTGAATTGAATTTGAACATTTAAAGTGATGGATATGTGGAAATGAAAGATTTATTGAATATTAATATGAAAACTCCTATAGGTATTCCCCTTCATTSTYATAKTGTTGATGATTTCAAAGAGRTAGCCAAAAGGGCCAATAAGCAATGCTTTGGTTTATTGGAAGAAAAKAATGTKCTCTTTCATTAGAGAAAATCAAGGACATTAGGTATTGGAGACTCATCACACTTTGCATAAKCTTCATGGCCTCATTGTCATTTATCTTCATTCCACTTGGAATCAAAATCCATTCCTTGTTCTTCACAATGAATGGACCTGGCAGCTCCCGAAAATATCTCAATAGATGTTGGTAAAAGAGCATGGAATTTAAACTTGACAGGTGTCGTTCTCTATTGCCCCTACATCATATCAACCTTTATTGTTTATTGGTTCATAATTGGATTATTGTAGTTGTTTCTCAGTATTCATGCATAATGTTGATCCTAGTATTGATTGTGCTATCTGAATCCCATTTGAGGCTTACGACAGGATTACTTTTGTAAGGTAACTAGATCCATATTTATTAGACATGTCCTCATTATGTGAAAAGAGAGTCTGAAGTTTGAACAAGTTCCTAACACAACCTAAATAGCCCTTCATAGATAAAATTGCATTAATCAGAGCATTGCAGATTCACCATTGAGGCTTCAACTACTATAACCTCCCTTAAACAAGAGTATTCTATGATACACTTCCATAAAATAAAATTGTTTTAATTCTAGAATACAAGAATTTATGACAACTAATCACATATACTATGCAGAGACTTACAATCCATTCAAAAGATAAAATTTCACTGTTGACGGGACATTGTGGAAATAAATCCCTATATTGGTGGAATATCATCATAACATCCCAATTTTGGCTCCTACACATTTTTGAAATATAGATCTATTGAGAAACTCTAGCAGCAGGGTTACATCAATCTGGTTAAAATTATGGGGATGCTAAATCTTCTAGGCCTATCATAGGGAGAGATTTTGACAGCGTTTAGGAACAATGTGTCACATGTAAAATGGATTTCAAGACAAATCTAATGCTTTAAAATGTGCTATTATTTAATATCTTCTAAAAACTGGAAAGTTGAAACTAATCAATCAATAACAACAATTTCTCACAAATTGACCCGCTACTGGAAATTGAAAGTTGCTAAGTAACAAGTAAAGTGAAAAATCCCTCTCCCCCCAAGGACTGAGTATGGGTCCCTAAATTTCTCCACCTCCTCTATATAAAGATAATATTAGATTTTCACTTTTGGCATCATTATATAGAAAGCATGTGAGTGCTCGGTCCATTGTTTTAGAAGCTTAGGCCCCTTTTAACAAGTGTATATGGAATCCCATTCTAGAGAACAGTTTCAGGTTATCCCTCATCTCTTCCGATATCTTGGAAGAGAATCCTGATCATTTTCAATATGGGAATGGGGCCTTTACATAAAAAACCAAATTAACCATCAGTCAAATCTCTAGGGTTCACTTGTGAGACTTTGAAAACATTGAAATTAGAAGAAAAATACTAAATCTATTTCTCAGTTTCCAAAGACTTAAAAAATGTATGTTTCTGAACTGATTTTATTTACAAAATCCCTTGTTTTGTTTCAGGAAACTTTAAAACAAATGTAATTATATACTAATAAAATTAACCAAATAAACACCGCATTCATCCCAATTAGAATACCACAATACCTTAAATTCTACAGTGTACCAAAAGAACCATATCTAATGCAGAATGAGGACAAATTTCCAACTTTTAAACAATTTTAGATGATAGTAAATACATATTATAGTGGAATGATAAAAATGAACAAATTTAATATCTCAAGGGCAATTAGACAAATAATAGAAAATTAACGACAAAGAATCCCAGTTTAATTTGTGGAGGCTCTAGTATTCAAAGAAAATGATCCCATTTCATGAGATAAGTTATACGGGAGCTTCACTAACTTATATGTTCAACAAATAGATTCCAAGTAAATCAGTAAGCACCTCTCTGAACAGGTGGGTCGCGGCTACACCACTTTCTTGATGGAAACGTAGAGATGTGAGTTTGCCAGTTTGGTCGAGCCTCAGCGCCAAGCAGAGTCCTTCTCTCTTGTAAGGCTAACAAACTATGGTGCTTGGGCCGAACCTGGGAGTATCCTAGCTCCCTTTTTTCCGTTCTGTCAAGGCCCAAATGAGAAATAAGCAGTAGCACGAAGATATGAAAGGTAAAATCGTAAACCTTTGTTCCGTCAAGGCCCAAAGGGGAAATTCAAATAAGCATGAACATGTAAACCTGGGAATGCATATATGGGCAGATCCCATACAATTTATACCAGGTGGGAGGGCCAAAATGCTCTCAGACATCTCCTTGTTCTTTGAAAATCGGGCAAAGGGAATATTGTAGCTACCCAGTGCCCATACCAAAAAATCAGGGCAAATTAAACCATAAACCTCGATTTTACCAAATGACAGGGCGAAGATGCTATAAAAAATTTCCATACTTCTAGAGATTTGGCTAATGGAAGCCTGTCCCTCCAAATTTCAGGGGCGAAATATAATTTTTTTTCCTCTACCCCTCCTAAAAACATGGGCTAACCCTGTACACAAATTTTCCCCTAAAATAAATTACGGGCTAACGATATAAGTTTAAAAAAATCACTCTAATACAAAAAATTCGCCCAATAAAAAATTGGAGACCCCTTAATTTTGCCCATGAGTGAAATTTCACCCCTAAAATCATCTATGGATTCTACCATTGGATATTGTACGCATCTTATTTTTATGTCATGTTATTAGGTTTACAAAAACTACTTCCATATCCATGAGTAATAGTTACAATTGACCAATAATTCTCATGATTTCAATAGTTCACTTAGCACTCATTGCATCGGAAGTGGGGTTGAGACGAGCGAAATGAATTGCATAGCATCAATCATAATTTATGGTCTTGTACTCGGTAATCAAGACTTCCCAGGTGGTCACCCATCCCAAGACGCGTCTAGCTCAAGCACGCTTAACTGTGGAGTTTTTCCCCACAATCAAGCCCACTTAGCTTGCTACCGCATTTGCAAAACCTTAACAAGTATTGTGCCTTATGAACTATCCAATTAGAGCTCCCTTCACTCTTAATATTTAAGCATAGAGGGGCTTCTGCAGTGCAACATATTAGATATCATTTTTTTGTATTAACTGCTTAGAGTAAGTCATTAATCTATGACCCATATCCATGAGTATTAGTCGTCATTGACCAATAATTCTCATGATTTAACTAGTCCATTTAACACTCATTGCATCGGGTGATGCTCATAGGAGTGAAGAAGTGGGATTGAAACAAGCGAAATGAATCACATAGCATCAATCATCACTCCCAGGACTTGCACCGCAACCCGGAATTCCCAAGTGGTCACCCATCCCAAGATGCCTTTGACTCAAGCACACTTAATTGTGGAGTTTTTCGCCACAATCAAGCCCACTTAGCTTGCTACCCCATTTGCAAAACCTTAGCAAGTATTGTGCCCTATGAACTATCCAATTAGAGCTCCCTTCACTCTTATTATTTAAGCATAGAAGGGCTTCCCCAGTGCAACATATTAGATATCTTTTTTGGGGATTAATTGCGTAGAGTAAGTCATTAATCTATGACCCATATCCACGATTATTAGTCGCAACTGACCAATAATTCTCATGATCGGTTTTGATCGGAAAAGCCACAGTGTTGTCAATAGATTGTCGATGTTTCGGATCCAGATCAGGATCCATCTTCAGGACAAAGAGCCTGGGTTTAAGAGAAAGGGAAGAGCTGGTATAAATACTGGAAGTGGGAAAGTTTCTTAGTGTCGACTAAGTAGAATTATTTAATAAATTTAATTATTTTATAAGATATTTCTAGGGTTTATTAATTTTTTGTTTATTAAAGGTTATAATAGTTTATTAATAATTTTAGGGTTTCTTATTTATATTTAATCATTTAATGTTCTAGGGTTTAGTTAATAGGTAAAAAGTGGATTCTTAAATTTTTATTTTAGGGTTAGGTTAATATAATATGAGGTTAAGGTATAAACGAATTAAATGTTTGTTTTGGGTTTAATATTAGGGTTTCTTTTGTTATAAGGTAAATAATGGGTTCTTATTAATATAATGTTGTGTACTAATGTCTTCATTAAGAATAATAGGTTCTAGGGTTAGGTTATAGGTATCAAGTAATTTATAAGATTAGGGTTTTCTCTTTTCTTGTTAATTTATATTCTAAGTGTTTTATTACTTACAGGGTTAATTAATATTAATCAATTAGGTTCTTAGGTTTTATAAGAGGTTATTAGGTTGTCTTAGAATTAAAAGGGGAGGGGTTTTCTTATGAATAATTTGATTTATAATAAGAAAAGAAAATTATCAAAGTTTATTGTTGTTTTTTGTGGAACAGGGGGAGCCAGTTTTCTCAGTTCTAACCCACTGTCTCTGTTAAGGTTACTAGGATGTTTATGGATTTCAATGGCTTCTCTAATACGACATTTGAAGAGGTGATTCTCTTTGGCGAAGATTTTGGTGTCTTCTAGGCGAACATGGTGTCTAGTTTTGTTCAGCTAGGGTGGAGGTGCGGATGCGTTACCATAAAATTATTAATAAACTATTATAACCTTTAATAAACAAAAATTTAATAAACCCTAGAAATATCTTATAAAATAATTAAATTTATTAAATAATTCTACTTAGCCGACACTAAGAAACTTTCCCACTTCCAATATTTATACCACCTCTTCCCTTTCTCTTAAACCCAGGCTCTTTGTCCTGAAGATGGATCCTGATCTAGATCTGAAACGTCGACAATCTATTGACAACGCTATGGCTTTTCCTATCAAAACCGAAAATCCCTACCACAACAATCTCACTCATCAAAATCTCATGATTTTAATAGTCCACTTAACACTCATTGCATCGGATGATGCTCATAGAGGTGAAGAAGTGGGATTGAAACCAGCGAAATGAATCACATAACATTAATCATCACTTCTGGGGCTTGCACTCGATAACTAGAACTATTGAAATCATGAGAATTATTGATATGGGTCATAGATTAATGACTTACTCTACACAGTTAATCCCAAAAAATGATATCTAATATGTTGCACTGTGGAAGCCCCTTTAAGTTGAATCTATTTCTGCATTCAAAAATATAATTTAAACAATAAAAAATTGTGATTTCCTACAAATTTCTGTTGTAAAATTCCTACTAAAAAAACACAATTACCCTATTTCTAAAAAGGAAAAGTAATGTCTTAAAAAATTTCAAATTACAAGCTATATTTATTCTTATTACCATTTACATAGTTACCAAACCTCATAATTCTCATATCCACTAAATAATTAAAAGGTGTGTAAATATATATTAAAAGCTTGCTTTGACTCTTTCACAAAATCGTTGCTAGCAAATGCTAGCCATCAGATATATTGTAAGCAAATTCTACTTACCCATAATGCTAGCCTAATCAAATAGATTGTAAAAACAAACATTTAACTTAGTGAGTCTTCATCACAAAAGACAACCATACAGGAAGAACATATTCAGTATTCACTTGAAGAGTAAAAGAGGGGAAAATAGTTCATTAATGAAAATGGATAAAAGTGGGCAACTTCAATTTTTGAATGGACCAATAAATTTAGCAATTGAATACAGGAAGAACATAAAATTTATCAATGTATAAAGAAAATTAATCATTTCACAGTCCTTGACAAATTAAAAAAAATATAGAATTTAATATATATATATATATATATATATATATATTTAAAAATTCCTCATAATAAATATTTATTCAAATACATTATAAAACATTGTTAAAAAATTTTAAATTTAAAAAAGTCCGCATGAATTTAACTTGCAACCAACTGCTATATTCTCACCACGGACTTGTGAAAACTTTGATACCATTGCTATAGTAAACAATATTGCCACTATCCAAATTAAGTCCAAGATGTAATTTTCAAAATAGATTTTTAATTTGATTC
Source organism: Picea engelmannii (assembly GCA_009831015.1). NCBI lineage: Eukaryota > Viridiplantae > Streptophyta > Pinopsida > Pinales > Pinaceae > Picea > Picea engelmannii. The sequence goes on along the minus strand of ML777623.1, from coordinate 783,558 downwards.
ATTTTTATTTTAAGTATAAATTTTATTAGATTTTTTAAAATTTATTTTAAAAAATATTAATTATTTATTTTTTAAATAAATAAATAATTTTTTTTTGAAAAACTATTAAATTATTAATTTGGTCATTTATTTTCATCTTTCATTTTAGATTGTGGTAGTATTTTTTTTGTTTTTCAAATGTATAATAATAATTAAATGACATGATTTGATAGGCAGTAGTCTAAACATTCTATCTGTTTATGTATTTAGAAATACAATTTAAACAATAGAAAATAGCTATTTTATCCAGATTTACATCCCAAAATTCCAACTAAAAAACCCAAAAAAATAAAACGTTTAACCAATGCCCATTTGATACTACTAAATGCCCTAGTACTTTGGTTCTCACCATGGTTGAATCCACGGAGATTGCATATGAAAAGAGAGAAGGGTGGGTTTCATAAACAATCTTGAGAATCGAAACCCTAACCTTCCCACGCTTTTTTCAGTGCCCAATTTCCTGAGGTGGAGCCTAACTATTTTGGCTTTATGGGAATAAGAGGGGACGCTAAATTGAATCTATCTTCCCACTTTCACTATTGAGTTGGGATAAGTTGTTTTAAGAAGGAAAGGCAGGCTGTCCCCTGACAAAATGATTAACTTGCTTTTATTGTGTTACAATTTTTTGTTATAATGATATATAATTCTTTAAGGATGAATAGAGTGTCTATAAAAATAATTTAAAGTTTTTTAAAATTATTATCATAAATACATTAATCAAATCAATTCGACTTGATTGATGAAAAGAATGTGTTTAAAAATAATTTAAAGTTTTTTAAAATTATTATCATAAATATATTAATCAATTAAATTTGACTTGACTTATACACTATTTGTGTGTTTTATAAACACAATTCAAGATCACAACAACATTTAATTAATATTTTTTAATTGTACATAGATTTATAATTTATTTTATAAAAAGATTGTAAATTTATTTTAAATAATCTGATGCATCAAAATCTTATATATATATATATATATATATATATATATATAAAACAAATTAAGCAATAATAAATCAGTCTATTAAACTAATATAACAAATCTATATAAATTTCACTTAACATTAATAAAAAATAAAATATAATGTTTCATGTGATTCTTTATCAATGTATATTGCCTTTTTGTTTTTGAAATCTACTAAATCTTCAACACTTGCAAGATCAAGATAAGTTATTTACAACTAATAAACAGTGATGCAAATGGCCACCTTGTTCATCATTTATTCATTTCATACTATTTGTAAAAACACTTCATATTATTAAAAATTAAGAATATTAAATGGTAAACTTGGTTTGAAAATTTTACAGTTTTATATATTATTTTTAAAGATAGTTTTTGTATGCATCTTATAAATTTAGATTATTTTTTATTATTTTTATATTTGAAAATTTTATTATAATTACACAAAAAGCTTACACCTATTGAAGATGGTTACAATTAATGATCTTTTAATTATAAAAACTAATCTTATAACTAGCAATTGAAGATGTTGACATATTCAATCAATGAATGAGATTTCATGTTCATAACTTTTTTGCATTTTTTAAGGCTTAGGTTTCCTTGTTTACTTTTTCACATTTACTTAATATGATTAATATTTTACTGTCATTATCATTGTCACTTTTACCTAATTAACAAATAAGCAGAGTTAAATAGCCTGCAAAGCACATCATTTAGAACCTCTTTCATGGATCAGCTTACAACAATGATACTTATGCTTTTTAAGGAGAGAACTGTTTTTTTTCCTAATAAAATTTTAATGTAAACCCTAATTAGAGTTTGTAAATGAAATAAATCTTTCAACTTTCATCAGCCACAATCATATGACTGTGCTAGTTTAATATGTCAATTAACAGTGAATTTTTTTTTGACTTTCACTTATACCAAATACTTATATTTATTATTTATTAGTATAGTTCTTGGTCAGTTAACCTGTTTCAAATCATGACTGGAACATGAACCAAAAGGCCTCTATATAGATCTATATAGTTGAGCTGAGGCTTTCGCAGTGCGGGACAGCTACGGTTCGGCCAAACCGCTTCAGACTTTCATTGTTAGCAATGTAAATCTCATACTTCTATGAATGGATAGGGTTGCAATTAATTAGTGGTTCCTATGGCATGGATGTGTAACTTCCTATTTGCTTTTGGCATAACCTTGTACTGGCTTTCACGTTCCAGCCGGTGGTCACCTTCGCCCGCTTCGAGGTATGCTAAATAAAGATGTGTGCGCCCGTGAACCTGTAATTGCTTTTGACTATTCACTGTATGGACGGCAGCACTTACAAGGCGTCCTTTAAATTTGAAATGATATGCACTCGTCATAATAGCTCTGATCTCTGCACGACATTTGTCCTATACAGAGGCCTTAAAACTAAGGCTAGAGCGGGGCCGGGGCCCGGGAGAAAACATGAGCGTGTTGGTTAACAGCTCAGCGATGGCCGTCTTATCTCTTTTAATTCAATGGTGGATTGCACTGATTTCGAACACAACTTTGCGGTGTCCACAGAATTTTGCACTCCTGAGAGTTTCCACAGAATAGGCCAATCCGACACCCCAGAAATTTCGTATCCGCTCTGGCCTGGTTCTGGT
>ML777623.1:757898-779949 GCA_009831015.1 Picea engelmannii | reverse complement strand
TGGGTAACTGCAGGGGTGAACGCGGACGGTTTTGTGGCGCAGGACATGGCGTTCGAGAACAGCGCGGGGCCGGAGATGCATCAGGCTGTAGCCCTCAGAGTCGATAGCGATCTCTCAGCATTCGAGAGGTGCGCCATTCTCGGGCACCAGGACACTCTATACGCGCACACCCTCCGCCAGTTTTATCGGAATTGCAGGATCGAAGGCACAGTCGACTTCATATTCGGAAACGCAGCCGCCGTCTTCCACAACTGCTCCGTTCTCGTCCGCCCTCGCCAGGTGCCATCGAACATTGCCGAATCGAACCCCATAACTGCTCACGGGCGGTTGGATCCGGGTCAGACTACTGGCTTCGTATTTGAGAACTGCAGCATTGGTGGTACGGAAGAATACATGGCAGATTTCTACGGCAATCCGAAAATGCACAGAGCCTACCTGGGTCGGCCGTGGAAACTGTATTCACGGACAATTTTCATGAGGTCCTACATGGGGCCAGTGATTCAGCCGGAGGGGTGGCTGCCTTGGGATGGAACCTTCGCGCTGGACACGCTGTACTATGGAGAATTTGAAAACTACGGGGCGGGTGCCGGCAATGTCTCCGTCAGAGTGCCATGGTCTAATGAGATTCCTACACTCTCAGTGGGTATGTATTCCATCCAGAACTTCATCGAGGGAGACCTGTGGCTACCCCTGATCCATATGTGATTCCCATTTCATTTAATAGCTTGCTGTTTATCAGCATCAACCTCTAAATTTCCTACACAGAATCCAATGTTGTAAAGGCTCTGTTACCTGGAAACTATGGGCAAAGATGGAATTCATTAGGGTTAGGGTTGAGGCCGTTTGGCAGAGTTCTTAGCTCTCCATTCAATGTAGGTATTGATTAGGGTTAGGGTTGAGGCCGTTTGGCAGAGTTCTTCAATGTAGATATTGATTAGAAGGGGCCTGAAGGTGTTTGGTACATACATTATATTTGTTTCTTTACTTATCCATCAATTATATGTATGATTATGTGTGTAATTCTCCATCCAACACGGTTTTAGTGTAATTCACTAAAATCTAATTTTAATTTTTAAATAATATTTTATTATTAAATTGCCACCAACTGATATATTGTTTTTTAATTCTGTATCAATTGTGCGTATGTACAAGTAACAATTCAGAGCCTATGGGCCACCTTTTTTTTTATGGGTTGGGGGTGAACATGTGTATTGGTCACTGCCATGAAGGTAAAGGAGGACGTCATAGTGGTTTTTTTTTTTCCATGGGGAATCGGATAATAAACAGTATGCACAAAGTGGGAACATTTCTATAAATATGAAGGTTCATTGGGACATACAATAATTATACAATCCAACCACTACAGATGCTTTGAACATTGTTCATTTGAAATAGATTTCATAACATATTCACATTTAATGGATTTTTTCTCGACTAAAAAGCCAAAAAAAACTATTTTATAGGGATCCATTCTCATAAACCAAATACAGCCACGGGGAATTCGGTGCAGAAGTGTGCAAAGACCAGTAATGATAATAAATGACAGAAATATATAATTAATTCCCATGGAAGAACCCACGTTGAAAGCCGGAGGGATTCCGGAAAGATTGAAGCAATACAAAGGACTCATCATGTGCATGTACAGTCGTTACTATCACTGGCTCAAAGGGACTCAACGTGACGTGGAACAGTTCGCTTTGAGGGTGTAATTTACTTGCTATCAATATGCAGTTTCTTGAAGAATTTTTAAGATTGCGGTAGGTGGTATATATATCATTGGATATATCTGTGTATATATCAAGATAATTTGATGGTATATATCAGTCGTCGTAGTCTTAAAGACTCTGTAGCAGGCTGCATTAATGATGAGAGACAATAAGTCTAAGTCTGTCAATCTTGAGAATCATATTTTTAACTGGTGTTGTTTAAATGTTAGATTTTTTTAACTTTTGTATCCGAATTAGATTTTGGGAGTTCCAACAATTTTTGACGGAATTTAAAATAAAATTGATCAAAAAGTATGGAGTTCAACAAATGGCTTTTTTCTTCAAAATCATGTGATATAAATTTGCAAGAAATCACTATTTTTTTGTTGCTTAAAATTCATATGAATTCAACATGCTGAAAAACCCTTAAAATACTAGGATTATACAAAAATAATCACTCAAATCTATGAATTTAACAATTTCTCACTAAATTTATGTTCCTGAAAAATATAATAAAAAATAATTATTTCTTAAATTCCATATAAAAAACACAAACTTACTAGCAGCGCTTGCATTCTACCCAAATTTCCATTTTAATTATAAATATTTTTGTCTGGGATCAAATGTGTTTGGACATGAAAGGCTGTTGGCACAGCCAGTCAAAAGTCAAAGAAAATTAAAAGGGATAATGAAAACTAACGCTGGCAAATCCTCACCACAAATTTTAAATCTATTCTATAACTTTCACATATGTTTTCTATATGAAGATTATAATGATTGCTGTATTATTTTGATGGCATCATGAGCATTGGACACTGATGTTGCGATAGATAAGTTGAGCAATTTTTTCTTAATTAAGTTAATTGATATTTTTATCTTGACATCTCGTTGGTTCAATAATGGAATCCCGTATTTCTTCTTTATTGCTGCGGGTAACACTTTTTAGATATTTTAATATTTATTTTAATTATTATAGATTTATTTTAATATTAGATTTGTGAAAGTGAAATAATGAGAGATTTTTTTTTTTAACAAATATTTCATATTAAATATTACTTAATATAGATTGTGAAATAATGAGAGATTTTTTTTTTAACAAATATTTCATATTAAATATTACTTAATATAGATTGTGAAATAATGAAAAGTTTATAATGAGAAATATTATTTAATATATTCTATGTGAGTTTAATTGTTAAGAATATGTGTTTGCTCAAAAGAGAGCATAAGTTTAAATTTAGGGGGCTGGGGTATGTATATCTCAGTTGTCTCACAAATCAGGGTGTTTTATACACCAATTTGGTGTTTGGCTTGGCCATCATCTTAAAATTAGATTATTATTATATTACTTAATATTCTATTTTTTTTAAACAAATTTTGAATGTTGAATATTAATTAATATAGTTTTATTTTAATATATATATTTTTTAAATCTAAAAACCAATATCACTTATCTATTATATAAAAAAACTATAAGACCATCTCCCTCATGAAAATTAGATCCCTCTTAGTAAGTATAATATTTCAGTTGTTTTGTCCTTAGTTCAAATGTTACAAAAAAAAAGGCTATCAACCCTAACAATGGAGAGCTATGCATGATATCTATCTATCGAAAATAAAATGCATAAAGATTCAAACTTGTTATCTAGCACTTGGAGGAGGTCTGGACTCCTCCTCGACAACTTCTAGCACAAGTTCGATATTCTCTTCCCCAACTTGAGCCTACTCGTGTTGTTGCGGTTCTTTGTCCACCTCAATTGGATTTTCCTTTGTCCCCACTGCGTTGGCAGAACCATCCCTCTGTTTTTCATTCCCCTCCTCTTCTGCAACCTAATAAATAGTAATCCTAACCCCAAACATTGTGCTGCAAATCGCTTCAAATTTCCCTTCAAAAATTCTCAAGGTATGGAGAATTTATTGTTGGTCCTCCTTAGCCTTCTCCAATGCTTGGGATACCAATGTCTTGACTAGCCAATACATCTATGTTATGCAAAAATACTTTGTGTCCTAGGTTCAGGAGTGGATCGGGTCCCCCACCCATTCACTCACCTCCTCAAGAACTTCGATGTCTGACATCTTTTTGAACTTTGCAATCATAATGGCCTCCACTTCCTCCTTTTCTTTGACAGTGCACTTGTCCTCATATCTCTTCCCAACTTCCTCTCCTTCAAATTCATCTCTAGTCATCGGTGCCCAAGCCTATGAGGAGTAATATTTATCAACCCCCATCTTCCCCTTATTATTCCTTCCTTTCCCCCCTCTTCCCACTCCTCGTTCCATCCTAGAAGCTCTACCCTATCACAGAGAGGAAATACCACCACCACCTTCCAACAGTCGAGAAACAACACCACCACCTTCCAATGGTCAAGAAACAACACCTCCCCCTTCACAAGTGATTATAGTAGTCAAGAAAAAAAACCAACACACAAGAGTCCACCCCTGCCTCTTTCCAGCACCCTCGTTCCAACCCGAGAGACCCTTGAATCCTACACAATTATCCCCCAACCAAGATGCCTCTGAGCCACTAAACCCTCCTAGTCTACCCTCCTCAAACCAACCCCACACTACCCTTTCCTGTGTGTGCAATCTCCTCACAGAAGGGAAATGGTCTTCACCAAGCCTGCACATTTCCTCTCCCATTTCTCAGTCGGGATACCTATTTCAGCACCACCGTGCTCATCCATAAATAGTATTCCCCTTCTCCTAAGGCACATCATTTCTAGATCGTTAGACTCTTGCCTCACCTAGGCATAATACTACACATCCTTCACAGTACCATCCTCCACGATAATAGAGCCACCCCACATTAAACACTGCATTACTCCCCTGTACCCTTCTCATTCACTTAATGGATACATCATGAAAACTTCATGTGGGAAAGGGGGTTTCGTACCTTGGTTCCCCTATTCTGTCATCCCTTTCTCCCAGGAGACAAGACTGCCCATTAACCCTGCACATTGCTCCCTTCTTTCTTTTTGAAGTGGTGTCCAGGTGTGACACATGTGAGTCTACTATCCCACTCATCAACACCTAGATGGGGTGTTAATGTTTGGTTTGTTAAATAATGAGAAGGATTGATTTTTTTAAGATATAAATAATTTTGAAATTTTTTTTTTTAAGAAAAATTTCACAGAAGTAATCAACCTTGAGATGGACACTAGACCTCCATCTAAAAATTAAAACACTCAAATTCAAACTAATATATGTTATCCCAAGGCTATATATGTGTATTACCATTATTAGAAAATATGTTGTAAAAAAATTCATATATAATGAAATAACTATATTGTCCCAAGGATATATATATGTATTACCATTATTATAAAATATGTTGTAAATAGTTGTTGGGTTGTTATATTCTTTGCAGTGAAATTCGAGTTAAGGCTGATTGACTGGCAAAGAAAGTTGAGGCCAAAGTGTTCGTCCGGGCCAAGTCAAATTTTAAGTGATCAACAACATGTCGAAGAGGTCGACCAATAAGAGGTCGATAGGTGGTCATGTGACAACCGACTGAAGACCGAATGGAGGTCAATTGGTAGTCGATTGGTAAACCAACTTGAAGTCGACTGTAATGGAATCCAGAGATTTGTAGCCGATGATCTGCGTGGATCTATAACTGTTTTGCGCGTCTTTCCTTAGGGTTTTTCCTAATGTAAATCCTATAAATAAGGCGTGTTGTAATCATAATGAGGATGAGATGAAATGATGTCATATTGTAAATAATGTTTAGATGAATTGTTCAAAGGTTGTTGGTCATGTAGATGTAAGCCGAATTGGCTATAGGGTTGTTCTTGTGTAGAGAAAAAAAGTATGATGTCAATTGTGTCTTAGGTGTAGACCAAGGTTAGACATGTAACATTTTATTATAAATGAATAAGATAACAAAAGAGAAAGACTCTCAAGGAATGTTGGTTTTCCCGTTTTGGTTTCCAAGGTAAAATATTTGTGTACTGTGTGCTTTCCTTGTCATTTACTTCCTTGATTAAATATTTCTTTAATCTATATGGATGTCGGCGACATCCCACCTATTCCAACTAGTTCATTTTGGGAGTTTTCGAGTTTGGAAGTTTTTTTTTTCCTAGTTTTCAGGTCGTTTTGAGGCCCTCAACAACGTTTTTAGGGCTCTCCATAGTCGAAAATTCCCTTTGATAGAATGCCCCAAAATGTGTATTCCTCAGATAGACCTTTCCAACGGGCTATTGTGCACCTAAAATGGAGATCATATGCAAAAGTTAGGACCCTGAGAAGTTGATGTACTAACTTACCCAAACGTGGCCTACATGACTTTTGGTGCTTCATCTCCTAGGGTTAGGTTTTTGGATGTATAGGGTTTTTGGCATTCCTGTTTATTGTAAAAAGGCCTTCAGAGCCTCATTGTAATCATGTTTTTGCGAATGAGTGCAGTCATCACATCTCTTCTCAGAGATAAGTCGTCACTATTCCAACAAGCTTGTTTTCCATTACATTTTACAGTTTCAGCCTATTTCCTTATTGAATAGAAAACCAATTTACCGTGTCTCTGTTATTCTGTGTTAGTCATTTTTTAATAATATGTATTCATTTTGTTCTGCTCATAAAATCTGGATCAGTGGTATCAGAGCGGTCTGCTCCTTGTTGTCTTAATGCATGTTCCCAAAGAGGTCAGGGTACAAAGTATTAGGTCTCGACCTTGTTTCTCTTAAGGAAAACATCTCTCGCACACCCAAACTCCCTCTCATGACAGGAGAAAAGAAAGATGACGGGACATGAGATCCTTTCAAAATGTTTCTTGAGGAATCCCTCACGCAACAGAGGAACGAGATGATGGATAGTTTCACTAAAATCCTTCGGCGGCTACCAACAGGTGACGCATCTTCCTTGAGCGGAGGCGTTGCCCCCTTCAAAGTGAAAATCAACTTCGATATTCCTATATTTGAAGGTCAGATAGAAGCATATGTTGTAAACAAGTGGTTGAATCTACTAGAAGGGTATTTTTCTGTCCATAACTTTTCAAATAGAGAAAAAAATACTTTTGTGCTCCTCAAAGCCATTCCCCATGTCAAAGATTGGTGGGAAACTTTATGTGAGCAAAAGGAAACAGAGGAACCCTCATTATTTACAGTCGCGGCCACCTGGAAATCCTTCAGGGATGTTGTTAAGGAACAATACTACCCTGTTAGAAGTTATGATGACTTGTATACCAAATGGACCACACTGCGGAAAGAAAGAGACCAAACAGTGCCAGATTTCACAAAAATCTTCCATACCCTGCGCACGAAGATGGGTATTAAAGATTCATAGCGACATCTGGTGCTCAAGTATCACGGTGCTCTGCATAGATACATCTAGACCGACATGGAATTTATGGACATCTCTTCCTTCGGCGCGACCTATTGGCACAGGGGCAGACCCAGGGTTCAACGCTTCAACAACGCACCAACAAAACCCTAACTATCGGCCCTTTCGATAACACCTACGAAGCAGATGAAGTCTCACCCGAGGTAGACACAGGGGTGGTTGCAAGACTCAGATGTTTGCAACCTAGCTGGGACACATATCTGTGATTACAACACCTTAACAAAGCACTTAGCAGTTATCGTTAATTAGTATTTAGTCTTCGTTCACAGCGCATATAAACCCTAATTACATAGAAGCACAGTATTTACCCCGATCTAATACATTCAAGAACTAAGCACATAAAAATAGATCAGATAGCATTCATTCATATTACTAAGTAATAAGTTATCATATCAGATATATCTAAACATTAAGCACAAAGCATAAATCACATAACCAATATAACATCCATAATGCACAAATCAACCATAACACAGGATATACGTGGTTCACCCCCGACCTGGGGCTACATCCACCAACTCTTCTTCTCTTTATTGTCTTCTGTCAATCATCTACATGCACAGAGCCACAAGATCCTACTCCGCATAGGACAGGAGATCTGCACGCACTCTGTCAGATCCTCCTTCCCCAAGCTAGGTTACAACACAAAGACTTTACATAGTTTCTTAAAGTCACTTGCACTTAGCCTTGCAAGTCTCACACAATATGCACAAAGAATCTACAACTATCACTTGCACTTAGCATAACATCACACACATAGCTCCTGTGTCTTAGCACTTAGCATGGCACACCATAGATCTACTTCGTACATTGCCTAGATTTCTATTTATACATTACAAAAGGGCCTAAATATGGGTAAACCCATGGGCCTACATCCCATACCTGTTACATAAACCGTAATCCCAAAAATCCCTAAACAAGGGGTCGAGATCCCGTGATCTCCGCTTCGCCTTGCGCTCCGCCATCGAGAACCTGTCGAAATCCCGAAATAGGTCAAAGATGACCAAGGATATCCAAAACTTGGTAAAGGGCCAATAGGCCCCCAACACTCACCTGTGACTTGTCTTGAGTCACTCTGTTCTGGGTAATTCTGCCTCAAATGGCTGGAGCTTGGCTCGGGCTGCTTCGACCTGCTGCGTCTCCAAGGCCTCTTGCTCGACGAACTCTTGAATAACTGCCTCATTCATAGGTCCATCTAAGTGTTGTTCTACCGAAGTGACTACTTGTTCCAGCTCTTCTCCTCAACCTTTAATCTCCTCAAACAGTTGGAAACCTTCGTCCTCGACTGGTTGGAGCCTCTGAGTCACTTCCATGACTTTGCTCTATATGGTATGGACCTACTGCTAAGCAGTGCGCTGTTCCTAGAATATTTTCATCCTCTCGACTGCTGACAGGAGTTTCAACTGTTCCTGTACTATTGCTTATTGCTGGTTTCCCTCTTGGAGCTGTGACTCCAGTGTCTTCAGTTCAGGGTCCTCAGTAAGTCGCTCATAATTCTGCACACTTCTACTGCTAAGCTGCTTACATTCCAAAGCTAATGCTCTGATCCTCTCAACTGCGCTCCAGGAAGTGGCTTCTCTTTGGTCTCGCACATCCTGTGGGGTGCTTGGTATTATTTGTAGCTCTAGGTATGCTATTCTCTGTTGAATCTGTTGGATGGCTTCAGTAAGCTTCGCTACTTGATACTCCACTAGGTCTTCCTCCTTTTTCTCTAAGCCCGTCACAGAGCGAAGTTCTCTTCTGACTACTTCTTTTACTTCAACCTGCTCCATGAGGAGCTGTTCTTTCTCTTGTTGGATCTGCGCTTTCTCCTCTTCGAACTTTGTTTGAAGGTCGTCCTTCTCTTGTTGCGCAACTTGGCATTGCTCTATCACTTCCTCTTGTGCTTTCTTTATGGCCACTGTGGCCTGTTCTGTTTCTTCCTGTGTGCGACGAAGGCGAGCTTCGATTGCATTAGATATTCTGCGGAGTTGGGTAGGCTCATCTCCCAACTCTGGTGCTTCTGATGGCGGGGGCACAGTAGACACTGCACGATTAGAGTGAAGGGCCTGCTGTACCCCTCACAGTTCTGCTTCAATCCTTTCATACATGGTCTCTTCTTGGCTTCATTTTTCTGCAAAAGATCTTCCGAGGCGTCTGATACAACTGCGATGATGAAGTCGAAGTCATCGAGTGTGAGCATAGTCTGCAGCTTGGTCTTTCTATCTTTTGACTTCTTCCGTGATTTGGGTTTTGTTAGAGAAACCTTTCTTTTGTTAGACGACTTTGCGTCATCGGGGGGATTCTATGGTGGTGTTACTTCACCTTGATTCTGCTGATCTTCTTTTCCATTGTTCTCTTCTTTGTCTACTTCGTCATCACCTCCTCCGCTAGGTGATTCTGGAGTAGTCTTCGGATGCGTTTTTCAGCTTCTGTACCTCTTCTGTCTTCTTCCTTTTGCTAGTTCCAGGTGTATCATGCCCTTAGCGAGTGACCACCGGGCTTCAAATTAGTTCGAGATCACACAGTTCTGTGGGGTGAACAGTGATAAGGAGCTCTGCAGGCCATTCCTTAGTTATTTCTTCTGAGTCCTCCTCCGTGAGTTTGTAATAACTCTATAGTACTTCTTTGTGTTTGTCTCTGCATGCAGTGATATAGATAAAATGTTTGTCTGCGTGGAACTTCATAAATGGCCTGAACCTATGTAGGGTGTTCATCCTCATACAAGGGAAAACCTCAGTAGCCCTCTTTAACTATAGGTAGTAAGTGTGGAACACTGCGTTTAACTGCCATTGTTTTCCCATATTGCTCGAATGCCAAAGCGAGGTGAACTTCACAGCTAAGGGTTCAGATGGCTCTATTTTAGGGAAGGTTGCACCTTCCGACATCTCCCAAGAAATGAACGCGATGAGGATAAACAACCAAATAAAATGGAACTCATAGCCCTGATCCCGAGCTTCGCGACAGTCTTGGTCTAACTGGTTAACTAAGTACTTTTCCCAATTCATTTGTAACCCCTCCACACATTTTCCTATGAGGTCAACAATAAACCCTGTGACCTGCCTGGGTCTGTTCTTCCGAACTAGCTTACCAGCAATCAATTGGAAATCAAGGCGCACTGCGCCATTCTGGATGGAGGCTACCTTGTAGCCTCTCTTCCCCTTCTCCACATCGTCGTAGGTATCTTTAATCTTCCGTGCTAGGGCGCATTTTGCAACCTTCCCTGGGTAAAAGTCTTGCGGGTCTGGTCCCTGCATGCTCAATTCGGTGATCCGATGGATCAGCACTGGATCGACATTGATGTGTCTGTCTAGCCATAGATAGCCTCCATGGAAGCTCGAAAGCAGGAGATTAACTCAAGCATTAACCTTCTGTTGCCTTCCAAAATGGGTTATTTTCATCACGTTCAGAATGGTGGACTCCGCGAGGTCCATAGTCCATGGTTGGGGGATTATCCTTGACTTCTTCCCTTTCATCCTAGTCAAATACCTATGAGGGGCGAGCATGCTGAAGTTATTACGATCCCCTAGGTTAAAGTTGTTGATCTTTAATGTCATGGTATTATCCAGCTGTGGTTTAACTACGCGTATCCCCTTCAGGAGGTATGCATTTATCAGAGTGTAATCTAAGTCCCTTGGGACACTGTCACGATTCACCGCGTCAACCAGAGGAAGGATGTAATCGGGCAGGATGGATGGGATTAACTTAGTGTTTGCCAATTCATCTCGATGCTTGATTCTTTTCTCGGCCGCAACTCGGGATGGTACGGATCCGCGATCAGTCGACGAGGAGGCTTGTACTCCTCTCGTCAATGAATCTTGAATTCCGAAGGACATCACCTTCTCAACCATAAGGTCTATTGGAACTTCTTCGACATACTTTTCTATGACGTTGAGTTTGTTCGACATGCACGCTCGAGATCGGATAAATCAAGTCGATTAACAAATGCTCAATGCAATAGAATAGGTGGCGAAGTCTCAGTAAACACAACACAGTAACAATGAATTCTCTTGTTGGCTCAGATACAATTCACGAAAGTGTTATCGGTGCAACGGTCGACGGAATAAGTAGACAAAGATGTAACTGATTCCTCCAATGGACAAGAGGTCTTCATCAATGTAGTTCTATCCGTTACGACGCGGTCCCAACGGTCTGGTGGTGAGATTTTTGATCGTAAATTCTATTCTATCCATTCAGGAACATCAATCTAACGATTATAATGCCTCCAATGGTCATATCGCTCTGCCATGGCGAAGTGCCAATCCGAGATGCTATGATATTCCGGCGAAGTTCAAATTCTGGAGACCTTCCTTCTGCGAAGTCTTCTCTGGAACTTCCTGTAATTTCTCCAACTTTGTTTTCTTCTTGCTGAGCTTTCTAGCCTTCTTCCCTGTGATATGCGTCTTGGTATTCCTCTTTCCATTCTGATTCTTATCTCCTCTTGGCATAGTAACTTCGCGTTGTTGATGGTATTTCCTAGGTTTCAGGGGAAATACTTCTTCTTTGTCTCGGGTAGGTGCTCTAATCTCCTATACAAACAGGTGTTTCAAGTCTTCTTGTGTTCTTTCAACTTCGACATCCAGATTTCTGGTCCTAAGTAACTTCGACCGGTTTTCTTGTTCTTTTAGTAAGTGTGCTATTCTCTTATCCATGAAGTCTCTTAGGTCTTGCCTCTTCTGTTATAGAGTTTCCTCTTCTTTTATTCAAGTCTGGTCTTTCTCAATCCAAGTTCTTCCTAGTAACATAGCAAATGGGGCGTTGTTCTCAATAAATTTAACAACCTCAAATTCTTTCTCTGTCAAAGTTCCATGAGCACTCATATAAGTCTGGGTAAGTCTTCCACATAGGGTTATCAACTTTCCTCTAAATAATCATATTTCTCTCAATGAAGGAATCATAACAAGTTTTCCCAAAATTTATTAGGTTCTTTCTGTCATGATATTCACCCGTGTTTCCTCATCCAGAACACAGTCAATGTCAAAGTCTCCTATTCTTGTTTCTATGAACTCTTTTCCTTTGAAGATCTCTGATAAGTTGATATCTCTATGATCGTTCAGGGTTTCTTTCATTTGTAGTAATACAGTCTTTGATTCTTTCTAGGGTTCTGCCATGGTCTTAGTTTCTTGACCTTCCTCAGGGTTTTCTTGTCTCATATTCATTCTTTCAACCTTAGCAATCAGTCTAGGGAAATCCAGAAATTAATCGTCCATATCTTTACAACAAAGACAACTAGGTCTTCTACCAGGGCATTCCTTAGCAAGATGTCCCAGTCTTCTGCAACTGTAACAAAGAGTTAATCCTCTCTTTCTCTTAAATGATCCACAACCTTTCTTGTACTGTGCACTAGGATCATAGTGGCTAACCTGCAAAAAATTATTCCTAGGATCCTCCATCCATTTGTTAGTCCAAACATTCTTTCTATGCATAGGAATAACATATCTTTCATTATTTCTATCAGATCTATTCATATCAAACCTTCTTCATCTAGTTGTGCCCTAATTTTCAGACTAGGAAAAAATTTATCAAACATACCTAGATCCATACTCTTGAAACAAACATTTTCACTTATCTTACCTTTAACAAAGCACAAAGTTTCCAGATCTTACCTCTTTAATCAAGAATTTTCACTGTTCTTACCTTTATCAGAGCACAAAGCTTCAAGATCTTTCCTCTTTTCTTCAAATCTGAATTTTCTTCAGATCTAAATTTTCTTCTTAGCACAGAGCTTCAAAAATCAAGTAGAGTAATGCAGACTAGGGCAACAAATCTACACACAGAGATTCCTCTTTTCTTTAGTTCCCAACAATCATAGTTTCAGGTCCCGATAATGGAACCATTTGTTGGAACAGGGGCAGACACAGGGTTCAACGCTTCAACAGTGCACCAACAAAACCCTAACTACTGGCCCTTTCGGCAACACCTGCGAAGAAGATGAAGTCTCACCCAAGGTAGAGGAAGGGGTGGTTGCAGGACTCAGATGTCTGCAACCTAGCTAGGACACAGATCTGTGATTACAACACCTTAACAGAGCACTTTGGAGTTATCGTTCATTAGTATTTAGTCTTTGTTCACAACGTAGATAAACCCTAATTACAAAGCAACGCAGTATTTACCTCGATCTAATATATTCAATCACTAAGCACATCAAAATAGATCAGATCTAGAATTCATTCATATTACTCAGTACTAAGTTATCATATTAGATATATCTAAATACTAAGCACAAAGCATAAATCACATAACCAATAAAACATCCATAATGCACAAAGAAACCATAACATAGGATATACGTGGTTCACCCCCAGCTTGGGGCTACGTCCACCAACTCTTATTCTCTTTATTGTCTTATGTCAATCATCTACATGCATAGAGCCACAATATCCTACTCTGCATAGGACAGGAGATCTGCGCGCACTTCGCAAGATCCTCCTTCCCCGAGCTAGGTTATAGCACAAAGACTTTACATAGTTTCTTAAAGTCACTTGCACTTAGCCTTGCAAGTCTCACAAAGTATGCACAAAGAATCTACAACAATCACTTCCACTTAGCATAACATCACACACATAGCTCCCGTGTCTTAGCACTTATCATGGCACACCATAGATCTACTTCATACATCGCCTAGCATTCTATTTATACATTACAAAAGGGCCTAAATATGGGTAAACCCATGGGCCGACATTCCAAAGATAATGCTTTGATCCTCTCAACTGCGCTTCGGGAAGTGGCTTCTCTTTGGTCTCGCGCATCCTGCGGGGTGCTTGGTACTATTTGTAGCTCTTGGTCTGCTATTCTCTATTGAATCTGCTGAATGGATTCAGTAAGCTTTGCTACTTGATGCTCCACTAGGGCTTCCTCCTTTTTCTCTAAGCCCTTCATAGAGCGAAGTGCTCTGTTGACTGCTTCTTTTACTTCAACCCACTCCGCGAGGAGCTGTTCTTTATCTTGCTGGATCTGCGCTTTCTCCTCTTCGAACTTTGTTTGGAGGTCTTCCTTCTCTTGTTGCGTAACTCGACGTTTCTCTATAACTTCCTCTTGTGCTTGCTTTAGGGCCATTGTGGTCTGTTCTGTTTCTTCCTGTGTGTGACGAAGGCAAGATTCAGTCGCATTAGCTATTCTGCGGAGTTGGGTAGGCTCATCTCCCAACTTTGGTGCTTGTGATGGTGGGGGCGCAGTGGACACTGCGAGACTAGAGTGAAGGGCCTGTTGTACCCCTCTCAGTTTTGCTTCAATACTTTCATATATGGTCTCTTTATTGGCTTCATTTTTCTACAAAATATCTTTCGAGGCATCTGATACAACTGCAATGATGAAGTCGAAGTCATCGAGCGTAAGCACAGTCTGCAGCTTGGTCTTACTAGCTTTTGACTGCTTCCGTGATGTGGGTTTCGTGAGATAAACCTTTCTTTTGATAGATGACTTTGCGTCATCAGGGGGATGTTGTGGTGGTGTTACTTCGCCTTGCTTCTATTGATCTTCTTTTCCATTGTTCTCTTCTTTGTCTACTTCGTCATCACCTCCTTCGCTAGGTGATTATGGAGTAGTCTCTTCAGATGCGTTGTTCAAGTTCTGTACCTCTTCTGTCTTCTTCCTTCTACTAGTTCCAGGTGTATCATGCCCTTCGCGAGTGACCACCAGGCTTCAAATTAGTTCGAGATCAGACAGTTCTGCGGGGTCAACAGGAATAAGGAGCACTATAGGCCATTCCTTAGTTATTTCTTCTAGGTCCTCCTCCGTGAGTTTGCAATAACTCTGTAGTACTTCTTTGTGTTTGTCTCCATGCGCAGTGATATAGATAAAATGTTTATTTGCGTGGAACTTCATAAATGCCCTAAACCTATGTAGGGTGTTCAACCTCATACGAGGGACATCCTCAATAGCCCTCTTTAACTGCAGGTAGTAGGTGTGGAACACCGCGTTTAACTGCCATTGTTTTCCCATATCGCTCGAATACCAGAGCAAGGTGAACTTCACGACTAAGGGTTCAGATGGCTCTATTTTAGGGAAGGTTGCACCTTCCGACATCTCCCAAGCAATGAACATGATGAGGATCAAAAACCAAATAAAATGGAACTCATAGCCCTGATCCTGAGCTTCACGACAGTCTTGGTCTAACTGGTTAACTAAGTACTTTGCCCAGTTCATTTGTAATCCCTCTACACATTTTCCTGTGAGGTCAACAATAAACCCTGTGACCTATGTGGGTCTGTTCTTCCGGACTAGCTTACCAACAATAAATTGGAAATCAAGGCGCATTACGCCATTCTGGATGGAGGCTACCTTGTAGCCTCTCTTCCCCTTCTCCACATCATCGTAGGTATCTTTAATCTTCCATGCTAGAGCGCGGTTTGGAGCCTTCCCTGGGTAAAAGTCTTGCGGGTCTAGTCCCTGCATGCTCAATCCGGTGATCCGATGGATCAACGCCAGATTAACGGTGATGCGTCTGTATAGCCATAGATAGCCTCCATGGAAGCTCCAAAGCAGGAGCTTAATGCAAGCGTTAACCTCCTGGTGCCTTTTAAAATGGGGTATTTTCATCACATTCAGAATTGTGGACTGTGTGAGGTCCATAGTCCATGGTTGGGGGATTATCCTTGACTTCTTCCCCTTCGTCCTAGTCAAATACCTATGAGGGGAGAGAATGCTGAAGTTCTTGCGATCCCTTAGGTTGAAGTCGCTGATCTTTAATTTCATGGTCTTATCTAGCTGTGGTTTAACTGCGAGTATCCCCTTCGGGAGGTACGCAGTATTCAGAGTGTAATCGAAGTCCCTTGGGACACTGTCACGATTCACTGCGTCGACCAGAGGCATGATGTAATCGGGCAGGATGGATGGGATTAACTTAACATAAATACAATCTCCAAAAATGAAGAGTAAATCACATTCATTGATTTGGGAGGACGATTAAGAATATGCCAACATCTTCAATTGTTAACCATTAGATTAGAATTTTAGATTAAAAGGTGATTAATTGTGCCCATTGCCAATAGGTGTATGCCTTTAAGCATAATTAAAGTTTAATTAAATGGTTGATTCTTTCATTCTCAAGAACAAAGTAAATGATTTTCTTTTATGCATTATTCAGAATAAAGATCAAATTAATCCGAACTACTACTCATCTTATTAGTCGTTCAGGCTTTTTTAAAAAACTGGATTAAGGAGAAAATCAATTAAGCCCAGAAGAAAGTAAACGATTCACTTTTCTTTTATGCATTATTTGGAATAGATCTCAAATAATAAATCTTCTTTAGATGAGCTGAATTGGTATAATGATCAATTAATCCTGTATAATGTTCAGCCAAACAAACTTCTCTTCCCGACCTTTGAAAAAAAAGGAGATAGAATTCAAATCATATTACACCCGAACAACAACAAACTAGGAAATCCCGCGACAAACTGCTAGAAAATTCGAATAGTTAAGAAAATTCAATCCGCATTAGATCCAAACACCAAAAAATGGGGAAGCCCAATACAAAGGGCCAGAAAATCATAATAAATAAGGAAATTCTAGATTTGTTTTAGACCAGGACCTTAAACGGAGCGAGGCAATCTAAAACTGTGCCTCTGGGCGCAATCATATTTGCAGTTACAAAACCATGGAAGTATCTTCTTCAAGTTTTTCCAAGCCTTCAAACGGCCATAACGAATTTGAACCATCACAACCCACTTGACAAAGATTAACTGTACCGAATTGAAATGAATCGATAACGAAAAACACAAAACAGGAAACCCTAATATATATCATAATCTCATTGCAAAATGTGTAGTTTTTGAAAGTTGAGCGCATACGAAAAAATCAATATTTTATATAATTGGAATTCGATGGTGGAAATATGATAACATTTTACAGACGTTGCAAAATTTATATAGAATAACTAGATTTCAAGCAATCCAGATTGTCTCGTTACATAAGGCGGCTTGTGATCTGCAGCTAGACTTATTGCTCTAACTCTAACAAGGTTTCAGGTTAATTGTATTGAGTACACCGTATCTAGAGCATTGGCATCCAACCCTCTCTATAAGTTATGGAAATGGCAGCGAAATGATTAGAATCTGTTTGGAAAGTTACAAGAAGTATTCCATCACAGATGTGGCAGCCGGCTAGACGGATTGTTACGAATAATGACATCGGTCATGCATATACATAAAATGTTGCCATGCATTACACATAATCTCTATCGATGAGCACCATAAATGTCCTTGACAACAGTCATTAAAAAGTTTTTTTGTGGCTCGCTTTTAGCCATTTGAATAAGTCGCAGCTGCTTAGGGTTGAAGATTCTTCTCTCCATAAAGCATATTCAATGTCAAGCAGTCACCATGTTTCACATGCCTTTGCTGAGATTCATAGATTTCCATTCGAATGTATACACCTGCAGGTACTGAAGAAAACTGATTACAGAAGTGTGGTTGATATAATTGAAGAAAACTGATTACAGTACACGGTTCACACTTCATATGAAGCGTGCATTCCCCTGGTAATTTTTAAAAACGTGCACTGTAATGAGACGGAATGCATGCCCCCAATATAAAACGTCTGTGGTAATAACTGGAATGCGTGCCCCCAATGTAATCTGTCTGTGGTAATATGGAGCGTTTGGCTGCATTAGGTTGATAAATGGAACACGTGGGTATCAAACAGCCGGTTCAGAAGCAGAACGTGGGCATTTATTTAGATGCCACGGTTTAATCCTACTTAATCATTTAAACGTGGCAATTACATATCCTTACAGTAATTTTTTAATGTGATTAGGTAAATGTTAAAAAATAAACATGTTAACGGATGCCTTGATAAATGCAAGAAAGTTATGAACAATAAATCTGACCCATTGATTTTGGAGGATGACTAAGAATATGCAAGCATCTTCAATGCATAGTCATTAGATTAGGGTTTAAGGTTAAATAAGGTTAAAAGATCACTAATTGTGCCCATTATCAATAGGTGTACGCCTTATCAGCGTAATTATCGAACACGCTTTTTACTGTATTTCAATAAGATCTACACTAATTTTTAAATAGTATTTTATTATTATATTGTCATTAATGGACATAAAACAAGTAACAATTCAGAGCCTATGGGCCAATTTTTTTTATGAGTTGGGAGTGAACATGTGTATTGGTCACTGCCATGAAGGTAAAGGTTGATGTGGGGTGAACATGTGTCTTTGTTAGGTAAACATGTAGAGGTGGAGATGAACATGTGTATCCGCATTTATAATTTGTGGAGATGAACATGTGTATCCACATTTATAATTTGTATGAGGATGTAAATGGAGGTGTAAGTGAAAATATACATTTGTAACAAATGAGCATGTTTGCCCTCCACCGTCACATACTCCATGTGACAGCGGGGATGTGGTGAATTGGATATGTGACGATGGGGATAGGGTGAATTATGGCCATTTATCCTAAGCAACTTTATCTTCACTTTCTTTTCTTTCATGTGAAATGTAAAGAGAAAACAAGGTTTCTCCCATGTGAAATGTAAAGATAAAACAAGGATTGTCTTGTTTTTAAGCATTATATTGTAGCTTTCTTATCTCTTTTAATAAGTTTTAAACAATGTATTTATGTATGGTGCATTAGTGTGTCGTGAAAAAAGTGAAGCATTTGTGCTCTAAAACCAAAGTGGAACACCATAAATCTTGGAGAAATTGTGTGAACTTATAAAGACATGATATTTATAGTGGAATGTTAGTGTTCTTAAACCAAATTGAGTACCAATATCACCAATGATCCAAGATCAAAGTCAAGCATTCAAATTTAGTGTATTGAGACCAAAGTGGAGCACTAAAATTTGGGTGCCAAGTTCAAAATAGAAGATTGACATCACTTATGATCTAAAGGCCAAAGTAAAGCACCAAGAGAGAGTGTGTCGAGATCAACACCGAGTATTACAATATGTTGTTCTAATACCAAAGTGGAACACCAATACATCAACACTAATATAGAGCATCAATGCATTTTTTGGATTATTGCCCTCTAATGTGCATGGATCATGGAACAATGATACATGAACCAAAAAGCAATACTAATGTGTCAACACCAAAATGAAGTAACTATATTTTTTTTAGCTTGTTGTCACTCTCAATTAAATGGACCATAAAACACCAATGCATAAACCAAAGTAAAACACTAATGTTACATATAAAACCAAAGTAAAACACCAATGCATAAAACCAAAGTATAACACTAGTGTACCCAAACTTAAATTGAACATAGATATTTTTTTACTTGTTGTTTATCTACTTTGCATAAAATGGAACACACAGACTATTTTATTTTTTACTTGTTTATCTAGTTTGCATAGATTATAAAATACCAATACACCACTATATTAATCACACCGGTGCGGTGTCCCTGTGTCAAAGGAGAACATAATCTACAAAATATTTATCTGCCACCTAAGCTAAGAGCCTTTGCAAAATATTTATGTTACTTGAAAAATGATTTAATATATTTGCAAAAAAAAACAAAAGCTGCATTGTGATTTGTTGGGTTATGATTGCAGTGGATAAAACAGAGAAAATAAGGATTCTATTATCAAGGAATGAGTGGTTTTGATCACACCACGTGAAGATAATTCCCTATTAATCAACCGACTTGCTTTTTGTAAATCCAAACTATGCGATGAATTCGAAGGTTTGGTTGAAAAGTTCTTGGAATTTTGTGGTAATTCACCTTTATCCTTCAAAGCTTTCTAAAAAGCTGCCATGCAATTTAATAGACATATTAAGAGTGACTTGTGGGGATTAGCTTATCACAATGTTTGAAAATGTTTTGAAAGTTTCCATCAAAAATGCCTTGTGGATTTTTATGAGTTATGTGATGAACTTGAGTGGAAAATACCAATTGATGAATAAGATTTGTTTTTTTGCAATTTAGTATAGAAATTTTTATGATCATTATCCTCATAAATATTGTGATTTCAGTAATGGTTTGTTTTTTATTTAATTGTTTAATGTTGTTGTTTTTTAGATAAGGTACATTAATCTACATTAATGGGTTTATTCATAAATATAAGGAAGCATCTATTGAATATATCTATGAAGTTTCTTTTTAAATGTGTGTTTGTTTTTTAACTTTTGAGTTTAATTTTCATTTAAGAAAAACTCTATACATGTATATTTGATCCATCCCAATTCTTAATAAATTTTATAAATCTCAATTACTTTTTAAATATTTCATTAACTCCTTAAAATAAAAAACTTAATATATTATTATTAAAAAATATTATCTATATTAAAACCCTATTTGACATGAACACACAAAAAAATAACATTCAACATCAAATACCAGTGAATGAAGGGTAATCTATAAAAAATTTCTTAGAGTGTAAAATAAAACCAAGTTTTAACCCTCACCATTAACATCTTATGTGTATTGAGTTGAATATTGATGTGACTTGGGACACATCTATAAGTTCTTGGAACAACTGCCATCTATTTGATCTTCAACATTCCATAAAATTCTTTAAGGCAAATGTCTCTAATTCCAAATAAGGAGGCATCATACCATCTTGTCTTTTCCATTTTTTAGAGAGTATAGGATCAAGCATGGCAAGCCTTTGTGTTGTACGCCGATAAGCTTGACTGGGGTTTAGGGCAAAGACTATACACCGAGTAGAGTTTGTATCCCTCTCGGGACACTTGTGGTTGCATCATTGGATCTGACAGTGCAACCTCATCCAATAGCGCAAACTCAAATTCCTCAAGGCGAATGAAAACTCTGCCTAGTGTATAGTCTTTGTCAAGATTTGGTACCATCGAGTGTCAAGGTCATACCTAATGTTCTCTTGAGCATAAAGCTAAACCAGCTTGGTTGTTGCACAAGCACTATGCACTCACCATGAGCATGCCACACAATCATTTCAATTAGTCTATACCAATATCTTGCTTGATCTATACTCTATCTATGTCAAGACCGAAATGTTCTTCACGATCTCGGGTTTCGTATCACAATTCTCACAAAATCTCTCCATCTCTTTCATTGATTAGTGGTTCCTATACCATGGATGCATGACCCTCTTATTTGTCTCAAGCACAAGCATATTGGCTAAAGTGAAGAAATCCATTGACATTGAAAACACATTGATGGAGATAGGATATTTATGTATCAAATATATTTCAAAGTTTTTATTTTACAAATATCTTTCAAGAATTTTGACTAGTGGTTGAAATGACATAGTCTAATTGTTGAAATTGCTATGGAGTTATTCCAAAATAAATTCAGATCTAGAAATCCATTTGAAATATTAGAATTTTTTAAATAATATAATTTTATTGGCAAAATTGTTTTTTTCATCACTAGACTCAATCAACTTACCTATGGAAGTGGAAGATTGCCACACAACTAAATTGTTATTTGATCATTCTTTTTACAATGCATTTACCTTTAATATTACAATTTTGGGTGCCCCTTTCGCATGTTTCGAGGTATTTTGGGTTGTACATTAAAATTGTATTCGGGAACCTTTTTTATGTGGTCCTCCATGGGGTTGGTTATTTGACTAGAGGGGTGGCTACTTTGAATTAATACCTCTATTCTCAGTATTCTCTACCATGAAGAGTTCAAGAATGATAAGACAAGTCCTTGCAATGTCTCTACCAATGTGGCATGGTCTAATCAAATTCCTTCACTTCCACTGGATATGTATACCATCCTAGAGCTTCATAGAAGGAGACTTGTGGGTTCCCCTCATTCACATTTGATTCACATATCTAATCTAATAACTTGTTATTTATGAGTATCACCCTGTAATATTCAATTATGTTGCAAACACTATTGGTTATATGCATACATTGTATATAGGAGAGCTCTTCAATTCTTCATCAAAATGTTTGCAAAATTAATCCAAGTGCTCCATAACAGTGACCAATACATGCTACCGAGTAGTACCTAACCATAAAACAAACCTCATGAAACATTCTAGTATATCATTACAATGTGTTGTAAAATGAAAAAGATCATGCAGAGAACTCAACAAAATGCTAATAGTTTTACAAACAATCCTTGTGCATGTTGTTGGT
>ML777623.1:743994-755692 GCA_009831015.1 Picea engelmannii | reverse complement strand
AAAAAATCTAACATTTAAACTATTTTTTCAAGATTCCATATAAAAAAACGCAAACTTACGAGCAGCGCTTGCATTGTACCCAAATTTCCATTTTAATTATAAATATTTTTGTCTGGGATCAAATGTGTTTGGACATGAAAGGCTGTTGGCACAGTCAGTCAAAAGTCAAAGAAAATTAAAAGGGATAATGAAAACTAACGCTGGCAAATCTTCACCACAAATTTTAAATCTATTCTATAACTTTCACATCTGTTTTCTATATGAAGATTATAATGATTGCTGTATTATTTTGATGGCATCATGATAGTAGATAAGTTGAGCAATTTTTTCTTTTGGAAAAAAGATAAGAGAATTAAGTTAATTGATTTTCTTTTATCTTGACATCTCGTTGGTTCAATAATGGAATCCCGTATTTATTCTTTATTGTGGCAGGTAACACTTTTTTTTAGATATTTTAATATTTATTTTAATTATTATAGATTTATTTTAATATCATATTTGTGAAAGTGAAATAATGAGAGATATTTTTTTAACAAATATTTCATATTAAATATTATTTAATATAGATTGTGAAATAATGAAAAGTTTATAATGAGAAATATTATTTAATATATTTTATGTGAGTTTAATGGTTAAGAACATGTGTTTGCTCAAAAGAGAGCATAAGTTCAAATCTAGGGGTTGAGATATGCATATCTAAGTAGTCTCACAAATAAGGAGGTTTCATACACCAATTTGGTGTCTGGCTTGGCCATGATCTTAAAATTAGATTATTATTATATTATTCAATTTTTTTAAACAAATTTTGAATATTGAATATTAATTAATATAGTTTTATTTTAATATTTGTTTTTTTTAAATCCAAAAACCAATATCACTTATCTATTATATAAAAAAACTATAAGACCATCTCCCTCATGGAAATTAGATCTCTCTTAGTAAGTATAATATTTCAGTTGTTTTGTCCTTAGTTCAAATGCTACAAAAAAAAGGCTATCAACCCTAACAGTGGAGAGCTATGCATCATATCTATCTATCGAAAATAAAACACATAAAGATCTAGACTTGTTATCTAGCACTTGGAGGAGGTGTGGACTCCTCCTCGACAACTTCTAGCACAAGTTCAATATTCTCTTCCCCAACTTGAGCCTACTCGTGTTGTTGCGGTTCTTTGTCCACCTCAATTGGATTTTCCTTTGTCCCCACTGCGTTGGTAGAACCATCCCTCTATTTTTCATTCCCCTCCTCTTTTGCAACCTAATAAATAGTAATCCTAACCCCAAACATTGTGGTGCAAATCGCTTCAAATTTCCCTTCAAAAATTCTCAAGGTATGGAGAATTTCCTGTTGGTCCTCCTTA
Organism: Picea engelmannii; assembly: GCA_009831015.1. Classification (NCBI taxonomy): domain Eukaryota; kingdom Viridiplantae; phylum Streptophyta; class Pinopsida; order Pinales; family Pinaceae; genus Picea; species Picea engelmannii. Next base: position 754,332 of record ML777623.1, on the reverse strand, counting down.
GCCAATGTCTTGACCATCCAATACATCTATGTTATGAAAAAATACTTTGTTTCCTAGGTCCAGGAGTGGATCGGGTCCCCCACCCATTCACTCACCTCCTCAAGAACTTCGACGTCCGACATCTTTTTGAACTTTGCAATCATAATGGCCTCCACTTCCTCCTTTTCTTTGACAGTGCACTTGTCCTCATATCTCTTCCCAACTTCCTCTACTTCAAAATCATCTCTGGTCATCGGTGCCCGAGCCTGTGAGGAGGAATATTTATCAACCCCCATCTTCCCCTTATTATTCCTTCCTTTCCCCCCTCTTCCCACTCCTTGTTCCATCCTAGAAGCTCTACCCTATCACAGAGAGGAAATACCACCACCACCTTCCAACGGTCGAGAAACAACACCACCACCTTCCAACGGTCAAGAAACAACACCTCCCCCTTCACGAGTGATTATAGTAGTCGAGAAAAAAAACCAACACACAAGAGTCCACCCCTGCCTCTTTCCAACACCCTTGTTCCAACCCGAGAGACCCCCGAATCCTACACAATTATCCCCCAACCAAGATGCCTCTGAGCCACTAAACCCTCCTAGTCTACCCTCCTCAAACCAACCCCACACTACCCTTTCCCGTGTGTGCAATCTCCGCCCAGAAGGGAAATGGCCTTCACCAAGCCTGCACATTTCCTCGCCCATTTCCCAGTCAGGATACCTATTTCAGCAACACCGTTCTCATCCATAAATAGTATTCCCCTTCTCATAAGGCACATCATTTCTAGATCGTCAGACTCTTGCCTCACCTAGGCATAATACTACACATCATCCGCAGTACCATCCTCCATGATAATAGAGCCACCCCACATTAAACATTGCAATACTTCCCTGTACCTCTCTCATTCACTTAATGGATACATCATGAAAACTTCAGGTGGGAAAGGGGGTTTTGTACCTTGGTTCCCCCATTCTATCATCCCTTTCTCCCACGAGACAAGACTACCCATTAACCCTTCACATTGCTCCCTTCTTTCTTGTCGAAGTGGTGTCCAGGTGTGACACATGTGAGTCTACTATCCCACTCATCAACACCTAGATGGGGTGTTAATGTTTGGTTTGTTAAATAATGAGAAGGATTGATTTTTTTAAGATATAAATAATTTTGAAATTTTTTTTTTTAAGAAAAATTTCACGGAAGTAATCAACCTTGAGATGGACACTAGACCTCCATCTAAAAATTAAAACACTCAAATTCAAAATAATATATGTTATCTCAAGGATATATATGTGAATTACCATTATTAGAAAATATGTTGTAAAAAAATTCATATATAATGAAATAACTATATTGTCCCAAGGATATATATATGTATTACCATTATTATAAAATATGTTGTAAATAGTTGTTGGGTTGTTATATTCTTTGCAGTGAAAGTCGAGTTAAGGTGGATTGACTGGCAGAGAAATTTGAGGCCGAAGTGTTCGACCGGGCCAAGTCAAATTTTAAGTGATCAATAACATGTCGAAGAGGTTGACCAATAAGAGGTCGATAGGTGGTCATGTGACAACCGACTAAAAACCAAATGGAGGTCAACTGGTAGTCGATTGGTAAACCAACTTGAAGTCGACTATAACAGAATCCAGAGATTCGCGAGATTTGTAGCCGATGATCTGCGTGGATCTATAACTGTTTTGCACGTCTTTCTTTAGGGTTTTTCCTAATGTAAATCATTTAAATAAGGCATGTTGTAATCATAATGAGGATGAGATGAAATGATGTCATATTGTAAATAATGTTTAGATAAATTGTTCAGAGGTTGTTGGTCATGCAGATGTAAGCCTAATTGGCTATAGGGTTGTTCTTGTGTAAAGAAAAAAGGTATGATGTTGATTGTGTCTTAGGTGTAGACCAAGGCTAGACATGTAAAATTTTATTATGAATGAATAAGATAACAAAAGAGAAAGACTCTCAAGGAATGTTGGTTTTCCCGTTTTGGTTTCCAAGGTAAAATATTTGTGTACTGTGTGCTTTCCTTGTCATTTACTTCCTTGATTAAATATTTATTTGATCTAGATGGATGTTGGTGGCATCCCACCTATTCCAACTGGTTCATTTTGGGATTTTTCGAGTTTGGAAGTTTTGTTTTTCCTAGTTTTCGGGTCCCTGACTTGCGGGTCGTTTTGAGGCCCTAAACAACATTTTTAGGGCTCTCCATAGTCAGAAATTCCCTTTGATAGAATGCCCCAAAATGTGTATTCCTCATATAGACCTTTCCAACGGGCTATTATGCACCTAAAATGGAGATCGTATGCAAAAGTTACGACCCTGAGAAGTTGATGTACTAACTTACCCAAACGGGGCCTACATGACTTTTGGTGCTTCATCTCCCAGGGTTAGGTTTTTGGATGTATAGGGTTTTTGACATTTCTGTTTATTATAAAAAGGCCTTCAGAGCCTCATTGTAATCATGTTTTTGCGAATGAGTGTAGTCGTCACATCTCTTCTCAGAGATAAGTCGCCACTATTCCAGCAAGCTTGTTTTCCGCTGCATTTTACAGTTTCAGCTTATTTCCTTATTGAATAGAAAACCAATTTACCGTGTCTCTATTATTATGTGTTAGTCATTTTTTAATAATATGTATTCATTTCGTTCTGCTCATAAAATCCGGATCAGTGGTATCAGAGCAGTCTGCTCCTTGTTGTATTAATGCATGTCCCCAAAGAGGTCAAGGTACAAAGAATTGGGTCTTGAGCTTGTTTCTCTTGAGGACAAAATCTCTCGCATGCCCAAACTCCCTCTCATGACAGGAGAAAAGAAAGATGACGGGACATGATATCCTTTCAAAATGTTTCTTGAGGAAGTCCTCATGCAACAGAGGAACGAGATGATGGATAGTTTCAAGCAAATCCTTCGGCGGCTACCAACAGGCGACGCATCTTCCTTGAACAGAGGCGTTGCCCCCTTCAAGGTACAAATCAACTTCGATATTCCTATATTTGAAGGTCAGATAGAAGCATATGTTGTAAACAAGTGGTTGAATCTACTAGAAGGGTATTTTTCTGTCCATAACTTTTCAAATAGAGAAAAAATTACTTTTGCACTCCTCAAAGACATTCCCCATGTCAAAGATTGGTGGGAAACTTTCTGTGAGCAAAAGGAAACAGAGGAACCCTCATTATTTACAGTCGTGGCCACCTAGAAATCCTTCAGAGATGTTGTTAAGGAACAATACTACCCTGTTAGAAGTTATGATGACTTGTATACCAAATGGACCACACTACGGAAAGAAAGAGACCAAACAGTGCCAGATTTCACAAATATCTTCCATACCCTGCACACCAAGATGGGTATTAAAGATTCATAGCGACATCTGGTGCTCAAGTATCGCGGTGCTCTACATAGATACAACTAGACCGAAATGAAATTTCTGGACATCTCTTCCTTGGGCGCGGCTTGTTGGCACAGGGGAACACCCAGGGTTCAACGCTTCAACAACGCACCAACAAAACCCTAACTATCGTCCCTTTCGACAACACCTGCGAAGCATATGAAGTCTCACCCGAGGTAGAGGCAGGGGTGGTTGCAGGACTCAGATGTCTGCAACCTAGCTAGGACACAAATCTATGATTACAACACCTTAACAAAGCACTTAGCAGTTATCGTTAATTAGTATTTAGTCTTCGTTCACAGTGCATATAAACCCTAATTACATAGAAGCGCAGTATTTACCCCGATCTAATATATGCAAGAACTAAGCACATAAAAATAGATCAGATAGCATTCATTCATATTACTAAGTAATAAGTTATGATATCAAATATATCTAAACATTAAGCACAAAGCATAAATCACATAACCAATATAACATCCATAATGCACAAAGAAACCATAACACAGGATATACGTGGTTCACCCCCGGCCTGGGGCTACATCCACCAACTCTTCTTCTCTTTATTGTCTTATGTCAATCATCTACATGCACAGAGCCACAAGATCCTACTCCGCATAGGACAGGAGATCTATGCGCACTCTGCCAGATCCTCCTTCCCCGAGCTAGGTTACAACACAAAGACTTTACACAGTTTCTTAAAGTCACTTGCACTTAGCCTTGCAAGTCTCACACAGTATGCACAAAGCATCTACAACTATCACTTGCACTTAGCATAACATCACACACATAGCTCCTGTGTCTTAGCACTTAGTATGGCACACCATAGATCTACTTCGTACTTCGCCTAGATTTCTATTTATACATTACAAAAGGGCCTAAATATGGGTAAACCCATGGGCCTACATCCCATACCCGTTACATAAACTCTAATCCCAAAAATCCCTAAACAAGGGGTCGAGATCCCGCGATCTCCGCTTCTCCTTGCGCTCCGCCATTGAGAACCTGTCGAAGTCCCGAAATAGGTCAAAGCTGGCCAAGGATATCCAAAACTTAGTCAAGGGCCAACAGGCCCCCAACACTCACCTGTGACTCGTCCTGAGTCACTCTGTTCTGGGTAATTTTGCCTCAAATGGATGGAGCTTGGCTCGGGCTGCTTCGACCTGCTGCGTCTCCAAGGCCTCTTGCTCGACGAACTCTTGAATAACTGCCTCATTCATAGGTCCATATAAGCGTTGTTCTACTGAAGTGACTACTTGTTCCAGCTCTTCTCCTTGACCTTTAATCTCCTCAAATAGTTGGCAAGCTTCGTCCTCGACTGGTTGGAGCCTCTTAGTCACTTCCATGACTTTGCTCTATATGGTATGGACCTGCTGCTAAGCAGTGCGCTGTTCCTAGGATATTTTCATCCTCTTGACTGCTGACAGGAGTTTCAACTGTGCATGTACTGTTGCTTATTGTTGGTTTCCCTCCTGGAGCTGTGATTCCAGTGTCTTCAGTTCAGGGTCCTCAGTAAGTCGCTCATAAGTCTGCACACTTCTACTGCTAAGTTGTTTACATTCCAAAGCTAATGCTCTGATCCTCCTAATTGCGCTTCGGTAAGTGGCTTCTCTTTGGTCTCGCATGTCCTGCGGGGTGCTTGGTATTATTTGTAGCTTTAGGTCTGCTATTCTTTGTTGAATCTATTGGATGGCTTCAACAAGCTTCACTACTTGATACTCCACTAGGTCTTCCTCCTTTTTCTTTAAGCCCGCCACAGAGTGAAGTGCTCTTCTAACTACTTCTTCTACTTCAACCTGCTCCTTGAGGAGTTGTTCTTTCTCTTAATGGATCTACGCTTTCTCCTCTTCAAACTTTGTTTGGAGGTCATCCTTCTCTTGTTGCGCAACTCGGCGTTGCTCCATCACTTCCTCTTGTGCTTTCTTTAGGGCCACTGTGGCCTGTTCTGTTTCTTCCTGTGTGCGATGAAGGCGAGCTTCAATCGCATTAGCTATTCTACGAAGTTGGGTAGGCTCATCTCCCAACTCTGGTGCTTCTGATGGCGGGGGTGCAGTAGACACTGCACGATTAGAGTGAAGGGCCTGTTGTACCCCTCACAGTTCTGCTTCAATCCTTTCATACATGGTCTCTTTGTTGGCTTCATGTTTCTGCAAAAGATCTTCTGAGGCTTCTAATACAACTACGATGATGAAGTCGAAGTCACCGAGTGTGAGCATAGTCTGCAGCTTGGTCTTACTATCTTTTGACTTCTTCCGCGATGTGGGTTTTGTTAGAGAAACCTTTCTTTTGTTAGACGACTTTGCATCATCAGGGGGATTCTATGGTGGTGTTACTTCGCCTTGATTATGCTGATCTTCTTTTCCATTGTTCTCTTCTTTGGCTACTTCGTCATCACCTCCTTCGCTAGGTGATTCTGGAGTAGTCTTCTCAGATGCGTTGTTCAACTTCTGTACCTCTTCTGTCTTCTTCCTTCTGCTAGTTCCAGGTGTATCATGCCCTTCGCGAGTGACCACTAGGCTTCAAATTAGTAACTTTACCCAGTTCATTTGTAACCCCTCCACACATTTTCCTGTGAGGTCAACAATAAACCCTGTGACCTATGTGGGTCTGTTCTTCCGAACTAGCTTACCGAAAATCAACTGGAAATCAAGGCACACTGTGCCATTCTGGATGGAGGCTACCTTGTAGCCTCTCTTCCCCTTCTCCACATTGCCGTAGGTATCTTTAATCTTCCGCGCTAGGGCGCATTTTGCAGCCTTCCCTGGGTAAAAGTCTTGTGGGTCTGGTCCCTGCATGCTCAATTCGGTGATCCGATGGATCAACGCTGGATCGACGATGATGCGTCTGTCTAGCCATAGATAGCCTCCATGGAAGCTCGAAAGAAGGATCTTAACTCAAGCGTTAACCTCATGTTGCCTTCCAAAATGGGGTATTTTCATCACGTTCAGAATGGTGGACTGCGCGAGGTCCATAGTCCATGGTTGTGGGATTATGCTTGACTTCTTCCCCTTCGTCCTAGTCAAATACCTATGAGGGGCGAGCATGCTGAAGTTCTTGCAATCTCCTAGGTTAAAGTTGTTGATCTTTAATGTCATGGTATTATCCAGCTGTGGTTTAACTGCGCGTATCCCCTTTGGGAGGTACACATTTATCAGAGTGTAATATAAGTCCCTTGGGACATTGTCACGATTCACTGCGTCAACCAGAGGAAGGATGTAATCAGGAAGGATGGATGGGATTAACTTAGTGTTCACCAAGTCATCTCAATGCTTGATTCTTTTCTCGGCCGCAACTCGGGATGGTGATGCAGCCAATGTCAAGCGAGCGTGGGGCAAGCGCCAACACATTTTAGACACATGATAAATTATTTAAAAACTTTTGAAGATAAATGCACCAATCTTAAATGAGATAATGAAGGAGAGGCATACTTATATATTGTAAAGGACCTTGAGCGATCCGCTCTCGTCCATAGTAGGTAGAAAGCATTTATGTTAGTAGGTAGCTTTGAATTCTCAGAGTTGACAGTTTTAGGAGTGTAGGGAAAATGGATATAGACACCCTCATTGTGTAATTGTAACATAGAAGGAGGATGCCAATTGAGAGCATAGTAGTGAAGAACACCACCATGAAGGAGAAGAGAGCATACAGAGCTGGATTAGAGAAACTGTAATTGAAAAACACCCATGTACAAAGATTAAGTTAATTGAAGAAGTATTAATTCAGATTCATGGCATTGTAGTTGTTTCTTGTATGTGTATGTTGAATGTTGAATTGTCCGCAAGGAGTGTGTTGACAAAAGGGTTCAAAGGTATTTTCTCTGAAGGCTCAGATAAGTTAGCTCTTGTTCTCATTTCCTCAAAGGTGTAGTTAGGCACAGGAGTCGTGCAATGTGTGCACAGACCAAGCTTGAATCCAGGGTTTGAAACCTGAGAAGCTATTGAAGGATTTGTCGCTGCAAGGAGTGCGTGGAGTTAAAGGAGTTCAGCACCGAAGTGATTGAGGGTTTCCAAAAGGAATGCGTGCAGGAGGTTCTTGAAAGGCTGGAAGTCGTGGAAGACCCCCCAAGGATTCGAACCTGCTAAGTCGTCGAAGGGAAGAGATGAACGGTCAGAATTCTTTGTAGAGGATTAGCGAAATCCTGCTAGTCGTTCGATCTGATAGAGAAGCAAGGAGGTTACGGTTGTTTCTAGAGTTTCAAGCTCAGGAGATTGTGAGCCATTGGATCCTCACCTAGTTACTCGTCAGCCGTAGGATCTGACTGGAGTTGCACGAGGGTTAAACTCTCGCAAGCAGAGTGAAGGTCCTGAAAAACGTCGGGATATCGAAACTTTGGAATTCGAGACATTGGAAGCCTCGAGGATAGGAGATCAGGTCACTTTATAGTGAAAACCCCGATTTTGATCTGGACCGTTCATCTTGAGGAGACACGTGGTGGAGATCAAGCACCCATCGATATTTCGGCTACCGGGGTTTTAAGTTGACAGAGAAACTACAACATCGGGGAAACGCAAGTCGCAAAATCTCGAGACTGAATCAGGGTCGTTCGTTAGTTGAGACATGTGGCGATAATCAAGAGCTTGTCGGCATTTCGCATGTCGGATTTTCAGGGTTCAGGAGGACAGAAGGACATCGACATTTGACTTTGCGAAATCGTGAATGATCGAGGACCCTCCATCGGTTGGAACACGTGGTGGAGATCGAAAGCCATCAACATTTTGGGATTCGACGTTTCGCGAATCCTGAAGACAGGAAGCACACACATTTTGGAACCGCGAAGTCCAAAACCCCGATAAGGTGGAAATCTCCGGTGTGGGGCTGGATGACATCATTTCAGCATATAGGAGATCAAGAATCGAAACTTCGAGAGTTCCGAGGGAAAGAACCCATAAGCATTTTAGTTCCCGAAACCGCGAAGTGACGAGGACCGTCCATCTCTAGGGGACGCATGGCAACAATCTAGGTCTTCAAAGGAAAATCTCGAAAGGGAGACCATTTCGGGAAATTGGGATTCAGAGGATCGGGAATCTTGAGGACAAAGGGGTCCATGCGTTTCGGCATTCGAAAGCCTGAAATCGCGAAAGACTTAGGACTGTGATCATATGAAATAGTGGTCACATGGACCAAAAGGTAGCCATGGAGACTAACCGTTGTTGAAGCCGTTCTGGTATTTCGGGATATCGGATATCGGGGAATGAAGAAGGATGAGGTTCTCGACAACAGGGATCGCGAATCCCCGAAACCCGAAATTTCGGTCGGGAAGAGACCAGGTATACGCAGAAGCTGTGATAGGGGAAAGAGAAGGACCTGCGAATTGGGTTTTTAACAGAGATTCTAGTGAGGAATCGAAAGAGCCACTTCAGTTAGAAGGTGAAGTTAGAATGATCCGTTAAGACCAGGAGGTCAGCGCAGAAGCTTTGCCGAGGCAAAAGGAGGCGTCTGCGTCAGGTTTGGTATAAGAGCACAGAAAGGGTTCTTTGCTTTCTGTGGCAAGGAAAAGGAAAATTCACCATACTGCCAAGAAGAAGAGACATGCAAACACCCGATCCGCCAGAGGAAAGGGAAATACCAAGAAGAAGAGGTAGGCAGATGCCTGACCCAGCCATGGAAAGAGAAATGCGTGATTTACGCGCCAGACTTGAGGACATGGAGACAACACAGAAACGCACAGTCGATATTAGGGATCTTAGTGATTCCGAAAGTGAAAATGAAGTTGAACATGAAGAAGAAGAAGTTTCAGCGGAAGATGCCGCAAATGAACGCTTGATTAGAGCTGTCGCAAGGATGGGTGCCAGGGCAAAAATGGACATCCCAGTTTATGAAGGAAACCTGTATGCTAAAGAGCTTCTAGACTGGATTAGAGCTCTGGACACTTATTTCGACTATGAAGATGTCGAGGAAGACAAGAAGGTCAGACATGCCGTCAGAAGGCTGAAAGGACATGAAACATTGTGGTGGGATGAACTACAAGCCGACAAACGCTGCAAAGGCAAGAAGAAAATCAGGAGTTGGGATAGGATGATTGCGAAGATGAAGGCAACATTCATTTTCCAAAGATTACTAGATTACTCTGTTTCGAAGAATGCAAAATTTGAGACAAAAGATGATGACAGTGAAGGAATATACTAAAGAATTCTACAGGCTGAACATCAGGCCAGGTCATCGGGAAAGCGATGATGAAAAGGTTTCCAGGTACATGAATGGCCTGAGATATGACATTCAGGATGAGATGAGAATGGTAACCATCTGAACGGTGGAAGATGCTTATCAGATGGCTCTAAAGGCTGAAGAGAAGCTGAGTCGAAAGTAGGGTTAAAGAGGCCGAGGCAGAAGTCAAGCCAGGGGAAAATCAGTTGTCCAAGATAAAAATCAGAAACCCAAGGAGGACTAGAAGAAACCTCAGGCTCGAACTGAAAGAGATGGAACCTCACAGCGAGGGAAATATGCTGAACAGAGAGGGCAACATACCAAACAAAGAGGAGATTATGCTGATAATAATATTTTTCCTCGTACTAGAGGTAGAGGAAGAGGAAGAGGTGGAGTAATAAAATGCTTCACGTGTGGAAAGAATGGACACAAATCTTATGAATGTCCAGATAAGAAGAAAGCGAGTGGAGAGACTCACATCGCCGAAGCACAAAGGCGGAATGTTGAGGCAGAGGATGCTGAAGGCGAAAGATCGTTGATGATGCGAAAAGTTCTTTTGACACCAGAGAAGGAGGTGGAGAGTCCAGTATAGAGAAACAAACTATTTTGGACTGCTTGCAAAACCAAGGACATGGTATGCAAGGTCATTGTGGACAGTGGTAGCACAAATAATCTTGTTTCAATGGAGATGGTAGAAAAGCTGGAGCTGGAGACGATTGAACATCCAAGTCCATATAGAGTTTCATGGCTACAAAAGGGACATCAGGTAAATGTCACTAAACAATGTTTAGTTGAATTTAAGATAGGAGGATATAATGAT
>ML777623.1:733520-743613 GCA_009831015.1 Picea engelmannii | reverse complement strand
AGGATAGATGATTTACCAGAAGAAGTTCAGGAACTGCTGGAAGATTTCGCTAACATAGTAGTGGACGAACTACCTCGTTCGTTGCCACCAATAAGAAGTGTGAGTCATCATATTGATCTCATACCTGGAGCCAGTTTACCAAACAAAGCAACGTACAGTTTAACACCACAGGAGAATGAAGAGGTCAAAAGACAAGTTCAGGATTTGTTGGATAAAGGGTTGGTTAGAGAAAGCTTGAGTCCACGTGCTGTTTTGACAGTACTCAGTCCAAAGAAATACAGAGGCTAGAGGTTGTGTACTAATTCAAGGGAAATTAACAAGATAACCATCAGGTATAGATTTCCATTACCAAGGATGGATGATCTGATGGACTGCTTAAGTGGAGAATTTTTTTTTTCGAAGATTGATTTGAAAAGTGGATATCACCAGATTCGTATGAGGGAAGGTGATGAATGGAAAAAAACCTTCAAGACTAATGAAGGGTTGTATGAATGGCTTGTTATGCCGTTTGGATTAACAAATGGACCAAGTACCTTCATGAGGTTGATGAACGAAGTCCTGAAGGAGTTCATCGGAGAATTTGTCATTCTGTATCTGGATGATATACTTATCTTCAGTAAAACAAAGGCAGGGCATCTAAAACACTTAGCTACAGTGATGAAGAGATTACAGCAAGAGAAGCTGCTGATAAACATGAAGAAATCCTCATTCATGAAGACATAACTCATCTATTTGGGCTTTGTTATTTCTGCAGATAAATTGAGAATGGATCCAGATAAGGTGGAAGTGATCAAGAATTGGCCATCACCGAAGAGCATATTTGAGGTGAGAAGTTTCCACGGATTGGCTAGTTTCTACCGGAAGTTCATCAGGAATTTTAGTGGAATTAGTGCACTGATGATGGACACAATGAAGAAAAGACACAAATCTTTTCACTGGACAGAAGAGGCTGAGAAGAGTTTTAATCAGTTGAAGAGAAAAATCACAGAACAACCAATTCTGGTGTTGCCTGATTTCCAAAAAACATTTCAAGTGAAATGCGATGCAAGTGGATTTGCGATAGGGGCAGTCTTAAGTCAAGAAGACATGCCGATAGCATAATTCAGCGAGAAGTTGAATGAAGCAAATGTGAAGTACTCCACATATGACAAGGAGTTCTATGCTATCATTCAGGAGTTGGAGAAGTGGAGACACTATTTGATTCCGAAGGAGTTTTTCTTATACAGTGACAATCATACACTACAGTTTGTGACTCGACAGAAAAAGTTGAATCAAAGACATGTAAAATGGGTTGAATACATGCATAAATTTACTTTTGTAACTAAGCATATTTCTGGAACTGCTAACAAGGTTGCTGATGCTTCGAGCAGGAAATGTTTGCTGTTGCAGGAGTTCAAAGTTAAAACACTGGGTTTTGATGAACTTAGGGACATGTACAGAGATGATACATATTTTAAGAAGGCATATGAAGCAGCTAAGAATCCAATTCTCAGAGATAGGAGCCAATGGATAGAATACATAATCCAGGAAGGATTGTTGTTTAAAGGTAATCAACTTTGTATTCCAAAATGCTCCATGAGGGAGAATTTACTGAAGGAGAAACACAGTGGAGGATTGGTCGGGCACTTTGGTCATGAAAAGACATTCGAAAGACTGAATGAATCATATTTTTGGACGGGAATGCGAGCAGATGTCAAGAGATTCGTGGACAGATGCAGAATTTGCCAGCATTCGAAAGGAAAGAGACAGAATGTAGGATTTTATCAACCATTGCCAATACCTGAGAGGCTGTGGGATGCAGTCAGCATGGATTTCATATTGGGGTTTCCAAGAACACAAAGAGGGTTTGACTCAATCTTTGTGGTGGTGGATAGATTTTCCAAAATGGCACACTTTATTCCATGTCAGAAAACCAGTGACGCAACTCACATTGCGAATCTGTTTTTCAAAGAAGTCATTCGACTTCACGACTTACCAAGGAGCATAGTTTCGGATTGAGACACTAAGTTCGTGGGACACTTCTGGAGAACCTTATGGAAAAAGCTGGGAAAAAATTTATCATTCAGTTCAACTTATCATCCTCAGACAGATGGACAGACAGAAGTCATAAACAAGAGTTTAGGAGACTTGCTGAGGAGCTTGGTGACAGAACACCACAACCAGTGGGACAACATATTACCACAGGCGGAGTTTTCTTATAATGATTCAATCAACAGAAGCACAGGACGAAGTCCGTTTTAAATTGTTTATGGCATGCAGCCGAGAGGAATTTCTGAGCTGAGGGATTCAGAACAGATTGTGACTAGGAGCACTAGTGCAAAAGACTTTGCAGAGGCGATGAAAGAACTTCACAACCAGGTGAAGGAGCGTTTACTGAACTCGAGCCAGGAGTATAAGAGAAGAGAAGATCAACATAGGAGACAACTTCAGTTTGAGGTTGGTGATTTGATTCTGGCACATCTGTGAAAGGAAAGGTTCCCGAAGGGGACATATAACAAACTGAATATGAAGAATATCGGACCATGTAAGGTCTTGAAGAAATTTGGCGCAAATGCTTATGAGATTGAATTACCCGATGGGATCGGAATTTCTCCGATATTCAATGTCTCAGATTTGTACCCATACGAAACAGGGGAAGCAGGAACAAGTGATGAACAACCAGAGATCCAGTGGACAAAGCAGATGCCTGTTGCAGAGAAGACACAAGAATTAGCCATGAATCAAGGAGGACGTCATAGTGGTTTTTTTTTTTTACCATGGGGAATCGGATAGTAAACAATATGCATAAAGTGGGAACATTTCTATAAATATGAAGATTCATTGGGACATACAATAATTATACAATCCAACCACTAGAGATGCTTTGAACATTTTCCATTTGAAATAGATTTCATAACATATTCACATTTAATGAATTTTTTCTCGACAAAAAGGCCAAAAAAAACTATTTTATAGGGATCCATTCTCAAAAACCAAATACAGCCACGGGGAATTCGGTGCAGAAGTGTGCAAATACTAGTAATGATAATAAATGACAGAAACATATAATTAATTCCCATGGAAGGACCCACGTTGAAAGCCGGAGGGATCCCGGAAAGATTGAAGCAATACAAAGGACTCATCATGTGCATGTACAGTCGTTACTATCACTGGCTCAAAGAGACTCAACGTGACGTGGAACAGTTCGCTTTGAGGGTGTGATTTTTTAGAATTTTTAAGACTGTTTTAAGTGGTATATATATCATCGGATATATTTTTGTGTATATACCAAGATAATCCGACAATATATATCAGTCGCCGTAGTCTTAAAGACTCTGTAGCAGGCTGCATATTGATCACCGTGATTTATCAGAGAGCGGGACGTTGAATGAAAACCTGGATGTCTGAAAGCTGAAATTAATGATGAGAGGCAATAAGTCTAAGTCTGTCAATCTTGAGAATCATATTTTTAAGTGGTGTTGTTTAACTGTTAGATGTTTTTAACTTTTGCATCGGAATTAGATTTTGGGAGTTCCAACAATTTTTGACGGAATTTAAAATAAAATTGATCAAAAAGTATGGAGTTCTATAAATGTTTTTTTTTTCAAAATCATGTGATATAAATTTGCACTAAATCACTATTTTTTTGTTGTTTAAAATCTATTTCTAAATGCAGAAATGGATTCAACATGCTGAAAAACCTCTAGAGCACTAGGATTATACAAAAATAGTCACTCAAATCTATGGATTTAACAATTTCTCATCAAATTTATGTCCCTGGAAAATATTGTCAAAAAATAATCATTTCCTAAAACGTCTAAATTAAGGCAAAAAAATATACCCATAAAAACACAAAAAAATCTAACATTTAAACTATTTTTTCAAGATTCCATATAAAAAACACAAACTTACGAGCAACGCTTGCATTGTACCCAAATTTCCATTTTAATTATAAATATATTTGTCTGGGATCAAATGTGTTTGGACATGAAAGGCTGTTGGCATAGTCAGTCAAAAGTCAAAGAAAATTAAAAGGGATAATGAAAACTAACGCTCGCAAATCTTCACCACAAATTTTAAATCTATTCTATAACTTTCACATCTGTTTTCTATATGAAGATTATAATGATTGCTGTATTATTTTGATGGCATCATGATAGCATTGGACACTGATGTTGCGATAGATAAGTTGAGCAATTTTTTCTTTTGGAAAAAAGATAAGAGAATTAAGCTAATTGATTTTTTTTATCTTGACATCTCGTTGGTTCAATAATGGAATCCCGTATTTATTATTTATTGTGGCAGATAACACTTTTTAGATATTTTAATATTTATTGTAATTATTATAGATTTATTTTAATATCATATTTGTGAAAGTGAAATAATGAGAGATTTTTTTTTTAACAAATATTTCATATTAAATATTATTTAATATAGATTGTGAAATAATGAAAAGTTTATAATGAGAAATATTATTTAATATATTTTATGTGAGTTTAATGGTTAAGAACATGTGTTTGCTCAAAAGAGAGTATAAGTTCAAATCTAGGGGTTGGGGTATGCATATCTAAGTAGTCTCACAAATAAGGAGGTTTCATACACCAATTTAGTGTCTGGCTTGGCCATGATCTTAAAATTAGATTATTATTATATTATTCAATTTTTTTAAACCAATTTTGAATATTGAATATTAATTAATATAGTTTTATTTTAATATTTGTTTTTTTTTAAATCTAAAAACCAATATCACTTATCTATTATATAAAAAAACTATAAGACCATCTCCCTCATGGAAATTAGATCTCTCTTAGTAAGTATAATATTTCAGTTGTTTTGTCCTTAGTTCAAATGATACAAAAAAAAAGGCTATCAACCCTAACAGTGGAGAGCTATGCATCATATCTATCTATCGAAAATAAAACACATAAAGATCCAGACTTGTTATCTAGCACTTGGAGGAGGTGTGGACTCCTCCTCGACAACTTCTAGCACAAGTTCGATATTCTCTTCCCCAACTTGAGCCTACTCGTGTTGTTGCGGTTCTTTGTCCACCTCAATTGAATTTTCCTTTGTCCCCACTGTGTTGGTAGAACCATCCCTCTGTTTTTCATCCCCCTCCTCTTTTGCAACCTAATAAATAGTAATCCTAACCCCAAACATTGTGGTGCAAATCGCTTCAAATTTCCCTTCAAAAATTCTCAAGGTATGGAGAATTTCCTGTTGGTCCTCCTTAGCCAATGTCTTGACCAGCCAATACATCTATGTTATGAAAAAATACTTTGTTTCCTAGGTCCAGGAGTGGATTGGGTCCCCCACCCATTCACTCACCTCCTCAAGAACTTTGACGCCCGACATCTTTTTTAACTTTGCAATCATAATGGCCTCCACTTCCTCCTTTTCTTTGACAGTGCACTTGTCCTCATATCTCTTCCCAACTTCCTCTACTTCAAAGTCATCTCTGGTCATCGGTGCCCGAGCCTGTGAGGAGGAATATTTATCAACCCCCATCTTCCCCTTATTATTCCTTCCTTTCCCCCCTCTTCCCACTCCTCGTTCCATCCTAGAAGCTCTACCCTATCACAGAGAGGAAATACCACCACCACCTTCCAACGGTCGAGAAACAACACCACCACCTTCCAACAGTCAAGAAACAACACCTCCCCCTTCACGAGTGATTATAGTAGTCGAGAAAAAAAACCAACACACAAGAGTCCACCCCTGCCTCTTTCCAACACCCTTGTTCCAACCCGAGAGACCCCTGAATCCTACACAATTATCCCCCAACCAAGATTCATCTGAGCCACTAAACCCTCCTAGTATACCCTCCTCAAACCAACCCCACACTACCCTTTCCTGTGTATGCAATCTCCCCCCAGAAGGGAAATGGCCTTCACCAAGCCTGCACATTTCCTCTCCCATTTCCCAGTCGGGATACCTATTTCAGCAACACCGTGCTCATCCATAAATAGTATTCCCCTTCTCATAAGGCACATCATTTCTAGATCGTCAGACTCTTGCCTCACCTAGGCATAATACTACACATCCTTCGCAGTACCATCCTCCATGATAATAGAGCCACCCCACATTAAACACTGCATTACTCCCCTGTACCTCTCTCATTCACTTAATGGATACATCATGAAAACTTCAGGTGGGAAAGGGGGTTTTGTACCTTGGTTCCCGCATTCTGTCATCCCTTTCTCCCATGAGACAAGACTACCCATTAACCCTGCACATTACTCCCTTCTTTCTTGTCGAAGTTGTGTCCATGTGTGACACATGTGAGTCTACTATCCCACTCATCAACACCTAGATGGGGTGTTAATGTTTGGTTTGTTAAATAATGAGAAGGATTGATTTTTTTAAGATATAAATAATTTTGAATTTTTTTTTTTTAAGAAAAATTTCACGGAAGTAATCAACCTTGAGATGGACACTAGACCTCCATCTAAAAATTAAAACACTCAAATTCAAAATAATATATGTTATCTCAAGGATATATATGTGAATTACCATTATTAGAAAATATGTTGTAAAAAAATTCATATATAATGAAATAACTATATTGTCCCAAGGATATATATATGTATTACCATTATTATAAAATATGTTGTAAATAGTTGTTGGGTTGTTATATTCTTTGCAGTGAAAGTCGAGTTAAGGTGGATTGACTGGCAGAGAAATTTGAGGCCGAAGTGTTCGACCGGGCCAAGTCAAATTTTAAGTGATCAATAACATGTCGAAGAGGTTGACCAATAAGAGGTCGATAGGTGGTCATGTGACAACCGACTAAAAACCAAATGGAGGTCAACTGGTAGTCGATTGGTAAACCAACTTGAAGTCGACTATAACAGAATCCAGAGATTCGCGAGATTTGTAGCCGATGATCTGCGTGGATCTATAACTGTTTTGCACGTCTTTCTTTAGGGTTTTTCCTAATGTAAATCATTTAAATAAGGCATGTTGTAATCATAATGAGGATGAGATGAAATGATGTCATATTGTAAATAATGTTTAGATAAATTGTTCAGAGGTTGTTGGTCATGCAGATGTAAGCCTAATTGGCTATAGGGTTGTTCTTGTGTAAAGAAAAAAGGTATGATGTTGATTGTGTCTTAGGTGTAGACCAAGGCTAGACATGTAAAATTTTATTATGAATGAATAAGATAACAAAAGAGAAAGACTCTCAAGGAATGTTGGTTTTCCCGTTTTGGTTTCCAAGGTAAAATATTTGTGTACTGTGTGCTTTCCTTGTCATTTACTTCCTTGATTAAATATTTATTTGATCTAGATGGATGTTGGTGGCATCCCACCTATTCCAACTGGTTCATTTTGGGATTTTTCGAGTTTGGAAGTTTTGTTTTTCCTAGTTTTCGGGTCCCTGACTTGCGGGTCGTTTTGAGGCCCTAAACAACATTTTTAGGGCTCTCCATAGTCAGAAATTCCCTTTGATAGAATGCCCCAAAATGTGTATTCCTCATATAGACCTTTCCAACGGGCTATTATGCACCTAAAATGGAGATCGTATGCAAAAGTTACGACCCTGAGAAGTTGATGTACTAACTTACCCAAACGGGGCCTACATGACTTTTGGTGCTTCATCTCCCAGGGTTAGGTTTTTGGATGTATAGGGTTTTTGACATTTCTGTTTATTGTAAAAAGGCCTTTAGAGCCTCATTGTAATCATGTTTTTGCGAATGAGTGCAGTCGTCACATCTCTTCTCAGAGATAAGTCGCCACTATTCCAACAAGCTTGTTTTCTGGTGCATTTTACAGTTTCAACTTATTTCCTTATTGAATAGAAAACCAATTTACCGTGTCTCTGTTATTCTGTGTTAGTCATTTTTTAATAATATGTATTCATTTCGTTCTGCTCATAAAATCCGGATCAATGGTATCAGAGCGGTCTGCTCCTTGTTGTCTTAATGCATGTCCCCAAAGAGGTCAGGGTACAAAGAATTGGTTCTCGAGCTTGTTTCTCTTGAGGACAAAATCTCTCGCATGCCCAAACTCCCTCTCATGATAGGAGAAAAGAAAGATGACGGGACATGAGATCCTTTCAAAATGTTTCTTGAGGAAGCCCTCACGCAATAGAGAAACGAGATGATGGATAGTTTCAAGCAAATCCTTCGGCGGCTACCAACATGCGACGCATCTTCCTTGAGCGGAGGCGTTTCCCCCTTCAAGGTACAAATCAACTTCGATATTCCTATATTTGAAGGTCAGATAGAAGCATATGTTGTAAACAAGTGGTTGAATATACTAGAAGGGTATTTTTCTGTCCATAACTTTTCAAATAGAGAAAAAATTACTTTTTCACTCCTCAAAGAAATTCCCCATGTCAAATATTGGTGGGAAACTTTCTGTGAGCAAAATGAAACAGAGGAACTGATCCGAAATCGGATCCAGAAGCCTGACAGGGCTTGAAAAATGCTCAAAAATGAAAGTGCTCAGAATCCGACGAAACCAATGCCATTGCGTTCGTCTCGTCTTCCTGATGCCAACGGTATATTTACTTTGTCAAACGGGCTCCGTATGCGAAAGTTATCGTGTTTTGATCGGAAGCCCAAACAGGTAAAAAGTCAAAGGTCAACTGGTCAAAAAGTCAATGCTGATGACATCAACATGCTGACTGTGAAGGATATGATGTGGCACTCTCTAGCTGATGGTGATTGGGTAGGTTCACTGACAAGGCAGACATGTGGCAGGCAACTAGACCAGTCAATAGCTGACAAGTGGCATTAATTCGTCAAATGGGGAGATGCCACGTGGCACAGTCATGGGCAACCACGTGGCACCCAGTCATTAGTTGAAGTGGCATGTTTAGAAAAAAAATGTTTTGGGGTCCATGGGTTTTGAACCCATGACCACCACCAAGTCCAACACCTTAAGAAATGGTCCTTTTCCAATACACCAAATTAATTCTTATGTTGTAAAAACCACATTATAAAATATATTGCAAAGTATTGTAAGGAGCGCCAAAAGGGGGCCAACGCACAACCCTTTTGGGCTGGCGCTCGGCCACATGAAGCCATGTGACCCTGCCAAGGGGGCGCGCGCCCAAGGCTAAGGGGCTAGGGCCGAATTATGGTTACAAAGTGGGTTTTATACCTAACTTTTGGTTTTTAGTTATTAATTAAGCCTATTTTAATGGTTTTTATCCATTTTTGGGAGTTATTGGGCAGTTTTGGAGCCTAAATTTTAGGAGGAAGTTGGATATGAGCAACCAACTTACCAACTATATAACCCAGGCCTATTTGAGGCCATAGGGGGCATTCAGAGAAGAATTATGCTGAGGAGAAGCCAAGTCAAAGCCAGTTTGAGGCAGAGAAGCTTTTGAGGAGGAGACGCTGTCAGACCATTTCTGGGAGCTCCGGACGTTTGTTTTGCATTCCATTTTCTTTGCATGGTTCTAGAGATCTGGAAGAACATGACCAGATCAGTATTGTAGCCATTTGGCATTGCATCGATGTACTTTTGAGATTTTGAGCAGAAATAAAGAAGCCTCCCCCACAGAGAAAAGGCCCGGAGACGTAGGCAAAGTTGTGCCGAACTTCGTTATCAATCTGCGTGTTATGGTTTGCTGTTTACTCTTGCTTTTCAGATCTGTACATATGTATATGGCTGTCATAATTCCTCTTCTTTTCTCATTCTTTCACTAAGTTTCTCAAATGGTTAATTAATGCATGCAAAATAAAAACTCAACCATAAGTCATTAAAAGATCCGACGGATCAAGTGGTATCAGAGCTAGTTGACGTTTGGATTTGAGTTGCATGTTAACCAGGGAAAAGCTACAGCGTGGTGAAGGCGAGCTTGTTCCATTAATTGGATTGAGAAAAAGAGCTTCTCACAGCGAGAAGATGGCATCGGAAGAAGGGATTTCTCAAGATGAGAAAGAGTTCTGGAAAACATTCCTTGCCATGTCGGAGATGGTGAAAGTTTTGTACGAAGATTACTTGGAACGGAAGTGACCCGTTTTGGGTGATTCTTCAAAGGGAAAAAGTGAAGAGGAAGAGGACCATCCTCAGATTCCTCCTTCACCTCCATCAACACCTCCTTCTTCTCCTTCTGCTTCTTCAAGTTCAAGTTCTAAATCTAGTGGAAAGAAAAATG
>ML777623.1:696713-732783 GCA_009831015.1 Picea engelmannii | reverse complement strand
AACCCTTATGAAGTATATAGGAGGTTTGCCTGCGCATATTAGAAACATTGTTTTCATGTTTGGACCCACTAACCTTGATGAGGTTTCTGTTCAAGCTACATATATTGAAGCAGGGAAAGCAGGTGTGTCAGGGGAATCGTCGTGTTCGAGGAAAGAGGACAAGAGGAAAAGGCATTTCAATGGAAAGAATGAAAATGCAGTGTCAAAGAAGGAAGGAAAGACCTCTTGCAAGCATTGCAAGAAAGAGGGACATGATGAGGACAACTGTTGGCAGTTGCATCCCAAGAAGATGCCAAAGTGGTTCAAAGAAAAGAAGGGAATGCAAACAGTGGCAACGACATCAAAACCCACAGACTTGGGATCGGATTCAGGTGATGAGTCAAAGATCTCATTGGTTGGTATGACAGGTAAAAATGGTGAAGATATTGATTGTAGAAACAAGTTGTTTCATATAAGGTTAATCATGCGATACACTAAGATAGACACATTAATCAACAGTGGATCTCAATCTAATCTAATCTCAGAAGAATTGGTTAAACAATTGGGATTAAAAACACAAACTCATCATAAGCCTTACACACTTAAATGGGTAAGAAATCATCGTCAGATGCACATAACAAAACAATGCACAATAAGGTTTGCAATTTCATCTAAGTATGTGGACGAAGTAACTTGTGATGTTGTGTCGTTAAGAGAATGTGGAATGATCTTAGGTAGTCCATACTTATTTGATCGTAAGGCAATCTTCTACAGGACAAAGAATCAATATTAATTCACTAAAGCAGGTCATGATTATGTGGTTCATGCTCATCGTGTTAAAGAAAATAAAACACTTCAAACAAGGGAACAGTTAATGAATGCAGTGCAAGCATGCAACAAACCAATAATTGTTTCAAATGAAGTAATTGATCTTAAGCAAGAACAAGACATGGTTGTTGAATGGAAAATCAATCATAAGTTGCTTCAAGATAAGCTCATGTCATGCAGATATTTCAATTATATCAGTTCATTTGCAGTCGTCTTTTTGATGCTATCATTAGCAATGTTTTCTACATGGATTATAGTGTCTTCAGTAAGATGTAATAGGGTTCAAATGACTAACAATATACTGTCAATTGTCATGATTGTGTTACAGTTGATCTTGATGAGATAGGTGCACAGGACAGAGTTCAGAGATAGAGAGCAAGCCGGGTGGCCTATTCCGAGCTTGTTGACTGGTCAGTAACCTTTTGGGGACCAAAAGTTCTTATTGTAGGGAGGTGTGATCCGAAATCGGATCCAGAAGCCTGACAGGGCTTGAAAAATGCTCAAAAATGAAAGTGCTCAGAATCCGATGAAACCAATTCCATTGCGTCTGTCTCATCTTCCTGATTCCGACAGTATATTTACTTTTTCAAACAGGCTCCGTACGCGAAAGTTATCGCGTTTTGATCGGAAGCCCAAACAGGTAAAAAGTCAAAGGTAAACTGGTCAAAAAGTCAATGTTGATGACATCAACATGCTGACTGTGCAGGAGATGACGTGGCACTCTCTAGCTGAGGGTGATTGGGCAAGTTCGCTGACAAGGCAGACATGTGGCATGCAACTGGACCAGTCAATAGCTGACAAGTGGCATTAATTCGTCAAATGGGGAGATGCCACGTGGCCCAGTCATGGGCAGCCACGTGGCACCCAGTCATCAGTTGAAGTGGCATGTTTAGAAAAAAAATGTTTTGGGGTCCATGGGTTTTGAACCCATGACCACCACCAAGTCCAACACCTTAAGAAATGGTCCTTTGCCAATACACCAAATTAATTCTTATGTTGTAAAACCCACATTATAAAATATATTGCAAAGTATTGTAAGGAGCGCCAAAAGGGGGCCAGCGCACAGCCCTTTTAGGCTGGCGCTTGGCCACATGAAGCCATGTGACCCTGCCAAGGGGGCGCGCGCCCAAGGCTAAGGGGCTAGGCCCGAATTATGGTTACAAAGTGGGATTTATACCTAACTTTTGGTTTTTAGTTATTAATTAAGCCTATTTTAATGGTTTTTATCCATTTTTGGGAGTTATTGGGTAGTTTTGGAGCCTAAATTTTAGGAGGAAGTTGGAGATGAGCAACCAACTTCCCAGCTATATAACCCATGGCTTTTTGAGGCCATAGGGGGCATTCAAAGAAGAATTATGCTGAGGAGATGCCAAGTCAAAGCTAGTTTGAGGCAGAGAAGCTTTTGAGGAGGAGACGCTGTCGGACCATTTCTGGGAGCTCCGGATGTCCGTTTTGCGTGCCATTTTCTTTGCATGGTTCTAGAGATCTGGAAGAACATGACCAAATTAGTCTTGTAGCCATTTGGCATTGCAGAGATGTACTTTTGAGCTTTTGAGCAAAAATAAAGAAGCCTCCCCCACAGAGAAAAGGCCCGGAGACGTAGGCAAAGTTATGCCGAACTCCGTTATCAATCTGCGTGTTATGGTTTTCTGTTTACTCTTGCTTTTCAGATCTGTACATATGTATATGGCTGTCATAATTCCTCTTATTTTCTCATTCTTTCACTAAGTTTCTCAAATGGTTAATTAATACATGCAAAATTAAAACTCAACCATAAGTCATTAAAAGATCCGACGGATCAGGAACCCTCATTATTTACAGTCGTGGCCACCTAGAAATCCTTCAGGGATGTTGTTAACGAACAATACTACCCTGTTAGAAGTTATGATGACTTGTATACCAAATGGACCACACTATGGAAATAAAGAGACCAAACAGTGCCAGATTTCACAAATATCTTCCATACCCTGCGCACCAAGATGGGTATTAAAGATTCACAGCGACATCTGGTGCTCAAGTATCGCGGTTCTCTGCATAGATACAACTAGACTGAAATGGAATTTATGGACATATCTTCCTTGGGCACGGCCTGTTGGCACAGGGGAAGACCCAGGGTTCAACGCTTCAACAATGCACCAACAAAACCCTAACTATCAGCCCTTTCGACAACACCTGTGAAGTAGATGAAGTCTCACCCGAGGTAGAGGCAGGGGTGGTTGCAGGACTCAGATGTTTGCAACCTAGCTGGGACACAAATCTATGATTACAACACCTTAACAAAGCACTTAGCAGTTATTGTTAATTTGTATTTAGTCTTCGTTCACAGTGCATATAAACCCTAATTACATAGAAGCGCAGTATTTACCCCGATCTAATATATTCAAGAACTAAGCACATAAAAATAGATCAGATATCATTCATTCATATTACTAAGTAATAAGTTATCATATCAGATATATATAAACATTAAGCACAAAGCATAAATCACATAACCAATATAACATCCATAATGCACAAAGAAACCATAACACATGATATATGTGGTTCACCCCCGGCCTGGGGCTACATCCACCAACTCTTCTTCTCTTTATTGTCTTCTATCAATCATCTACATGCACAGAGCCACAAGATCCTACTCCGCATAGGATAGGAGATCTGTGCGCACTCTGCCAGATCCTCCTTCCCCGAGCTAGGTTACAACACAAAGACTTTACACAATTTCTTAAAGTCACTTGCACTTAGCCTTGCAAGTCTCACAACGTATGCACAAAGAATCTACAACTATCACTTGCACTTAGCATAACATCACACACATAGCTCCCGTGTCTTAGCACGTAGTATGGCACACCATAGATCTACTTCGTACTTCGACTAGATTTCTATTTATACATTACAAAAGGGCCTAAATATGGGTAAACCCATGGGCCTACATCCCATACCCGTTACATAAACTCTAATCCCAAAAATCCCTAAACAAGGGGTCGAGATCCCGTGATCTCCGCTTCGCCTTGTGCTCCGCCATTGAGAACCTATCGAAGTCCCGAAATAGGTCAAAGCTGGACAAGGATATCCAAAACTTGGTCAAGGGCCAACAAGCCCCCAACACTCACCTGTGACTCGTCCTGAGTCACTCTGTTCTGGGTAATTCTGCCTCAAATGGATGGAGCTTGGCTCGGGCTTCTTTGACCTACTGCGTCTCCAAGGCCTCTTGCTCGACGAACTCTTGAATAACTGCCTCATTCACAGGTCCATCTAAGCGTTGTTCTACTGAAGTGACTACTTGTTCCATCTCTTCTCCTCGAACTTTAATCTCCTCAAATAGTTGGCAAGCTTCGTCCTCGACTGGTTGGAGCCTCTGAGTCACTTCCATGACTTTGCTCTATATGGTATGGACCTGCTGCTAAGAAGTGCGTTGTTCCTAGGATATTTTCATCCTCTCAACTGCTGACAAGAGTTTCAACTGTGCATGTAATGTTGCTTATTGTTGGTTTCCCTCCTGGAGCTATGACTCCAGTGTCTTCAGTTCAGGGTCCTCAGTAATTCGCTCATAAGTCTGCACACTTCTACTACTAAGCTGTTTACATTCCAAAGCTAATGCTCTGATCCTCTCAACTGCGCTCCAGTAAAAGGATTCTCTTTGGTCTCGTACGTCCTGCGGGGTGCTTGGTATTATTTGTAGCTCTAGGTCTGCTATTCTTTGTTGAATCTATTGGATGGCTTCAGCAAGCTTCACTACTTGATACTCCACTAGGTCTTCCTCCTTTTTCTCTAAGCCCGTCACAGAGTGAAGTGCTCTTTTGACTACTTATTTTACTTCAACCTGCTCCATGAGGAGCTTTTCTTTCTCTTAATGGATCTACGCTTTCTCCTCTTTGAACTTTGTTTGGAGGTCATCCTTCTCTTGTTGCGCAACTCAACGTTGCTCTATCACTTCCTCTTGTGCTTTCTTTAGGGCCGCTGCGGCCTGTTCTGTTTCTTCCTGTGTGTGACGAAGGTGAGCTTCAGTCGCATTAGCTATTCTATGAAGTTGGGTAGGCTCATCTCCCAACTCTGGTGCTTCTGATGGTGGGGGCGCAGTAGACACTGCACGATTAGAGTGAAGGGCCTATTGTACCCCTCATAGTTCTGCTTCAATCCTTTCATACATGGTCTCTTTCTTGGCTTCATTTTTCTGCAAAAGATCTTCTGAGGTGTCTAATACAACTACGATGATGAAGTCGAAGTCATCGAGTGTGAGCATAGTCTACAACTTGGTCTTACTATCTTTTGACTTCTTCCGCGATGTGGGTTTTACTTAGAGAAACCTTTCTTTTGTTAGACGACTTTGCGTCATCATGGGGATTCTGTGGTGGTGTTACTTCGCCTTGATTCTGCTGATCTTCTTTTCCATTGTTCTCTTCTTTGGCTACTTTGTCATCACCTCCTTCGCTAGGTGATTTTGGAGTAGTCTCCTCGGATGCGTTGTTCAACTTCTGTACCTCTTCTGTCTTCTTCCTTCTGCTAGTTCCAGGTGTATCATGCCCTTCGCGAGTGACCACTAGGCTTCAAATTAGTTCGAGATCAGATAGTTCTGTGGGGTCAACATTGATAAGGAGCTTTGCAGTCCATTCCTTAGTTATTTCTTCTAAGTCCTCCTCCGTGAGTTTGTAATAAATCTATAGTACTTCTTTATGTTTGTCTCTGCGCGCAGTGATATAGATAAAATGTTTGTCTGCGTGGAACTTCATAAATGGCATGAACCTGTGTAGGGTGTTTGTCCTCATACGAGGGAAAACCTCAATATCCCTCTTTAACTGTAGGTAGTAGGTGTGGAACACCGCGTTTAACTGCCATTTTTTTCCCATATCGCTCGAATACCAGAGCGAGGTGAACTTCACGGCTAAGGGTTCATATGGCTCTATTTTAGGGAAGGTCGCACCTTCCGACATCTCCCAAGCAATGAACGCGATGAGGATCAACAACCAAATAAAATGAAACTCATAGCCCTAATCCTGAGCTTCGCGACAGTCTTGGTCTAACTAGTTAACTAAGTACTTTGCCCAGTTCATTTGTAACCCCTCCACACATTTTCCTGTGAGGTCAACAATAAACCCTGTGACCTGCGTGGGTCTTTCGAACTAGCTTACCGACAATCAACTGGAAATCAAGGCACATTGTGCCATTCTGGATGGAGGCTACCTTGTAGCCTCTCTTCCCCTTCTCCACATCATCGTAGGTATCTTTAATCTTCCGTGCTAGGGCGCATTTTGCAGGCTTCCCTGGGTAAAAGTCTTGTGGGTCTGGTCCCTGCATGCTCAATTTGGTGATCCGATGGATCAGCGCTGGATCGACAATGATGCGTCTGTCTATCCATAGATAGCCTCCATGGAAGCTCGAAAGAAGGATCTTAAATCAAGCATTAACCTCATGTTGCCTTCCAAAATGGGGTATTTTCATCACGTTCAGAATGGTGGACTGCGCGAGGTCCATAGTCCATGGTTGTGGGATTATCCTTGACTTCTTCCCCTTCATCCTAGTCAAATACCTGCACCAATCTTAAATGAGATAATGAAGGAGAGGTGTACTTATATATTGTAAAGGACCTTGAGCGATCCACTCTCGTCCATAGTAGGTAGAAAGCATTTATGTTAGTAGGTAGCTTTGAATTCTCAGAGTTGACAGTTTTAGGAGTGTAGGGAAAATGGATATCGACACCCTCATTGTGTAATTGTAACATAGAAGGAGGATGCCAATTGAGAGCATAGTAGTGAAGAACACCACCAGGAAGGAGAAGAGAGCATACAGAGCTGGAACAGAGAAACCGTAATTGAAAAACACCGATGTACAGAGACTAAGTTAATAGAAGAAGTCTTAATTCAGATTCATGGCATTGTAGTTGTTTCTTGTATGTGTATGTTGAATGTTGAATTGTCTGCAAGGAGTGCATTGACAAAAGGGTTCAGAGGTATTATCTCCGAAGGCTCAGATAAGTTATCTCTTGTTCTCATTTCCTCAAAGGTGCAGTTAGGCACAGGAGTTGTGCAATGTGTGCACAGACCAAGCTTGAATCCAGGGTTTGAAACCTGAGAAGCTATTGAAGGATTTGTCGCTGCAAGGAGTGCACGGAGTTAAAGGAGTTCAGCACCGAAGTGATTGAGGGTTTCCGCAAGGAATGCGTGTAGGAGGTTATTGAAAGGCTGGAAGTCGTGGAAGACCCCTGAAGGATTCAAACCTGCTAAGTTGTCGAAGGGAAGAGATGAACGGTCAGAATTCTTTGTAGAGGATTAGGGAAATCCCACCAGTCGTCCGATCTGATAGAGAAGCAAGGAGGTTACGGTTGTTTCTAGAGTTTCAAGCTCAGGAGATCGTGAGCTGTTGGATCCTCACCTAGTTACCCGTCAGCCATAGGATCTGACTGGAGTTGCACGAGGGTTAAACTCTCACAAGCAGAGTGAATGTCCCGAAAAATGTCGGGATATCGAAACTTCAGAATTTGAGACATCGGAAGCCTCGAGGACAGGAGATCAGGTCACTTTATAGTGAAAACCCCAATTTTGATCTGGACCATTCATCTTGAGGAGACACGTGGTGGAGATCAAGCACCCATCGGTATTTAGGCTACCGAGGTTTTAAGTTGACAAAGAAACTACAACATCGGGGAATCGCAAGTCACGAAATCCCGAGACTGAATCAGGGTTGTTCGTTAGTTGAAACAGGTGGCGATAATCAAGAGCCCGTCGGCATTTCGCATGTCGGATTTTCAGGGTTCAGGAGGATAGAAGGACATGGACATTTGACTTCGCGAAATCGTGAATGATCGAGGACTGTCCATCGGTTGGAACACATGGTGGAGATCGGAAGCCATCGACATTTTGGGATTCGACGTTTCGTGAATCCTGAAGACAGGAAGCACACACATTTTGGAACCGTGAATTCCGAAACCCTGATAAGGTGGAAAGCTCCGGTGTGGGGCTAGATGACATCATTTCTGCATATATGAGATCAGGAATCGAAACTTCAGGAGTTCCGAGGGAAAGAACCCATAAGAATTTTAGTTCCCGAAACCGCGAAGTGACGAGGACCGTCCATCTCTAGGGGACGCATGGCAACAATCTAGGTCTTCAAAGGAAAATATCGAAAGGGAGACCATTTCGGGAAATCAGGATTCAAAGGATCGGGAATCTTGAGGACAAAGGGGTCCATGCATTTCGGCATTCGAAAGCCTGAAATCGTGAAAGACTTAGGACTGTGATCATATGAAATAGTGGTCACATGGACCAAAAGGTAGCCACGGAGACTAACCGCTGTTGAAGCCATTATGGTATTTCGAGATATCAGAGATCGGGGAATCAAGAAGGATGAGGTTCTTGACAACAGGGATCGCGAATCCCCGAAATCCAAAATTTCGGTCGGGAAGAGACTAGGTATATGCAGAAGCTGTGATAGGGGAAAGAGAAGGACCTGTGAATTGGGTTTTTAACATAGATTCTAGTGAGGAATCGAAAGAGCCACTTTGGTTCGAAGGTGAAGTTAGAATGATCCGTTAAGACCAGGAGGTCACCGCAGAAGCTTTGCCGAGGAAAAAGGAGGCGTCTGCGTCAAGTTTGGTATCAGAGCACAGAAAGGGTTCTTTGCTTTCTGTGGCAAGGAAAAGGAAAATTCACCATGTTGCCAAGAAGAAGAGACATGCAAACACCCGATCCGCCAGAGGAAATTTAAATACCAAGAAGAAGAGGTAGGTAGATGCCTGACCCAGCCATGGCAAGTGAAATGCGTGATTTATGCACCAGACTTGAGGACATGGAGACAACACAGAAATGCATAGTCGATATTGGGGATCTTAGTGATTCCGAAAGTGAAAATGAAGTTGAACATGAAGAAGAAGAAGTTTCAGTGGAAGATGCCGCAAATGAATCCTTGATTAGAGTTGTCGCAAGGATGGGTGCCAGGGCAAAAATGGACATCCCAGTTTATGAAGGAAACCTGGATGCGGAAGAGCTTCTAGACTGGATTAGAGATTTAGACACTTATTTCGACTATGAAGATGTCGAGGAAGAGAAGAAGGTCAGACATGCCGTCAGAAGGATGAAAGGACATACAACATTGTGGTGGGATGAACTACACGCCGACAAACGCTGCAAAGGCAAGCAGAAAATCAGGAGTTGGGATAGGATGATTGCGAAGATGAAGGCAACATTCATTCCCAGATATTACTAGATTACTCTGTTTCGAAGAATGCAAAATTTGAGACAGAAGTTGATGACAGTGAAGGAATATACTAAAGAATTCTACAGGCTGAACATCAGGGCAGGTCATCAGGAAAGCGATGATGAAAAGGTTGCCAGGTACATGAATGGCTTGAGATATGACATTCAGGATGAGATGAGCATGGTAACCATCTAAACGGTGGAAGATGCTTATCAGATGGCTCTAAAGGCTGAAGAGAAGCTGAGTCGAAAGCAGGGTTAAAGAGGCCGCGACAGAAGTCAAGCAAGGGGAAAATCAATTGTCCAAGATAAAAATCAGAAACCCAAGGAGGACTAGAAGAAACCTCAGGCTCGAACTGAAAGAGGTGGAACCTCACAGCGAGGGAAATATGCTGAACAGAGAGGGCAGCATACCGAACAAAGAGGAGATTATGTTGATAATAATATTTTTCCTCGTACTAGAGGTAGAGGAAGAGGAAGAGGTGGAGTAATAAAATGCTTCATGTGTGGAAAGAATGGACACAAATGTTATGAATGTCCAGATAAGAAGAAAGAGAGTGGAGAGACTCACATCGACGAAGCACAAAGGCGAAATGTTGAGGTAGAGGATGCTGAAGGCGGAAGATCGCTGATGATGCGAAAAGTTCTTTTGACACCAGAGAAGGAGGTGGAGAGTCCAGTATAGAGAAACAAACTATTTTGGACTGCTTGCAAAACCAAGGACATGGTATGCAAGGTCATTGTGGACAGTGGTAGCACATATAATATTTTTTCAACGGAGATGGTAGAAACGCTATAGCTAGAGACGATTGAACATCCAAGTCCATATAGAGTTTCATGGCTACAAAAGGGACATCAGGTAAATGTCACTAAACAATGTTTAGTTGAATTTAAGATAGGAGGATATAATGATAAGATAGTCCGCGATGTTATTCCCATGGATGTTTGTCATTTATTGCTGGGTAGACCATGGCAATATGACAGAAATGTGATTCATGATGGGAGGATGAACACATACACCCTAGAAAAGAATGGGATAACTCACATGTTGCTTCCAATCAAAGATAAGGAAGTGAAACCTGAAGTAAGTAACACTGTACTTCTCATGAGTGGGAAGGAACTCCTTAACGAGGTCAAGAAGAAGGAGGAACCACAATTCATTGCGGTCAGGAAGCCAATGATTGTTTTAACYARYAYAAGGATAGATGATTTACCAGAAGAAGTTCAGGAACTGCTGGAAGATTTCGCTAACATAGTAGTGGACGAACTACCTCGTTCGTTGCCACCAATAAGAAGTGTGAGTCATCATATTGATCTCATACCTGGAGCCAGTTTACCAAAAAATGTAGCGTACAGATTAACACCACAGGAGAATGAAGAGGTCAAAAGACAAGTTCATGATTTGTTGGATAAAGGGTTGGTTAGAGAAAGCTTGAGTCCACGTGATGTTCTGAGAGTACTCAGTCCAAAGAAATACAGAGGCTAGAGGATGTGTACTAATTCAAGGGAAATTAACAAGATAACCATCAGGTATAGATTTCCATTACCAAGGATGGATGATCTGATGGATTGCTTAAGTGGAGAATTTTTTTTTTCGAAGATTGATTTGAAAAGTGGATATCACCAGATTCATATGAGGGAAGGTGATGAATGGAAAACAACCTTCAAGACTAATGAAGGGTTGTATGAATGGCTTGTTATGCTGTTTGGTTTAACAAATGCACCAAGTACCTTCATGAGGTTGATGAATGAAGTCCTGAAGGAGTTCATCGAAGAATTTGTCATTGTGTATCTGGATGATATACTGATCTTCAGTAAAACAAAGGCAGAGCATCTAAAACACTTAGCTACAGTGATGAAGAGATTACAACAAGAGAAGTTGTTGATAAACATGAAGAAATCCTCATTCATGAAGACATAACTCATCTATTTGGGCTTTGTTATTTTTGCAGATAAATTGAGAATGGATGCAGATAAGGTGGAAGTGATCAAGAATTGGCCATCACCGAAGAGCATATTTGAGGTGAGAAGTTTCCATGGATTGGCTAGTTTCTACAGGAAGTTCATCAAGAATTTTAGTGGAATTAGTGCACCGATGATGTTGCCTGATTTCCAAAAAACATTTCAAGTGAAATGCGATGCAAGTGGATTTGCGATAGGGGAAGTCTTAAGTCAGGAAGACAGGCCGATATCATAATTCAGCGAGAAGTTGAATGAAGCGAAGGTGAAGTACTCCACATATGACAAGGAGTTCTATGCTATCATTCAGGCGTTGAAGAAGTGGAGACACTATTTGATTCCGAAGGAGTTTGTCTTATACAGTGACAATCATACACTGCAGTTTGTGACTCGACAGAAAAAGTTGAATCAAAGACATGTAAAATGGGTTGAATACATGCAGAACTTTACTTTTGTAATTAAGCATATTTCTGGAACTGCTAACAAGGTTGCTGATGCTTTGAGCAGGAAATGTTTGCTGTTGCAGGAGTTCAAAGTTAAAACACTGGGTTTTGATGACCTTAGGGACATGTACATAGATGATACATATTTTAAGAAGGCATATGAAGCAGCTGAGAATCCAATTCTCAGAGATAGGAGCCAATGGATAGAATACATAATCCAGGAAGTATTGTTGTTTAAAGGTAATCAACTTTGTATTCCAAAATTCTCCATGAGGGAGAATTTGCTGAAGGAGAAACACAGTGGAGGATTGGTCGGGCACTTTGTTCATGACAAGACATTCGAAAAACTGAATGAATCATATTTTTGGCCGGGAATGCGAGCAGATGTCAAGAGATTCGTGGACAGATGCAGAATTTTCCAGCATTCGAAAGGAAAGAGACAAAATGCAGGATTTTATCAACCATTGGCAATACCTGAGAGGCCGTGGGATGCAATCAGCATGGATTTCATATTGGGGTTGCCAAGAACACAAAGAGGGTTTGACTCAATCTTTGTGGTGGTGGATAGATTTTCCAAAATGGCACACTTTATTCCATGTGAGAAAACCAGTGACACAACTCACATTGCGAATCTGTTTTTCAAAGAAGTCATTCGACTTAACGACTTACCAAGGGGCATAGTTTCGGATTGGAACACTAAGTTTGTGGGACACTTCTGGAGAACCTTATGGAAAAAGCTGGGAACAAATTTATCATTCAGTTCAACTTATCATCCTCAGACGGATGGACAGATAGAAGTCATAAACAGGAGTTTAGGAGACTTGTTGAGGAGCTTGGTGACAGAACACCACAACCAGTGGGACAACATATTACCACAGGCAGAGTTTGCTTATAATGATTCAATCAATAGAAGCACAGGACAAATTCCATTTCAAATTGTTTATGGCATGCAGCCGAGAGGAATTTCTGAGCTGAGGGATTCAGAACAGATTGCAACTAGGAGCGCTAGTGTAAAAGACTTTGCAGAGGTGATGAAAGAACTTCACAACCAGGTGAAGGAGCGTTTACTAAACTCGAGCCAAGAGTATAAGAGAAGAGAAGATCAACATAGGAGACAAATTCAGTTTGAGGTTGGTGATTTGATTGTAGCACATCTGCGAAAGGAAAGTTTCCCGAAGGGGACATATAACAAACTGAAGATGAAGAAGATCGGACCATGTAAGGTCTTGAAGAAATTTGGGGCAAATGCTTATGAGATTGAATTACCCGATGGGATCGAAATTTCTCCGATATTCAATGTCTCAGATTTGTACCCATACAAAAATGGGGAAGCAGGAACAAGTGATGAACAACCAGAGATTCAATGGACAAAGTAGATGCCTGTTGCAGAGAAGCCACAGATGGAAAGCATACTAGACAAAAGAATTAGCAAGAAGACCAGAAGAAGACAATACTTTGAATACTTGGTCAAGTGCAAAGGACATACAGTTGAAGATGCCAGCTGGGAGAATGAAGCAGAGATTTAGAAGCATGGACAGACCGTGTGAGAGCTTATGGACAGGAGCCCATGAAAATTTTCAAGCGAGGGAGTATGATGCAGGAGCATCGCCAATGTCAAGCGAGCGTGGGGCAAGCGCCAACACATTTTAGACACATGATAAATTATTTAAAAACTTTTGAAGATAAATGCACCAATATTAAATGAGATAATTAAGGAGAGGCGTACTTATATATTGTAAAGGACCTTGAGCAATCCACTCTCGTCCATAGTAGGTAGAAAGAATTTATGTTAGTAGGTAGCTTTGAATTCTCAGAGTTGACAGTTTTAGGAGTGGAGGGAAAACGGATATAGACACCCTCATTGTGTACATGTAACATAGAAGGAGGATGCCAATTGAGAGCATAGTAGTGAAGAACACCACCAGGAAGGAGAAGAGAGCATACAGAGCTAGAACAGAGAAACCGTAATTGAAAAACACCCATGTACAGAGATTAAGTTAATAGAAGAAGTCTTAATTCAGATTCATGGCGTTGTAGTTGTTTCTTGTATGTGTATATTGAATGTTGAATTGTCCGCAAGGAGTGCATTGACAAAAGGGTTCAGAGGTATTATCTCTGAAGGCTCAGATAAGTTATCTCTTGTTCTCATTTCCTCAAAGGTACAGTTAGGCACAGGAGTCGTGCAATGTGTGCACAGACCAAGCTTGAATCCAGGGTTTGAAACCTGAGACGCTATTGAAGGATTTGTCACTGCAAGGAGTGCGTGGAGTTAAAGGAGTTTAGCACCGAAGTGATTGAGGGTTGCCGCAAGGAATGCGTGCAGGAGGTTCTTGAAAGCCTGGAAGTCATGGAAGACCCCCGAAGGATTCGAACTTGCTAAGTCGTCGAAGGGAAGAGACGAATTGTCAGAATTCTTTGTAGAGGATTAGCAAAATCCCACCAGCTATCCGATCTGATAGAGAAGCAAGGAGGTTATGACTGTTTCCAGAGTTTCAAGCTCAGGATATTGTGAGCCGTTGGATCCTCACCTAGTTAGCTGTCAGCCGTAGGATTTGACTAGAGTTGCACGAGGGTTAAACTCTCGTAGGTAGAGTGAAGGTCCCGAAAGACGTCGGGATATTGGAACTTCGAAATTCGAGACATCGGAAGCCTCGAGGATAGGAGATCGGGTCACTATCTAGTGAAAACCTCAATTTTGATCTGGACCATCCATCTTGAGGAGACACATGGCGAAGATCAAGCACCCGTCGGTATTTCATCTACCGGGATTTTACGTTGATAAGGAAACTACAACATCAGGGAATCGCAAGTCGCGAAATCACGAGACTGAATCAGGGTCGTCCGTTAGTTGAGACAGGTGGCGATAATCAAGAGCCCATCGACATTTCGCATGTCAGATTTTCGGGGTTCAAGAGGACAGGAGGACATCAGCATTTGACTTCGCGAAATCGTGAATGATCGAGGACCGTCCATCGATTGGAACACATGGTGGAGATCGGAAGCCATCGACATTTCGTGATTCAACGTTTCATGAATCCTGAAGACAGGAAGCACACACATTTCGGAACCGTGAAGTCCAAAACCCGGATAAGGTGGAAAGCTCTGGTGTGGGGTCGGCTGACATCATTTCAGCATATAGGAGGTTGGGAATCGAAACTTCGGGAGTTCCGAGGGAAAGAACCCATAAGCATTTTAGTTCCCGAAACCGCGAAGGGACGAGGACCATCCATCTCTAGGGGACGCGTGGCAACAATCTAGGTCTTCGAAGGAAAATCCCAAAAGGGAGACCATTTTAGGAAATCGGGATTCGGAGGATCGGGAATCCTGAGGACAAAGGGGTCCATGCGTTTCGGTATTCGAAAGCCCGAAATCGCAAAAGACATAGGACTGTGATCATATGAAATAGTAGTCACATGGACCAAAAGGTAGCCACAAAGACTAGTCATTGTTGAAGCCGTTCCGTCATTTCGGGATATCGGAGATTGGGGAATCGAGAAGGCTGAGGTTCTCGACAACAGGGATTGTGAATCCTCGAAACCCGAAATTTCGGTCAGGAAGAGACCAGGTATATGCAGAAGCTGTGACAGGGGAAATAGAAGGACCTATGAATTGGGTTTTTAATAGAGATTCTAGTGAGGAATCGAAAGAGCCACTTCGGTTCGAAGGTGAAGTTAGAATGATCCGTTAATACCAAGAGGTCATCACAGAATATTTGCCGAGGCAAAAGGAGGCGTCTGTGTCAGATGGTCTGGATCTGCGAGCAGTCAATGAGGAGGCCCGTACTCCTCTCGTCAATGAATCTTGAATTCTGAAGGACATCACCTTCTCAACCATACGGTATATTGGAACTTCTTCGATAGACTTTTCTACAATGTTGAGTTCGTTCGACATGCACGCTCGATATTGGATAACTCAGGTCGATGAAAAAATGCTCAATGCAATAGAACCGGTGGCGAAGTCTCAGTAAACACAACACAGTAACAATGAGTTCTCTTGTTGGCTCAGACACAATTCACGAAAGTGTTATCAGTGCAACAGTCGATGGAATAAGTAGACAGACATGTAACTGATTCCTCCAATGGACAAGAGGCCTTCATCAATGTAGTTCTATCCGTTACGACACGGTCCCAATGGTCCGGTGGTGAGATTTCTGATCGTAACTTATGTTCTAACCATTTGGGAACATCAATCTAATGGTTATAATGGCTCCAATGGTCATATCTCTCTACCATGGCGAAGTGCCAATCTGAGATGCTCTGATATTCTAGTGAAGTTCAAATTCTGGAGACCTTCCTTCTACGAAGTCTTCTCTGGAACTTCCTGTAATTTCTCTAACTTTGGTTTCTTCTTGCTGAGCTTTCTAGCCTTCTTCTCTGTGATATGCATCTTGGTATTCCTCTTTCCATTCTGATTCTTATCTCCTCTTGGCATAGTAACTTCGCGTTGTTGATGGTATTTCCTAGGTTTCAAGGAAAATACTTCTTCTTTGTCTGGGGTAGGTGCTCTAATCTCCTGTAAAAACAAGTGTTTCAAGTCTTCTTGTGTTCTTTCACCTTCGACATCTAGATTTCTTGTGCTTAGTAACTTCGACTGGTTTTCTTGTTCTTTTAGTAAGTGTACTATTCTCTTATCCATGAAGTCTCTTAGGTCTTGCCTCTTCTATTGTAGAGTTTCCTCTTCTTTTATTCGGGTCTAATCTTTCTCAATCTAGTTCTTCCTAGTAACATAGCAAATGGGGCGTTGTTCTCAATAAATTTAACAACCTCAAATTCTTTCTCTGTCAAAGTTCCATGAGCACTCATATAGTTCTGGGTAAGTCTTCCACATAGGGTTATCAACTTTCCTCTAAATAATCCTATTCCTCCCAATGAAGGAATCATAGCAGGCTTTCCCAAAATTTATCAGGTTCTTTCTGTCATGATATTCACCCGTGTTTCCTCATCCATAACACATTCAATGTCAAAGTCTCATATTCTTGTTTCTATGGACTATTTTCCTTTGAAGATCTCTGATAAGTTGATATCTCTATGATCTTTCAGGGTTTCTTTCATTTGTTGTAATAGAGTCTTTGATTCTTTCTGGGGTTCTGCCATGGTCTTAGTTTCTTGACCTTCCTCAGGGTTTTCTTGTCTCATATTCATTCTTTCAACCTTGGAAATCAGTCTAGGGAAATCCATAAATTAATCGTCCATATCTTTACAATAAAGACAACTAGGTCTTCTATGAGGGCATTCCTTAACAAGATGTCCTAGTATTCTGCAACTGTAACAAAGAGTTAATCCTCTCTTTCTCTTAAATGATCCACAACCTTTCTTGTACTGTGCACTAGGATCATAGTGGCTAACCTGCAAAAAACTATTCCTAGGATCATGCATCCATTTGTTAGTCCAAACATTCTTTCTATGCATAGGAATAACATATCTTTCATTATTTCTATCAGATCTACTCATATCAAACCTTCTTCGTCCAATTGTTCCCTAATTTTCAGACTAGGACAAAATTTATCAAACATACCTAGATCCAAACTCTTGAAACAAACATTTTCACTTATCTTACCTTTAACAAAGCACAAAGTTTTCAGATCTTACCTCTTTAATCAAGAATTTTCACTGTTCTTACCTTTATCAGAGCACAAAGCTTCAAGATCTTTCCTCTTTTCTTTAGATCTGAATTTTCTTCTTAGCACAGAGCTTCACAAATCAAGTAGAGTACTACAGACTAGGGAAACAAATCTACACACAGAGCTTCCTCTTTTCCTCAGTTCCCAACAATCACAGTTTCAGGTCCCGACAATGGAACCATTTGTTGGAACAGGGGAAGACATAAGGTTCAACTCTTCAACAGTGCACCAACAAAACCCTAAATACTAGCCCTTTCGGCAACACCTGTGAAGAAGATGAAGTCTCACCTGAGGTAGAGACAGGGGTGGTTGCAAGACTCAGATGTCTGCAACCTAACTGGGACATAGATCTGTGATTACAACACCTTAATAGAGAACTTTGGAGTTATCGTTCATTAGTATTTAGTCTTTGTTCACAACGCAGATAAACCCTAATTACAAAGCAACACAGTATTTACCCCGATCTAATATATTCAATCACTAATCACATCAAAATAGATCAGATCTAGCATTCATTCATATTACTCAGTACTAAGTTATCATATCAGATATATCTAAATACTAAGCACAAAGCATAAATCACGTAACCAATATAACATCCATAATGCACAAAGAAACCATAACACAGGATATACGTGGTTCACCCCCAGCTTGGGGCTACGTCCACCAACTTTTCTTCTCTTTATTGTCTTATGTCAATCATCTACATGCACAGAGCCACAAGATCCTACTCCGCATAGGACATGAGATCTGCGTGCACTCCGCTAGATCCTCCTTCCCCGAGCTAGGTTACAACACAAAGACTTTACACAGTTTCTTAAATTCACTTACACTTATCCTTGCAAGTCTCACACAGTATGCACAAATAATATACAACTATCACTTGCACTTAGCATAACATCACACACATAGCTCCCGTGTCTTAGCACTTATCATGACACACCATAGATCTACTTTGTACATTGCCTAGCATTCTATTTATACATTACAAAAGGGACTAAATATGGGTAAACCCATGGGCCGACATTCCGAAGATAATGCTTTGATCCTCTCAACTGCACTCTGGGAAGTGGCTTCTCTTTGGTCTCGCACATCCTGTGGGGTGCTTGGTACTATTTGTAGCTCTTGGTCTGCTATTCTCTGTTGAATCTACTGTATGGCTTCAACAAGCTTCGCTACTTGATGCTCCACTAGGTCTTCCTCCTTTTTTCTAAGCTCTTCACAGAGCGAAGTGCTCTATTGACTGCTTCTTTTACTTCAACCTACTCCGCGAGGAGCTGTTCTTTATCTTGCTGGATCTGCGCTTTCTCCTCTTCGAACTTTGTTTGGAGGTCATCCTTCTCTTGTTGTGTAACTCGGCGTTTCTCTATCACTTCCTCTTGTGCTTGCTTTAGGGCCATTGTGGCATGTTTTATTTCTTCCTGTGTGTGACGAAGGCAAGATTCAATTGGATTAGCTATTCTGCGGAGTTGGGTAGGCTCATCTCCCAGCTCTGGTGCTTCTGATGGAAAGGGCGCAGTGGACACTACACGACTAGAGTGAAGGGCCTATTGTACCCCTCACAATTTTGCTTCAATACTTTCATACATGGTATCTTTATTGGCTTCATTTTTTTACAAAATATCTTTCAAGGAGTCTAATATAGCTGCGATGATGAAGTCGAAGTCATCGAGCGTAAGCATAGTCTGCAGCTTGGTCTTAGTAGGT
Source organism: Picea engelmannii (assembly GCA_009831015.1). Taxonomy (NCBI): domain Eukaryota; kingdom Viridiplantae; phylum Streptophyta; class Pinopsida; order Pinales; family Pinaceae; genus Picea; species Picea engelmannii. Next base: position 714,061 of record ML777623.1, on the reverse strand, counting down.
TTTGACTGCTTCCGCGATGTGGGTTTCGTGAGATAAACCTTTCTTTTGTTAGATGACTTTGCGTCATTAGGGGGATGTTGTGGTGGTGTTACTTCGCCTTGCTTCTAATGATCTTCTTTTCCATTGTTCTCTTCTTTTTCTACTTCGTCATCACCTCCTCCACTAGGTGATTATGGAGTAGTCTCTTCAGATGCGCTGTTCAACTTCTGTACCTCTTCTATCTTCTTCCTTCTTCTAGTTCCAGGTGTATCATGCCCTTCGCGAGTGACCAACGGGCTTCAAATTAGTTCGAGATTAGACATTTCTGCAGGGTCAATAGGGATAAGGAGCTCTGTAGGCCATTCCTTAGTTATTTCTTCTAGGTCCTCCTCCGTGAGTTTGTAATAACTCTGTAGTACTTCTTTGTGTTTGTCTCCGCGCGTAGTGATATATATAAAATGTTTGTCTGCGTGGAACTTCATAAATGCCCTGAACTTATGTAGGGTGTTCGGCCTCATACGAGGGACAACCTCAATAGCCCTCTTTAACTGCAGGTAGTAGGTGTGGAACACCACATTTAACTGCCATTATTTTCCCATATCGCTCGAATACCATAGCAAGGTGAACTTCACGGCTAAGGGTTCAGATGGCTCTATTTTAGGGAAGGTCGCACCTTCCGACATCTCGAAAGTAATGAACATGATGAGGATCAACAACCAAATAAAATGGAACTCATAGCCCTGATCCTGAGCTTCGCGACAGTCTTAGTCTAACTGCTTAACTAAGTACTTTTCCCAGTTCATTTGTAATCCCTCCACACATTTTCCTGTGAGGTCAACAATAAACCCTGTGACCTGCGTGGGTTTGTTCTTTCGAATTAGCTTACCAAAAATAAACTAGAAATCAAGGCGCACTACACCATTCTGGATGGAGGAAACCTTGTAGCCTCTCTTTCCCTTCTCCACATCATCGTAGGTATCTTTAATCTTCCATGCCAGGGCACGATTTGGAGCCTTCCCTGGGAAAAAGTCTTGCGGGTCTGGTCCCTGCATGCTCAATCCAGTGATTCGATGGATCATTTCCAGATTAACGGTGATGCGTCTGTCTAGCCATAGATAGCCTCCATGAACGCTCCAAAGCAGGAGCTTAATGCAAGAGTTAACCTCTTGGTGCCTTCCAAAATGGGGTATTTTCATCACATTCAGAATGGTGGCTTGTGCGAGGTCCATAGTCCATGGTTGGGGGATTATCCTTGACTTCTTCCCCTTCGTCCTAGTCAAATACCTATGAGGGGAGAGAATGCTAAAGTTCTTGTGATCCCTTAGGTTGAATTCACTGATATTTAATTTCATGGTCTTATCCCGCTGTGGTTTAACTACGCGTATCCCCTTCGGGAGGTACGCAGTATTCAGAGTGTAATCGAAGTCCCTTGGGACACTGTCATGATTCATCGTGTCGACCAGAGGCATGATGTAATCAGGCATGATGGATGGGATTAACTTAACATTCACCAAGTCATCTTGATGCTTGGTTCTTTTCTCGGTCGCAACTCGGGATGGTCCAGATCCGCGAGCAGTCGATGGGGAGGCTTGTACTCCTCTCTTCGATGAAGCTTGAATTTCGATGGGCATCAACTTCTCAACCATAAGGTCTATTGAAACTTCTTCGATAGACTTTTCTACGACGTTGAGTTCATCCGACATGCATGCTCGAGATCGGATAACTCAGGTCGATGAACAAATGCTCAATGCAATAGAACAGGTGGCGAAGTCTCAGTAAACACAACAAAATAACAATGAGTTCTCTTGTTGGCTCAGATATAATTCACGAAAGTGTTATCGGTGCAATAGTCGACGGAATAAGTAGACGGAGATGTAACTGATTCCTCCAATGGACAAGAGGCCTTCATCAATGTAGTTATATCCGTTACGGCGTGGTCCCAATGGTCCGGTGGTGAGATTTATGATCTTAACTTCTTTTCTAATCGTTCAGGAACATCAATCTAATGGTTATAATGCCTCCAATGGTCATATCTCTCTACCATGGCGAAGTGCCAATTCGAGCTACTCTGATATTCCGGCGAAGTTCAAATTCTGGAGACCTTCCTTTTGCGAAGTCTTCTTTGGAACTTCTTGTAATTTCTCCAACTTTGCTTTCTTCTTGCTGAGCTTTCTAGCCTTCTTCCCTGTGATATGCATATTGGTATTCCTCTTTCCATTCTAATTCTTATCTCCTCTTGGCATAGTAACTTCGTGTTGTTGATGGTATTTCCTAGGTCTCAAGGGAAATACTTCTTCTTTGTCTGGGGTAGGTTCTCTAATCTTTTGTCCAGACAGATGTTTCAAGTCTTCTTGTGTTCTTTCAACTTCGACATCTAGATTTCTGGTCCTCAGTAACTTCAACTGGTTTTCTTGTTCTTTTAGTAAGTGTGCTATTCTCTTAGCCATGAAGTCTCTTAGGTCTTGCCTCTTCTTTTCTAGAGTTTCCTCTTCTTTTATTTGGGTCTGATATTTCTCAATCCAAGTTCTTCCTAGTAACATAGCAAATGGGGCGTTTTTCTCAATAAATTCAACAACCTCAAATTCTTCCTCTATCAAAGTTCCATGAGAACTCATATAGGTCTGGGTAAGTCTTCCACATAGGGTTATCAACTTTTCTCTAAATAATCCTATTCCTCCTAATGAAGGAATCATAGCAGGCTTTCTCAAAATTTATCAGGTTCTTTCTGTCATGATATTCACCTGTGTTTCCTCATCTAGAACATAGTCAATGTCAAAGTCTCCTATTCTTGTTTCTGTGCACTCCTTTCCTTTGAAGATATATGATAAGTTGACATCTCTATGATTGTTTAGGGTTTCTTTCATTTGTAGTAATACAGTCTTTGATTCTTTCTGGGGTTCTGCCATGGTCTTAGTTTCTTGACCTTCCTCAGGGTTTCTTGTCTCATATTCATTCTTTCAACCTTAGCAATCAGTCTAGGGCAATCCATAACTTAATGGTCCATAGATTTACAACAAAGACAACTATGTATTCTACCAGGGCATTCCTTAGCAAGATGTCCTCTCTTTCTCTTAAATGATCCCCAATATTTCTTGTACTGTGCACTAAGATCATAGTGGTTAACCTGCAAAAAATTCTTCCTAAGATCCTGCATCCATTTGTTAGTCCAAACATTCTTTCTATGCATAGGAATAACATATCTTTCATTATTTCTATCAGATCTACTCATATCAAACCTTATTTCGTCTAGTTGTACCCTAATTTCCAAACTAGGACAAAATTTATCAAACATACCTAGATCCATACTCTTGAAACAAAAATTTTCACTTATCTTACCTTTAACAAAGCACAAAGTTTTCAGATCTTACCTCTTTAATCAAGAATTTTCACTGTTCTTACCTTTATTAGAGCACAAAGCTTCAAGATATTTCCTCTTTTCTTCAGATCTGAATTTTCTTCGTAGCATAGAGCTTCACAAATCAAGTAGAGTACTGCACACTAGGGAAACAAATATACACACAGAGCTTCCTCTTTTCCTCAATTCCTAGCAATCACAGTTTCAGGTCCTGACAACAGAGCCATTTGTTGGCACAAGGGCATACCTAGGGTTCAATGCTTAAACAATACACCAACAAAACCCTAACTATCGACCCTTTCGACAACACCTGCGAAGAAGATGAAGTCTCACCCGAGGTAGAGGCAGGGGTGGTTGCATGACTCAGATGTCTACAACCTAGCTGGGACACAGATCTGTGATTACAACACCTTAATAGAGCACTTAGCAGTTATCATTCATTAGTATTTAGTCTTTGTTCACAATGCAGATAAACCCTAATTACAAAGGAACACAATATTTACCCCGATCTAATATATTCAATCACTAAGCACATCAAAATAGATCAGATCTAACATTCATTCATATTACGCAGTACTAAGTTATCATATCAAATATATCTAAACACTAAGCACAAATCATAAATCACATAACCAATATAACATCCATAATGCACAAAGCAACCATAACACAGGATATACGTGGTTCAGCCCCAGCTTGGGGCTACGTCCACCAACTCTTATTCTCTTTATTGTCTTATGTCAATCATCTACATGAACAGAGCCACAAGATCTTACTCTGCATAGGACAAGAGATCTTCGTGCACTCTGCCAGATCATCCTTCCCCGATCTAGGTTACAACACAAAGCCTTTACAAAGTTTCTTAAAGTCACTTGCACTTAACCTTGCAAGTCTCACACAACATGCACAAAGCATCTACAACTATCACTTGCACTTAGCATAACATCACACACATAGCTCCCCGTGTCTTAGCACTTAGCATGGCACACCATAGATCTACTTCGTACATATCCTAGCTTTATATTTATACATTACAAAAGGGCCTAAATATGGGTAAACCCATGGGCCGACATCCCATACCCATTACATAAACCCTAATCCAAAAAATCCATAAACAAGGGGTAGAGATCCCACATTCTCCGCTTCGACAGCCTGTCGAAGTCCCGAAATAGGTCAAACCTAACCAAGGATCTCCAAAACTTGGTCAAGGGCCAACATTTCCTATCGATATGCCGTCAAAAACGAGCAAAATATCAAACAAAAGATGCGACAATTTGGGCCTGGGAACCCCTCGTAGAAAAAACTAGGAAAGGGAAGCCCCAAACTACAGAACAAAGGACAAAGAAAAGATGGGCAGTATCAAGACAACCAGTCCAATCCACAAACAAAGAAGGACACCGAAAGACAAATAAGGATACCAGGAAGTGGTGCGACTTCCATAAGATCCCTTGGCATAACACTACTGATTGCCTCTCAAAACAGTCCTTGGTGGCCGAAGTGAAATCCTATGAATTAGATGCGGGTTCTGACTCTAAGTCAGAACCAAAAAGGGGAAGACATATCATTGGCGTGGAACCCAGTGCCACCGTTGCTACCCCCAAGCTCCAAAATAGTGAACCGGTTGAGACAAAATAAGGCGAGCGCCTTTTCCATTCGTCGATGTGGGTAAAAGGCACCCCGTTGCAATTCATCGTTGATAGTGGTAGCCAGAAGAACCTCATATCAGTAGAGGTCGTCAAGTGGTTGGCCCTGCTGACAATGCCACACCCACAACCCTACATCATTGGATGGCTCTGCTGGCATAGGGGTATACCTAGTGTTCAATGATTCAACAATGAACCAACAAAACCCTAACTACCGGCCCTTTCGACAACACCTGTGAAGCATATGAAGTCTCACTTGAGGTAGAGGTAGGGGGGGTTGCAGGACTCAAGTGTTTAAAACCTAGCTGGGACACAGATCTGTGATCACAATACTTAACAAAGAACTTAGCAATTAACATTCATTGGTCTTTGACCCTTATTCACATCGCAAGTAGAAAAACTCTAATTACAGAACAACACAATATTTCATCAAGGTCTAAGCACATCTAACCATTCATCCTATAACATCAAAATAGATCTAGCATTCATATATATTATTAATCACTAAGTTGCTACATCAGATGCATCTAACATACATAAAGATTACAACACTAAGCATAAATCACATCAATCACACAAAGCAACTATAACACAGGATATATGTGGTTCACCCCATTGTGGGGCTACGTCCACCAACTCTTCTCCTCTTTTATTTGCTTCCTTCAATCTTCTTACATGTACAGAGCCACAAAGCCTACTCCATATAGGACATGAGATCTACGCGCACCTCTCTAGATCCTCCTTCCCCGAGTTAGGTCCAAGAACAGAGCCTTACATAGTATATGCACAAAGAACTACAAGTCACTTGCACTTAGCTCATCAAGTCTCTACATACGATATGCACAAAGACATCACAACTATTTGCACTTAGCACATTGGCCTACTGGGTCTGATGCTTCTTACAATTCTTATCTACTTCTTTATACCTTACAAATGAGGCCTAAGCATGGGTAAACCCATGGGCCAACATCCCATACTCAGTACATAACCCCTAAACCCAAAAATCCCACAAAAGGGGGAGAGATATCGTGATCTCTGCTTCACCTGGGCGCTCCGTCTTCGACCAGCCTGTCGAAGTCCCAAAAATGGTCAAACACGACCAAGGTTCTATAAAACTTGGTTGAGGGCCAACAGGCCCCCAACACTCACCTGTGACTCGTCCCGAGTCACTCTGATCTCGGTAATTCTACTTCGAAGGCCTCGAGCTTGGCTCGAGGTGCCTCAACTTGTTGCTTCGCTAGAGCCTCCTGCTTGGTGAACTCCTGAATGACCTTCTCGGTGACAGGTCCTTCCAAGCACTATTCCACTATGGTGACCACTTGTTCCAACTATGCACCTCGTCCCTCGATCTACTCAAAATGTGTGCAGGCTTTATCCTGTACCGGCTAGAGTCTCTGGGTCACTTCCATGACTCTACTCTGGATGGCATGGACTTGCTACTGAACTGTGCGCTGTTCCTGTGGCCTTTTCATCATCTCAACCGCTAAAAGCAGTTTCAACTGCGCTTGCACTGTCAATGCTTATTTCTTTTCCTCCTAGAGTTGTGCTTCTATTGTTCTTAGTTCTGGGTCCTCTGCAAGGCGCTCATAGGTCTGCGCACTTCAGGCACTCAATTTGTTACATTCTAACACCAATGTCTTGATTCTTTCTACTGCGCTCCTGGCAGTCTCTTCCCTTTGATCTCTCACTTCCTACGGAGTGCTTGACACTGCTTGCAATTATAGTTTGGATACTCTTTCTTAGAGATGTTAAATGGCTTTAGCGAGATTACCCACTTGGCTCTCAGTTGTTTCCTCTTCCATCTATGCCAGGCCCGACATAGAGCGAAGTGCTCTAGTGACTGCCTCTCTAACTCCAATTTTCTCTTCGAGCAACTGTTCTTTTTCCTTCTAGATCTGCGCTCTATCCTCTGCAAACTTCACTTGGAGGTCATCTTTCTCTTGCTGCGCAACCCGACATTGCTCGAGGGCTTCCTCCTTTGATTTCTTCAAGGCCTCTATGGCCTGTTGTTTTTCCTTCTGTACACGTCGAAGGCGAGCCTCTGTCGCATATGCTAATTTGCGTAGTTGGGTAGGCTCATCTGCTACTTCTATACCCCTTGATGAAAATGATGCAGTAGACACTGCGCAGCTCGAATAGAGAGCTTGTTGTACCCCTTTGAGCTCTTCCTTGATCCTGTCATACATTGTCTCCTGTTTGGCTTCACTTCGCTGCAAAATGTCCTCCGAGGTATATGATACAACTGCGATGATGAGGTCAATATCATCCACTGTAAGTACATTCTGTAATTGAGGTTTATTGGCTCGTGACTTCTTCCGCGCTGAGGGTTTCTTTGGAGAACCCTTTATTTTCTTTGACGCCTTGGCCTCTGTAAGGGGATCTTTAGGCAGTGTCACTTCGCCCTATTCCTGTTTGTCTTCTTCCCCTTCGTCCTCTTCTTGGTCTACTTCGTCACCTCCTCCTCCTCCAGGTGAATTAGGTGCATTTTCCTTCGATTCTCTATTCATTTCCTATACCTCTGCCTTCTTCTTATTCTTACTGCTGCTGGGTCCATCATACTCTTCCCAGGTGACTATAGGACTTCCAATGAGGTCAGGGTCAGAGAGTTCTGTCTGTTCGACTGGTACAAGGAATTCTGCAGGCCATTCCTTGGTTATTTCCTCCATATCTTCCTCGGTGAGTTTGTAATAGGATTGGAGCTCTTCCTTGGTTTCATCCCTGCGTGCAATGATATATATGAAATCCCTGTCTGTGTAGAACTTCGCAAATGGCCTAAACCGATGCAGTGTATTCGACGTCATGCAAGGGAAAGATTAAATGGCCCTCTTCAGCTGCAAGTAATAGGTGTGGAATACCGCATTGGACTGCCATTGCTTCACCATGTCACTCGAATACCAAAGGGTAGTGAACCTCACGACCAGTGGTTCAGATGGGTCGACTTCAGGGAAAGTCATTCCCTCCAACATCTCCCAAGCGATAAAGGCAACGAGGATCAGCAACCAGCTGAAGTGAAACTCATAGACCTGGTCCTATTCTTCTCGAAAATCCTTCTCCATTTGGTTGATGAGGTAGCTCGCCCAGTTCATCTGCAACCCTTCAATGCACTTTCCTGCAAGGTTGATGACGAACCCCGTGACCTGCATTGTTCGATTCTTCCTGACGAGCTTGTCAATGATCAACTAAAAAGCTAGGCGCACTGCCCGATTTTGGATGGAGGCTACCTTGTAGCATCTCTTCCCTTTCTCCACATCTCCATAGGTGTCTTTTATTAACTGTGCTAGGGCGCGATCTGCAGCCTTCCCTGGGTAAAAATCCTAAGGGTTCGATCCTTTCATGCTCAATCCGGTGATCCGGTGGATCAACACCATATCTACAGTGATGCACCTATCCAACCATAGGTAACTTCCATGGTAGCACGACAGGAGGAGTTTGACGCACATGTTAACCTCCTGATGTCTGTCGAAGTGTGGTATCTTCATCACATTAAGGATTGTTGATTTTGCGATGTCCATGGTCCACGACTGGGGGACTATCTTCGTCTTCTTCCCCGTTGTCTTTTTTAAGTACTTATGTGGTGTGAGCATGCCATAATTTTTGCGATATCCTAAGTTGAAAACACTGATCTTTAACGTCAGAATCTGTCCTAACTGTGGCCCCATTGCGCATATCCCCTTCGAGAGGTATGAAATGATCAATTTATAGTTGAAAACCATTAGGAAGTTGTCACAAATAACTGTGCCAACCAGAGGCGGCATGTAGTCAGGCAGGATCGCTGGGATTAGCTTCATGTTCGCCAAGTCGTCGCGATGCTTGCTTCATTTCTCTGTCGCAGTTCGGGATGGCCCAGATCGACGTGTAGTCAATAGGGATTCTTGCAATCCTCTTGTCGACGAGGCCTGTACTCCTGCAAACATGACCTTCTTAGCCATAAGTTCAATCAAAATCTCTTCTCAGGATTTCTCTACTGCGCTCAGGTCGCCCGACATACACGCTCAAAATTGGATATCTCGGATAGGCGGACAAAATACTCACAGTAAGAGAAATGAGTGGCGAGGTATCAGTAATCACTGTGCGATAGAAATTAGTTCTCTGTGGGCTCGGATAATCACAATTTGCAAAAGTGTCCATGGTGAGACATTCGATGGATTAAATAGACAACGTTGTAATAGACTCCTCCAACAGGAAGGAATTCCTCAATCAATACGATTCCATCCATTATGGCGTGGTCTCAACGGTCCAATGATGGTCTTTCCAGAAATAACTACATTTCTATCCATTCTAGAGCGTCGTTCTAATGGTTGGGATGCCTCCAATGGTCATATTGCTTCGTCGTGGCGAAGTGCCAATATGTGTTGTTCTGCTATTCAGGTGAGGTTCAAGTTTTGCAAGCCTTCCTTCTGCGAAGTCCTCTCTGGAACCTCCTTCATTTTTTCTAGCTTTTCTTTATTCTTACTAATATTTCTTGTTTTCTTTCCTATGATCTCCGTCTCTAGATTCCTCTTTCCATTCTTGTTCTTATATTCTCTTAGCATAGAAAATTCACACTGCTGAGGGTCTTTTACAGGGTTCGAGGGTAATAATTCTTCTCTTATTGTTTTTGGAGTAGGTGCTCTACTCTCCTCCATGGATATGTTCTTTAAGCCTTCTTACGTTCTTTCAACTTCGACAACCAGGTCTCTGGCCCTCAGTTTCTTCGACTTGTCCTCTTGTTCTTCTATTAAGCGTGCTATTCTCCTAGCCATGAAATCCCTTGATTCTTTCTTTTTCTGTTCTCTAGCTTCCTCGTCTTCTTTCCTTCGGATCTGATCTCTCTCAATCCAAGTCCTTCCTAAAAAAAGTGAAAAGGGAGTGTTTTTCTCATCAAACTTAATGACCTCAAATTCTTCTTCTGTTGATGTTCCATGAGCACTCATAGGTACATGAGTAAGTTTTCCACATAGGGTTGTCATCTTTCCTTTAAACAATCCTATTCCTCCTAATGAAGGAATCATAGTAGGCTTTCCCAAAATTTCCCAAGTACTTTCTCGCATAATGTTCACTTGTGTTTCTGCATTCAATACACAGTCTATTTCGAAGTCTCATATTCTTTCTTCTATGCACTACTTCTCTTTTAATATCTCTGGTAAACTGATGTCTTTGTGATCATTCAATGTTTCTTTCATCTGCAATAATATAGTCTTGGATTCTTTCTGGTTCTTTAGAATATTCTTAGTCTCTTGACCTTCCTCATGATTTTCTTGTCTTATGTTCATCTTCTTGACTTTAGCAATCATTCTAGGGCAATCCAAAACTTAATGTCCAGTAGATTTACAACAAAGGCAAACAATACCTCTACCAGGGCATTCCTTAGCAAGATGTCCCGATCTTTTGCAACTATAACAAAGATTCAATCCTCTCTTTCTTTTAAACGATCCCCAATCTTTACTGTACAGCGCATTGGGATCACAGTGATGGACCTGCAAAAAATTCTTTCTAGGATCCTGCATCCACTTGTTAGTCCAAAAATTATTTCTATGCATAGGAATAACATATCTTTCACTATTTCTATCAGATCTATTCATATCACATCTTCTTTCTTCTAGCTGTGCCCTAGTTTTCAAACTAGGACAAAATCTATCAAACATACCTAGGTTCATACTTTTGAAGAAAAAATTTCCACTTATCTTACCTTTATCAGAGAACAAAGGTTTAATATTGTACCTCTTTTCTTCAGATATGGTTCCCTTCTTAGCACAGAGCTTCACAAGTCAAGTAGAATGATGCGCACTAATAGATCTACGCACATTGCTTTCTCTTTTCTTCAGTTCCCATCAATCACAGTTTCAAGTCCCAGCAATGGAACCGTTTGTTGGCACAGGTTAAGAACCAAGGTTCAATGCTTCAACATCGCACCAACAGAACCCTAACTACCGACCCTTTTGGAAACATCTGCGAAGCAGATGCAATCTCACCTGAGGTAGAGGCAGGGGGGTTGCAGGACTCAAGTGTCTACAGACTAGCTGGGACACAGATCTATGATCAAAATACTTAACAGAGCACTTAGAAATTAACATTCATTGGGCTTTGACCCTTATTCACATCGCAAGTAGAAAAACCCTAATTACAGAACAACATAGTTTTTCATCAAGGTCTAAGCACATATAACCATTTAGCCTATAACATCAAAACATATCTAGGATTCATCTATATTATTAAGCACTAAGTTGCTACATCAGATGCATATAACATACATAAATATTAAAGCACTAAGCATAAATCACATCAATCACACAAAGTAACCACAACACAGGATATATGTGGTTCACCCCAGCGTGGGGCTACGTCCAACAACTCTTCTCCTCTTTTATTAGATTCTTCCAATCTTCTTACATGCACATAGCCAAAAATCCTACTCCGCATAAGACAGGAGATCTGCGTGCACCTCGCTAGATCCTCCTTCCTTGAGTTAGTTCCAAGCACAGAGCCTTACACAGTCTGCGCACAAATAACTACAAGTCACTTGAACTTAGCTCAACAAGTCTCTACATACGATATGCATAAAGCATTCACAACTATTTTCACTTAGCACATTGGCCTACTAGGTCTGATGCTTCTTACAATGGATAACTATTTATTTATACCTTACAAATGATGCCTAAGCATGGGTAAACCCATGGGCCGCATCCCATACCTGTTACATAACCCCTAAACCCAAAAATCTCACAAAAGGGGGAGACATCCTGTGATCTTCGCTTCGCCTGGGCGCTCCATCTTTGACTAGCCTATCGAAGTCCCAAAAATGGTGAAACACGACCAAGGTTCTCCAAAACTTAGTCAAGGGCCAATAGGCTCCACCAAGAAAGCGATCTCCGCGTCAGTCAACAGTGTCGACTGTCGTATGACATCAAGCCCTTCAAAGACGAGGTATTGTGTAGTGTTGCTCCTCTCGAATTTTTTAATGTTCTTTTGGGCCAACCTTATTTATGGAAACATCATGTTGTATATGAGTCTAGGCCTCGTAGTTTTATTATTACTTTGAAAAGGAAATTGTATAGGATACCCGAGGCAATCCCTCCTAGTGTTATTTCCTTGATCTCTACCCAGAAATGCAAGAAGGTCATCTCTCAGACCGTGAAATTTGTCTTCTTCTTGATTCTCTCTCAGATTAAGCGAAAGATCGCAGCCACATCTAGGTTCTCCATGGTCGATCTCTCCACACAATAAAAGCAAGTGGATAAGGTCATGGAAGAATACTCAAATATCTTCTCCTCTGCTACCAAGGCACCTCTACACTTCCAGGTCAAGCATCCCATCGATCTGACCCCAAGCGCACCACTACCCAATGGGCTGGTCTACCATCGCTCTCTGTTAGAAAATGAGGAGATCAAGAGGCAGATCCAAGAACTGATCCACAAGGGGCACATCCATCCCACATCGTATCCTTGTGGGAGCCCAATCATATTGGTGAAAAATAAATACGGGACCTGACGACTCTGCATTGATTACCGGGCCATGAATAAAATCATAGTCCGAAATCGGTACCCGATTCCACGAATTGACGACCGCCTTGATCAACTCATGGGGGAAAAATACTTCAGTAATATTGATCTGAAGTCTGGCTACCACCAGGTCCCAATAGAACATATAGATGTATGGAAGACCACCTTTAAGACAAAATAAGGTCTTTTTGAATGGGTGGTCACGCCCTTTGGTTTGGAAAATTCTCCAACAACTTTTATGAGGATGATGGACGATATCATGCGACCTTTCACAAGTAATTTTGTAGTGGTGTATCTAGATGACATCCTCATCTACAACAATACTTGGGTGGAACACTTGCAACATATTCAATAGGTTTTTCACACCCTATGACAACACAAACTATATGAAAACTTGGAAAAATTCTCCTTCGTCATGGACAGGGTCCATTACTTAGGTTACATCATTGATCAACATGGTGTGCATGTGGATCCAACCAAGATCTAGGCCATCCGTGACTGGCCAGCCCCAACCACACTCACTCAGCAAGATCATCTTAGGATTCTCTCATATCGCATTGAAACTTAGCCAAGTAATTAGGGGTGGCAGTAAGGAAAAATTTGTGTGGGGCCTATCCCAACTGTTGATTAAGGTTGGTTGTCATTGATGTCAACACTTGAAGAAATCCCGGTAGCAAAACGGTTTGGGTAATGGACCCAAGTTTTTTTGATGTAAATATGACTCATTGTTTTTTTGTCATGTTTGATAAGAGGTACATATGGATGAACTCCAAAGTGGTCCCCTTATGGTGAAATCCCTCATGGGAAGATGCTTTGCAGATTGAGTTATCCTATAAGTATGGTTAGAGAAACCATGCTTATTTGTGGAATAATGGGATTAATTTCAGTGAAACTATCCTAGATGGATAGTTCTTTTCATTCCATTTCCGTTGGTATGTGGAACGTCACATAACTCCTCACGGTTAGAGAGTTATGGCCATGAGAAGTTGGAGAACCTAGGTTTGGGTAATGGACCCAAGTTTGTTTGATGGATAATGGTATGAGTTTTGACATATTTGTAGGTAATACTATTCTATATGGATGGTACATGTCATTCCAATTTTTGGTGGTATGTGGAACGTCACATAACTCCTCACGGTTTGAGAGTTATGGCCTTACGAAGTTGGAGGACCCTCTTATGTCATCTAGAAGCCCCAAAAGGTCAAAGTAGTCAAAGTGGTTTAAGAGATTTTAGAAGTTAAATAATAAAGTGAAGTGATGAGTGTACTATAATTCAAAGTGAATACAAAATAAATTATTTAAATAATAAATTTAATGGAGAAATTAGAAGTGGGTCAACCCTAAAATAAGGAAAGAGGGCAAAGTGACCTAGAAGATGTTTTTAAGGAAGCTACTTGGAGAGTATAAATAAGAGGCAAGGCTCTCTCATTTTAATCACACTTTAGCATATTGAATACCTATTGGTCTCTGAGGTAACCAAAGAATATCTAAGCCTAATTTCTGAGGGAAGGTGAGGAAAAGAAGGTCGAAATTCAAGGAAGGATAAATTCTTTTGATGATGCTTTCTAAGGTATGTTATCTACAGGTCATCTCACCATTTTCTCAATAATTTTTTTCTAGAATGATTTATACCATGAAATTTATATGCCATTGAGGAAACATATCCAAGTATCTGTGGTAAAAAATTCATCTTGTGGGTCATTGTAGTTTTGGATTTAGACTCTGTGGAAAACAGGGTTTGTGGCTAGTCCCGAAACTAGTAAAAAACAGGTGTTTCGGGTAAAAACGTCATAAATTCTTCATAACAGATACACATTCAGTAAGACCAAATGTGTTGGTTATAGTACAATATGTAGTATGCTATGTAATAGTTTCATATCTATTCAAAAAACATTCCATGCGGGGCATGCTCTACAAGGCCACTCGCTAGAATAAGACAAAATTCAACAAGGTATGCCATTTTTTCTGTAACTCATTTTCTGAGAGGTTCCAAGAAATGAAACCTGGAGGAATTGCATAAAACACACTGAATAACATTGTGTATCAGTTCATATATTTATTCATTACAGGTACAAAGCTATGATGATTTCAAGTTAGGGTTGTTGACTAATCCAAAACTAGTCATGTGAGACTAAAGAAAAGTTTGATGAAGATGCTCGTCTCTTGTTGTCAAAGTTAAGGAAGGTTTGTAGGTATGTGATCATATACACCAGGTATATTACAGAGTTACAACTCATATTTGGATGATAAAATTGATGCGGGTTTTTGGTTAAGGTACACGTTGGGTACATGGTTGAGACAAGTAGTTGATGAGGTGGCACATACATGAGGTGTATAGTTGATGATGTTGGTACATATTGATGAGTCATAGTTGATGAGTAGTTGACACATTATTGGTACATATTTGGTACATGGTTGGTTGCACTTGTGTATGGTACAGGTTGATTACAAGTTGTTTGGTACTTGTTGGTGCATGGTTGATGCACTTGTTTATGGTGCAAGTTGATTACAGGTTGAGGTACAGGTTGATGCATGGTTTAGGTTTATTGGTATAGGTTTACAATGATATATCTCATAGTGATAGTGTGACAGTGGTTCCATCATTCTACTTCTACTTCAGGGTGGTTGGACAGGGCAAGGACAAGTGGTTGTAGCCACCTTCCAGTTGTAGCCGGAGAACATAGGGGGTTGTAGCCTCCTTTTGGTTGTAGCCAGAGAATTGGGGAGTTGGAGCTTCCCTCAGTTTGTAGCCTAAGAACCTAGGGGGTTGGAGCCTCCTTCCAGTTGCAGCTGGAAAACAAAGGATGTGGGTGCTTCCAATGAAAGTAATTCTTCAAGACATATAAGAAAAAGAATTATGTGGTTTTCTCCCGCTTCGTGTTTCCACGTAAAACACTGGTGTGTTGTGTATGTGTATGATTGTTCATTTGTTCATTCCTCATTACGGGATGATAATTATACATTGATATAAAACTTGGAATATTTGGTTTAAAAAGGATTATAATTTCTATATTACTATTTCACCCCCCCTCTCAGTAATCCAACAATTGGTATCAGAGATGGTTCCTTCATAAATTAGTTTAACCACTGAACGGTAGATCATGGAGAGCAACAACTTGTATACAAATGGAATACCACAGTTTTATGGACATAAGTATGCTTTTTGGAGCATAAGAATGAGGACATATATACAGGCACAGGGATTTAAAGTTTGGAAATCAATTTTAGATGGATACACGACACCAACAGTTCCACCAACAAATGAAAAAGTAGTGAAACTTGGTGAGAATAATTCCAAAGACAAAAATTCACTTTTGAATGGTCTCAGTGATACGGTATTCACCAAAGTTTCACATTATAAATCCGCTAAAGAGATTTGGGACAAGCTTCGAAATATTTATGAAGGAGATACAAAGGTCAAATAAGAAAAGCTTCAAACTTACAGAGGTCAGTTCGAACAACTAAAAATTAAGGAAGATGAAAATATTGTAGCCTACTTCTTACGAGTCGATGAAACAGTGAATGAAATCATAGGATTGGGAGAAGAAATTGAAGAATCTGTAATTGTTCAAAAGGTACTAAGATATCTTCCTATGATATTCAACCCTAAGATATTAACACTAGAAGAAAGATCGGATCTAAACTCAATAAGCATGGATGAATTGCATGGACTCTTCACATCATACAAAATGAGAACTGAACATGAAAATCCAAATGTTAAAGAAGCATCCTTCAAAGCATCCAAAATATAAAAGAAAAAGAAACAACAACAAGAAGAATATAGAAGCAACAATGATGTCTCGGAAGATGATGAAGAAGTGGTCAACTTCGTTAAAATACTGGACAAGGTAACCAACAATAGGTATAGAGGTAAGATTCCTTTAATTTGTTTTAATTGTGATGGTATTGGTCATTTTGCTAACAAATGTCCTCATAAGAAAAAGAGAAATGATGAAGGTTACTCAAAAGGAAAACACACATATAAAGCCAAAATAACTACAAATAAAGTTTTCAAGAAAATGTTATGCACTAAAGAAGACAACTCATCATCAGATGAAGATGAAATCAGTGACAATGAGACATGAAGAGTTTTATTCATGGAAGTAAAAAACTCTGACAAAGAAGACTTCGAAGAAGAATATGAAGAAGCTGAAGAAGGATATGAAGAAGTCGAAGAAGAAATTGAAGAGGCAGAAGTTGACTATCGAGAAGAATTAATGTGTTCCATAGAAGTTATCAGAAGAGAAAACAAGAAAAACAAGAAACCACAAGAATAACTAGACAAGAAAAATGACACTCAAGAACTAGAACAAATGATCACAAAATTGAAGGTTCAAATAGAAGAAGATAAAAGAATTGAAGAAACACTCAAAGAACAACTAGCAGAAAGGGACAAGATCATTGGAAACTTGGAAGCAAAGATTGTCACACTAAGAAAGGATATTCAAAAGAAAAATATGCAGAATCACTCAAAAGTTCTGGATGACATTATCAGTAGTCAAAAATATCATCTTAACAAGTCCAGACTTGGATACAATCAGACAGAAAAGGGATCAAGCTCCAAAAAAACAGAGAAAGAAACAAATCCAAAAAGCTATGCAGAAATAATCAAAGGGGATAGGAAGATATACAAGGAAGATTACAGGGACACTCCTCCACTAAGAAGATTCATATTTCATAATAAAAAATAGACAGATAGACCTCAAGAAGAAGAAGGATTCATAAGAGCACCTCCTTTAAGAAGATATTCAACTCCCAGGTATCAAACTATATTTTTTGGTTTATGTTATGCATGTAATAATTTTGGACATAAAGCTGTGAATTGCAGAGCTAACAACATGAACAATAACAACTTTGAGAGTCATACACAAAGGGGTTATTCAAGAAGACCTA
>ML777623.1:650356-696640 GCA_009831015.1 Picea engelmannii | reverse complement strand
ATTCCATCGGTTAGTACACCTCCCTTACCTTGGGCTTCAGCAACATGCTAGACCAAAAGTCTCAAAGTACTCTGGCTGCTACGGGACTCCCTTCTAGGAGAAATCACTTCTTAGCAGGCTCTCTCACCTGGGAGAGCTTCTCACAGGTTTGATAACCAGAGTTCGACTCATCTACAACTGGGTACGGTTGATAGCAACAATAACAACAACGACAATAGGGAAAATGGGTATGGACACCCAACAAGAACACAGTCGAACACTAGGTTCATATCAAAGCTCAATAGGAAATAATAAATGACAAAAAGTCTCACTCCATCAAGGAACTGTGTGGCCGCACCGCCAATAATTATGACACAACATTGTTCAGACAATAGAAAACGACAACCCAAAAATGGTTAATGTACGAACTCGGCTCTGTAGGTGCGAATAGACTGGGTTCACCGAATAACACAGGTCAACTTCCCTTCCCGGTTTTCTAAGATGCATGAGGGTATACAGAGATCAAACGCAGAGCAAAATTGGGTTCATGTGTCGCATGACAGAATGGTCCCCCTCGAACTCAGGCGTATGATGACCGAATGGAAGAGCGAACTGCCAACTTAGTTGACGCTTCAGCTTTTAGCTGCATGAGCCCAGGTCAACACTTGTCTTCCTAGAGCTACATGCGCTCCATTTAGCTTACGTCTGCAGCCATCAGGAACTGAGGATAACCAAAAACATATAATGTTCACTTTAGTCTTCAGGAAATAATATTAAAATATTATTCCTCCAGAGGTAATCCCCCTAGCTTAGCCCCTAGGCCCAAATACTTAGACCCCCTTCCTTACCCTACCTAGTGGAGCTTAGTCACCCATAAATCTTCTTCGTGGAGGGTCTACACACATCAATGTTTATATTTTTATTAATGATCTGCATAATTACATATACAAACAAAATATCAGGCTCGCCAGCCTAATAACACATAAGTCTTTCAACTTACAACCACTTGGCTCACCGGCCTATAAGAAAAAATTACAATTAAGAATGGGCTCGGTCTTGGGGTATTACAATCCCCTCCCCTTATTTTTGCACTATCCTCAGTGCAACTTATTTACAAAAAAAAAACAAGATTTCCAAAATTTTCAAAAAGATGCAGGTAATCTTCCCGCATAGCATCTTCATGCTCCCATGTTGCGTCCTCAGGACCATACCAGGTCCAGTGGACTTTTACAAGCCCTATGGCTCGATTCCAGAGTTGCTTTATTTTCTGGTCCAGTATACGCACCGGATGCACTTGCAAGACGCCTTTTTGCTCCACCTGAATCACATTCCAATCGATTACATGATTAGCATCATGTATATATTTCTTAAGCAATGAAAAATGAAACAAATTATGTATAGTCGTGGATGCAGACAATGCAAGAATATATCCAACTAGTCCAATCCTTTCTAGTATTTCAAATGGTCCACAAAATCTAGCTGCCAACTTGGAACAGTTTCCCAGCTTCAAGGAACTTCTGTTAGCTTTCACTTTCAGAAAAGCATGATCACCCACTTTGAATTCCCTGTGGATCATGTTCTTATCAGCATAACTCTTATGCCTGTCTTGGGCATCTTTCAAATTATGTTTAATCTGCAACATTTGTTCTTCCATTTCCTTGAGCAACTCTGGCCCAACTACTGCCTTGTCAGCTGGATTATCCAAACTTAATGGAGTATTTCACTTTCTTCCATAAAGTGCTTCAAATGGGCTCATCTTCAATGATGCTTGATACCCATTGTTGTAGACAAATTCTACCAAGTGTAGGTAGTCTTCCCATTTAGACGGTTTTTCCATCACATACATCCTTAGCATGTCTTCTATCACTTGGTTCACCCTCTCCGTTTTCCCGTCAGATTCAGGATGATAAACAATGTTGAAGTTCATATTCATTCCGAATCCTTTGAACAACTCATTCCAAAACTTGGAGGTAAATTTCGGGTCCCTGTCAGACACAATTATCTTGGGAATACCATGCAATTGTGCTATTTCCCTCACAAAAATATCAACAACATTAGTTGCCTTGTGAGTAGTCTTCAATGGAATAAAATGGGCAGCTTTCATAAGATTGTCCACCACCACCATGATTGAATCATGTTGCTTGCCTGTTCTGGAAATCTTGTGATGAAGTCCATTGTCACCACTTCCCACTTCCACTCAGGGATGGGTAAAGGCTGCAACAACCTTGTTGGGTGCCTATGCTCAACTTTAACCTTTTGGCACTCCATACATCTTGTGATGTATTAAAAAATCTCCTTCTTCATACCTGGCCAAAATTAATGGCTCATGATTGTTTCCATAGTTTTCTGATATCCAGGGTGCCCTGCATAAGGCACATTATGCATTTCATTCAAAATCATAAGTTTCAAGTCCTGGATATTAGGTACATAAATTTTGTTCTTGTACATAAGTGTTCCTTCAGACTCCAATTTATAAATCTCCACTTTTTGTGGCATCTTTCCTTGTTGTAGCTTTGCTACCAAATCTCTATACTGCAAATCTGTATTTGCAGCCTCTAAAATAATGCTTTTAATATCAGTTCGGTACATGCTAATGGTTGTAGCATGTAATTCATGTGCTCTCCTGTTGAGTGCATCAACCACCTTATTCTCCTTCCCTTTGATATGCATGATATCAAAATCGTACTCACAGAGAAACTCCAACCACCTACTATGTCTAGTGTTCAAGGTTGGCTGATCAAACAAATACTTCAGACCGTTATGGTCTATTCTCAGTTCGAACCTCCTCCCCATGAGGTAATGCCTCCATTTCTTTAGAGTGTGTACAATGGCTGCCAACTCCAAATCATGAGTTGCATAGTTCCTTTCATGCTCTTTCAACTTTCTGGATTCATAACAAATTACGAATCCATTCTGACAGAGGAATCTTCCCAACCCTTCCTTGCACACATCTGTGCATACCACAAAATATTCATTCGGATCTACAATCCTCAAGATTGGAGCACTGGTTAACATTTGCTTCAATTGTTGGAAGCTTCTCTCACAATCTTTTGTCCCCTAAAACTTCTTCTCCTTCCTTTTCAAGGAAGTGATAGGGTAATCTATTCTCGAGAACCTTGCAACAAACCTTTTGTAATAATCATCTATACCCATAAAGGATATGACTTCTGTCACATTTTTAGGCGCTGACCATTCTCTGATGGCCTCAATCTTCTCAGGATCTATAACTATCCCAACCTTCGAAATAATATGCCCCATGTAATGGATCTTCTCTTGATAAAATGAGCACTTGATCAATTTGGCATACAACTGGTGCTCTCTTAGCACCTGCAACACCATCCTCAGATGTCGTTCATGCTCTTCCTCCAACTTGGAATACACCAGAATGTCATCCAGGAAGACTATGGAAAACTTGTCTAGATAGTCCCTGAATACACCATTCATTAGGCACATAAAAACAACGAGTGCATTCGATATTCCAAACAACACCACTGTGAACTCGTAATGACCATACCTTGTTCTAAAGGAGGTCTTGTTGATGTCTTCATCCTTTATTCTTACCTGGTGATATTCCGACCTTAGATCTATCTTCGAAAATATCTCTGCATCCTTCAACTGATCGAATAGGTCATCAATCCTCGATAGAGGATATTTTTTCTTTACCATTACTTTCTTCAATTGTCTAAAATGGATACACAATCTCAGCGTCCCATATTTCTTCTTCACGAACAGGATCGGGGCACCCCAAGGTGACACACTTGGGCATATATACCACTTCTTCAGAATCTCTTCAAGCTACAATTGCAGCTCTTTCATCTCTAGCGTACTCATTCTATAAGGAGCTTTTGACATTGGAGCTTCTCCAGGCATCAAGTTTATAGAGAAGTCAATATCTCTTTTCAGAGGTAATCCGGGTACCTCTTGAAATACATCTTCAAACTCCTTTAGTACTGCATGATCCCCAATAATTGACACCTTATCCTTAGGTGTTTCCTCCACATGGGCTACAAATAATTGACATCCTTTTCTGTAGCACTTCTTCAGCTGCATTTCTAATATTTCTCTGATAGAAACAACTATGGGAATTTCTTGGATTGTTCTTTGATTCCCTTCCTTATCCAGGAAAGTGAATATCTTGTTACGATAGTCCAAGATGGCATGGTGTTGTTCCAACCAGTCCATCCCAATTAGACAGTCATAAGAACCTAAAGGCAGAATGTTCAATTCAGCCTTTATGCTTTGTTCAATTCAGCCTTTGTGCTTAGTCCTTTCATGTCCACACGACAGGACTTAAACAACTCAGTTACTTTCCTCTTGGTTCCTGTAGCCAACTACACTAACCAAGACTTTTCATGTTTTCTTCTCGACAATTGCAAACTTTGCACCACTCTAGGATCTATATAACTATGGCTAGCCCCTGAATCAATCAAAATAGTAAAGGCATGGTTGTTAATCATACTTCAATCATGTGTGACTGATATTCTGCTTGCTTGTTGTCTAGGGCTGCGTAGATCCTTGGTAGTCTACTGACCATGTCCTCCACTTTTTTAGCCTTCTGAACATTGTGGACGGCTCTCGCTTTATCATTTCGGTGGGGGCAATCTCTATACCTATGGTTTCCTTTATAACCCCAACACTCCATAGGTGTCTGTCTTGGCATTTTTCCACCCACCTTAGCCTTCCTGGGATCTCTAAAAGATGACTGTCCTTGAGGACTGTTCCTGAAAAATGGTGGTTTGTTTCCCTTTTTCCTCTGCTCCCTCTTAAACTTCTTATTCTCTTCCCAAGATTTTTGGAAAGTAGGCTTTTCTTTTTGCTAATCATATAAGAAATTTTCTCTCCTTAAAGTTTCTTCCATAGTCTTTGGGTCATCATACTGGATCTTGTCACTGATGGAAGATGGAATTCCACTCAGATACCTTTGAATTTTGACAGTCTCATCCTTGATGAAGGGAACATTCTTCAAAAATTCGAAAAACCGTCGTTCATATTCATCAATGGTCATGTTGCCCAGCTTGAGTTCAAAGAACTCTTTCATCTTTCTGTCGTAGTATCTCTTAGTTAAGTACTTATTTTCCAAATGTATCTTGAACTCTCTCTAAGTAACATTCTTCTCTCTGACGTGTTGTACTTGCACAAGTTGCTCCCACCATATGGATTCCTTTCCTTTAAGTTGGTAAATGGAAATTCTTCCCTCTGCATGAGAAGAATAGTTTTGTAGTTGGAAATATTTCCTCATGCCTAGCAGTCAAGTCTCGACATCTTCATCTTTCTAGTGTTCTCCATCAAAAGTAGGAGGTTTAATCTTGTTCATTTCACCCTTCAGTTCATCCACTCCAAATCTCCTATGTTTTCTGGTAGGATATGGGATTGAACTACTCTGTACCTCCTTATTGGTATGCTTTGGGGAGAGACGACGATGTTTGATGACACTCTTTGATCTTGTTTTCCTCTTAGGGGTCATATGATTCCCTGTCTTGCTTGTGTCACTCTCCTTTTCCAATTTCTTTTCGATCCTATCCAGGCTCCTCAGAAAATTCAAGTTGAATTATCCCTGTTGATCCCCAGCTTTCATGAGCTTTCGACTATCAGCTTGATGAGTCTGAGCATGCTTCTGTAATATTCCAATGATTTTCATCATATGCCCTTTCTTATCCATCTCTTTACAGTGCCCATTGGATTTCAATCCTTCGACTCCCAAGTGCACATCCATTCCTTCTCTTTCATTCTCTAAATTGGAGGCAATCCACACCTCTTCCTTTCTTTACACTCTGTGGCAATTTTAACCGGTTCTGGCACTTACCAACTTCTGCAAACAGAACGTGCAGAAAACTGAAATTTGTTAGGTCATTTTTCCTTACTAAACTCCACAACATTCATAAACAACTTGATTCAAGAAAACATTCAGTTTCCAAGAATTTTCGGAGCTCTGCTTGGCTCTGTAGTGAACTCAGACCTTAGTCCCTTTCTCTTATTTTTTTTTTCCAACCCCATGTGACCAAGGTTCATGGCCAAGTGTTGGATTGTCAAGGTTCTCTCATTGGAACTTCGGGGTTTCGGGTTTCAGGGTTTCAGGATTTCGATCTTGGAGGCTCTCACACTCGCTTCCCTCTCCAACTCCCAACTTCCAGACTTCCGACCTTTCTAGCCACCGAGCCCACAACACAGTTGTCACCAACCAGGGTGGTGACACATGTTTCTCTTAAGAAGGTCCATGTCATCCTAGGTGACACCCTCCGGCCCCACTGCGTCTAATTTTTCCTTCGGGACCCACTGGCACGTGGCACACATCCCTTGTGTCCTCGTCCATCCTAGTGACGTCAGTCCGATTCACTACTTTGGTTCATCAGGATTTCGCGATTTCGGCCTTCGGGGGTTTGTGCGTCAAAACACCCCACTTCTCCCGAAAGTCAAACTCTCAAAATTACAATCTTCTCTTCTGCTTGATCCAATGGTCAAGTTCTTTTTCCTATATCTACGATGTATATCTTCTCGAGGTTTCGAAAGTTTGTGCCTCAGCGCAACCTGCTTTTTTCGATAACCGAACTCCCGAAAGGCTTCCCGAATATCCTTCTGACACCTTCTCCGGATCTAACGGTCATAAGGATATCTCCTTACAAACAGATCATATGGCTCCCACACTTGAAGTGTTGATCACTCTCTCTCCATGATCAAATACCACGTCAGTTACGGTTTTATTCTACCGCTACCCCCCCTGATCTTCGTAACATGGCCAAGTAACTCCTTGGCACTCAGGAATGCTCTAAGGTTAGAAATTGGTTCCTCCAACACAATTTTCACTCGATACACTGGGTCCAAAGACCACTTATCCGGACCACCTAGGCTTAGCGTTGAAACCTTGGGCTCTGATACCATATTGTAACATCCCTGACCATCCATAGACTGGGTAATGCTACCATGCGGAATTTACAGCTTATAGAAAGAAAAATATATGCATTCTAATGAAATTAACAAAGATAATATAGAGTTACTGCCATCATACATAATTAAATAGAATTACGAGCAATTCATACATGCAACATAATACATGAAGAGATACAAGCATCACAACAACATACATAAAATACATAATTAAACACAGTTATGATACTTATCTTTTATCTGGAGTGAATCCACCAACTGCATGTAGACCTTCCACGAACCTCCCAGCCTTATACCACACTACTCATCACTCTCAGTAGTAGGTCACCCCCGAGATGGGACTAAACTCCACTGGGAAAGGTAATTCTAGGCTTGGCAAGGACAACAAGGAAGTTGCACAAAGAAACATGAAGGATATTTTATCCTAGGAGCCACTTATGCCCACAACACACATACCCTCATTCCCCACACACCTGCTCCACCCCAGGAGGATACACCTTAAGTAATACAAGTCCATTGGTTAGTACACCTCCCTTACCTTGGGCTTCAGCAACAGGCTGGACCAAAAGTCTCAGAGTATTTTGGCTGCTACGAGACTCCCTTCTAGGAGAACTCACTTCCCAACAGATTCTCGCACATGGGAGAGATTCTCACAGGTCTGATAACCAGAGTTTGAATTAGCTACAACCGAGTACAGTTGATAGCAATAGTAACAACAACGACAACAGGGAAAATGGGTATGGACACCCAATAAGAAAACAGTCGAACACTAGGTCATATCAAAGCTCAATAGGAAACAGTCGACGACATCAAGTCTCACTCCGTCAAGGAACTGCATGGTCGCACCACCAATAGTTATGACACAACACTGTTCAGACAACAGAAAACGACAACCCAAAAATGATTAAGGTACGAACTCGGCTCTGTAGGTGTGGATAGATTGGGTTCACCGAATAACACAGGTCAGATTCCCTACCCGATTTTCTGAGATGCGTGAGGGTATACAAAGATCAAATGTAGAGAAAAATCGGGTTCATGTGCGGCATGGCAGAATGGTCCCCCCCAAACTCAAGCGGATGATGACCGAATGGAAGAGCGAATCCCCAAATCAGTTGACACTTCATCTTTTAGCTGCATGAGCCCAAGTCGACACTTATCTTCCTAGAGTTGCATGCACTCCATTTAGCTTATGTCCCCAACCATCAGGAACTCATGATAACAAAACCATATAATGTTCACTTTAGTCTTCAGGAAATAATATTAAAATATTATTCCTCCAGAGGTAAGCCCACTAGCTTAGCCCCTAGGCCCAAATACTTATCCCCCCTTCCTTACCCTACCTAGTGGAGCTTAGTCCCCCATAAATCTTCTTCGTGGAGGGTCTACATCCAACAATGTTTGTATTTTAATTAATGATATGCATAATTACATATACAAACAAAATATCAGGCTCCTGGCCTTGGCATCTGGTTCTCCAGCCTAATAACACATAATTATTTCAACTTACAACCACTTGGCTCACCAGCCTATAAGAAAAAATTACAATTCAGAAGGGGCTCGGTCTTGGGGTATTACAGAAATGGTTGAAAATGAGATGGATTCAAGAATAAAATGCTTGAGATCTATTAATAGAGGAGAGTTCACTTCAAAGGAATTTATGGAATACTATAGCAATCATGGAATAAAAAGGTAATTCTTTATTGCTAGGACACCTAAATAGAATGGAGTTGTTGAAAAAAAGAGCAGGACATTACAGGAAATGGCTCGAACAATGTTAATGGATTCCAAATTGACAGATATATTTTGGACACAAGCAGTGCATACAATAGTTCACATTCAAAATAGAGTAATGCTCATAAACAACATTGATAAAACTACCTACGAGCTATGGAAAGGAAGACCAGCAAATGTGAAGCACTTCAGAGATTTTGGAAGAAAATGCTACATCAAAAGAGAAGATGGTAGAATGGGAAAGTTTGACTCTCATGTGGACAAAGGAGTACTTGTTGGTTACTCAAGTACAAGGAAAGCATACAAATGTTACAATCTAAGATTGATAAAAGTCGTGGAAAGCATCAACGTAACAATTGATGAAACAGGCAGACCAACATCAAAGGAAGAAGAAAATAAATCAATGGAATAAATTTTTGAAGAAGAAGTAGAAGATGAAGTAGAAGAGGAAGATGAAGAGAATCCAACATAAACAAAAGATCAATTTCAACAAGTATCTCCAAACACACCTAGCAGACGACTCGCAGGGATGATTTTAAGGATGGAAATTTATTTTAAAATGTAGAAACATTGGCGAATATCACTAATATTTCATATGCCAACTATAAATGATTGGCGATAGTTTTGTAAAAATATTCAAATTTCTAAGGATTTTATATAGTTTTTATAAAATTTTGGCGATTTTTAAGGTAAAATGATTTTATCCTATAGAATTTGGGCGAATCATCTTTAAAAGAGTGAATCTCGTTTTTAGAAAAACCATGGAAAATTATCCCATGAGAGAAATTTAGCCCCTAAAATCATCCCTGCCAGACGAGTACAGAAGAATCATCCTTCAGATCAGATTATTGGAAACAAATATGCAGAAGTTGAGACTAGAAGAAAAATACGTTCACTAGAACAAACATACCTAGCACTCTTCTCTAGAATTGAACCAAACTGTTTTGAAGAAGCCAACAAAGATGAATTTTGGAATAAGGCCATGAATGAAGAATTGGATCAAATAGATAAAAATGACACTTGGGAACTGGTTCCAAGACCAAAGAATAAGAATGTGATTGACACAAAGTGGATCTTCAGGAATAAATTGAATGAAGATGGATAGGTTATAAGGAACAAAGCTAGATTGGTATGTAAAGGATATGCACAGATTGAAGGAATCGACTTTGAAGAGACATTTTCCCCAGTTTCCAGAATGGAAGCAATCTGTTTGCTTTTAGCTTATGCATGCTCCAAAAATATTAAAGTGTATCAGATGGACGTAAAATCATATTTTTTGAATGGGGAACTTGAAGAAGAAGTCTACATTGAACAACCAGAAGGATTTCAGCTGTCAGAGAACGCAGATTATGTGTGTAAATTAAAGAAGGCCTTGTATGGTCTAAAACAGGCTCCTAGAGCATGGTACTCTAGACTGGATAAGTTTCTACAACATGTAGGGTTCAAAAAAGGAAGTGCAGACAACAACCTCTACATCAAGGTAAGTCAAGGTAATATCTTATTAGTTGAAGTTTATGTTGATGATATTATTTTTGGTGGTGATGATGACAGGTTAAGCCAGAAAATTGCAAAAGATATGCAAAATGAATTTGAAATGTCGTTACTTGGAGAACTATCTTTCTTTCTGGGACTTTAGATACGTCAAAGAAACCAAGGAATTTTTATTTCTCAAACCAAGTATATCAGAGAAATGCTAAAGAGGTTCGGAATGGAAGATTGCAAACGACCAGTTGCAAGTTGAGAAAAGATGATGATTCGAAGTATATAGATTAGAGGCAATACAGGTCAATGATTGACAACCTACTATATGTGACAACATCCAGACCAGATGTAATGCAGGTAGTTGGATAGGTGGCACGATTTCAAGCAACACCAAAGGAATCACATGTATTTGCAGTGAAGAGGATTTTCAGATATCTCAAAGGAACATAAGAGTTTGGATTATGGTATCCAAAAGGAAAGGATCTATCACTTATTCCCTACATAGATGCAGATTGGGCAGGTTGTATTGATGACCGACGAAGCACCAGTGGAGCAACGTTCTACTTGGGTGAGTGCTTAGTATCATGGCTAAGAAAGAAACAATCATCAGTATCTTTATTTACAGTCGAGGCATAGTATATTACAACAACATCATGTTGTACAAAAGTTCTTTGGATAAAACAAACTCTAACATATATACAAGTTGAGTATGATGAGCCCATTCCAATATATTGTGATAATACAAGTGTCATCAGTATCTCAAAGAACCTCATAATGCACTCCAAGAAGAAGCACATTCCAATAAAGTATCACTTTCTACGGGAGCAGGTTGTAGAAAAGAACATCAGAGTTGAGTATGTGGGCACATAAGAAAAAGTGGTAGACATATTTACAAAACCACTTCCACGATAAGCCTTTGAGTATCTTCGCCAGAGACTCAGAGCCGTTTATACTCCAAAATGAATGCTTTTGAATTCTTATCTTATATGTCTTATATGTACACGAGGAAGCACCATAAAAGAATAGTTCAGTCAAGGGGATCATCCCCAGATGGAAAGATACCTTTTCCATTGATGACAAAGGGGGAGAGATTTATTAGATGCAGAGGACAGAGGCATGATTTGAGGGGGAGAAATGGTCACAGAGATGCAAAGGACAGAGGCATGGTTTCAGGGGGAGTATGCGTGATATGAATTTAGTATTGCATCAAAGTGTTGCCATCAATGCCAAAGGGGGATATTTTTGATTAAGGTTGGTTGTCATTGATGTCAACCCTTTTAGAAATCCCGGTAGCACAAAGGTTTGGGTAATGGACCCAAGTTTTTTTTATGTAAAGATGACTCATTATTGTCTTGTCATGGTTGATAATAAGTACATATGGATAAACTCCAAAGTGGTCCCCTTATGGTGAAATCCCTCATGGGAAGACGCTTTGCGGATTGAGTTATCCTAGAAGTATGGTTAGAGAAACCATGCTTATTTGTAGAATAATGAGATGAAGGTCAGTGAATTTGTCAGTGAAACTATCCTACATGGATATTTCTTGTCATGCCATTTCCAGAGGTATGTGGAATGTCACATAACTCCTCACGGTTAGAGAGTTATGGCCATGAGAAGTTGGAGAACCCAGGTAATAAATGTGAGTTCTTTTTTAAGGAAATTATGTAATTCTTTTGATGCCAAGATAATTTTGTATTTGTATTAAATGTTGAGATCAAATTTCCTATCAAAATTACATGATATTTTTTATTTTCATATATTAACCTTGAGGTTTAGACTTAGTGTGAGAATTTCAACATATATTAACCTTGAGGATTACAATTAGCCAGGAAATTTTAGCATATATTAACCTTGAGGTTTTCTCCTTCAAAGATTGTAAATCATGGGTTATGGGTTGTAGCGGTCTTTTTTTCTACAGGAACATAAACTTCTCATTGTGATTCTCTTTTTCCTTTTATGTTTCTTGAATTCAACCGTTTCTTAAATGGCTAGGGTATGAAGGCAAAGAAATTACACCCACTTGAAGTTTTGAATGATTTATCTAAAATGTTAAATTGATGGTGATGCCTATAGGGGTTCACCATCCATTGCAATAGTGGATGTGCTAGTTTTTATTAACATGCATGTTTTAAACCAAATATTGTTTTAAACCAAATATTTATAGGCAATCAAACCATGGTAAACTCTAAAATATAGAAGATGAAAAGCCCAATGTCTGTTAATAAAATTAATGCATTTCATAATATGATACGATAGAACCTCGTACTTATACTATACACATAAATATACAAACTAGTCAAAGACTTAAGTATACAAACTAGACAGGGATGAGCTGCTTTGCAGCTATTTCCCTTGTTTGATTTGAAACTATTAAAATCCCGTACACAACTACTGTGTATAGAAACCTAGATTCATTAAAAAACTACACAAAAATTAAGATTTGTCCTAATGTTTGAGAGAATGTATCCATGTCTTGGTATGTATTGGTTAGACAATTGGGGATCAACATTTCCACTGCTACCTGGACCATTTCATGAAGGGTGTAGAATGACAAGGATGATAGTGATGAGCATGGATGAAACTTCATCCATTTTGAAGGGAAGTTTGGATTCCTTTGACACAACTCATTATTAGTTTGGAGTAGCGTTGAAAAAGTCAACATTACCAAAAATTTGACGAGGGTCTGGAAAAAATCGTTTTGGCAAAAATCGGCAAAAAATCGAAAAACCACGACAAACATTAAAAAATACAAAATATATTCATTTTTTTCAAAATTTTAAACATATAAAGCAACAACAACATCAGATAAACACATTGGCACATAAATATGGAGAAATCACTGATATATATATGTAGTCACTAGTGGATGCCAAATAGAAAACTATACATCAAAGTCAATATTGAATGCTGAAGGGCCTCTCCAATACAAAATGGCATCTCATATATAATTATAAAATGTATCTCAGGATTCATCATCATGATGGAGTCTGTAGATGTCTGATATACAATGACAAATGAAACAAAACTAGCAGCTAGCTATCTAATATCAATGTCGGCCTCCGCCTCTCCCCCTTTTATAAGAAAAGATAAGGGGTTGTTTGTCAGGCCTGCCCCTGATAGTAGAAGGCCCTGCATCTGATAGTGGATGACCACTGGTGTGTGCAGGAGTAGGTGCATATGATAATGGATGACCACTAGTGTGTGCAGGAGTAGGTGCATCAATAAGTGTAGAAGGTTACATTGATGTTTGCACATAACCCTCCATGATGTCTTCAGGCCACTCCTGCTGCTGCTGCTGCTACTTCTCCTCCTCTCCCTATTGCTCCTCCAAGGCCTGTTGTTGTTCGGGTTCCTCATCTAACCATGCAGGTGCCTCCTCCATGATAGGCATATCAGAATCCACCCTCCACTTAGACAATACATCAATATTGTCCAAGGAAATGACATCCACATCTGGTGTTCTATCCATTTTCTTCAACCATAGTCGAAGATTGTAATGGACATACACCAAGTCATTGAGACGTGATAACTCTAACCTGTAAGAGGGTCATAAAAAATTTAACGATTTTTAACTTTTGAGGGTCATAATATATTATATGATCATAGAATCATAAATTACAAATTACAATAAATGTAAAAGTCGTGGTTCGACCCAAAAAGGTTCGACCTCTACTTTTCAAGGCGCAAAAGTAGACATCTACTTTACTATAAGGAGAGCGATTAATCAACCATTTAAATTAACCATAATCAACATTATCTCAAGGTTTGCGCGTGATCCAAATTCTAAATTAAACATAAACCAACATCATTCAATGCGTGCAATTAACCCACTCACTTAGGAAATCATACATCAACATAGTTTAGTGGCGAAATAGAACCTATTTAATTTCAAGACGCATGATTAACCAATTACTAAATTAAACAATACATCCACATTATTTTCAAGGCGCGCGTGATCTGATTACTAAATTAAACATAAATCAACATTCCTTCCAGGGCGCGCGACTAATCAAATTCTAAATTAAATAATGAATCAACCTTATTTATGCATGAAGCAAAAGTAAACCTTTCACATATACATCACATTCATTCATGGAGCCAAATTAATTATACATTCTATCTTCTTGGCGCAAAAGTAAACTAAACACATAACCATCCATTCTTCATCGCGCAAGAGAATATAAATATAGACTTAGTGAAGTTCATAGTGTAGCTATTAGATACTATGGTATACTATGGTATACTATATAACTTATATATTTCTCTTTCTCAGTTAATAATTTATGTATTTTCTCTTTTGGTTATTTCTCTATTATGAAACGTCAAATTAGTACAAAAGGAGTTGAACTCCTTCCCTCTTTTCTACTAAGGTTTAACACCATTTCCTAGTCGTTAGGGTTATGAGTTTTACGATATCATGACTCTTCTTATGGTCTCTAATAAATTTTATTTGTTTATAAGTTCATATAGCATAACGTTATCATGTCAACAATGTTTGAGGAAAACATCTCATTATGAGAAATATCTCAAAAAATCTCAACTTATAGAAAAATGAAATGTTATATTACATATGTCCTTGAGGTCAAAGATCCAAATCTTCCACTTTTAAAACACCAAACTATAAGATTTTCCATTTTAATTTGTAAGTATGATTTTCAAAATATAGTTTAAAATTCTCCTTATAAATTCTAAATTCTCTTTTATTCATTTTAGAACATCAACAACACAATTTAGAAACTCTTAGAAATTGACTTTAACATAGTGGTTCACTTCGAAGATGATTAACCATAAATCTAGAGATCAAACTAAAAAGTATATTCTTAAAACTAGTAATGCAAGAAGCTACATTAGGAAATTATCCAATGCAAATCATTTTAGTAATAAATTGTCCAAATACAGCTGTCAACTACAACCCCACTCGGAACCCTAAGAAGGGTTGGATATTCTTAAACCAAGTGTAGGGGTTCACTATTGGGCGTATTAACTGCCATACACCGAGATGATTCAAGGGGAAAACGCCATGATGGAACTCTAAATCTGGGCAAAATTGTTTAAAAACGCAACAATATTTAATCCAGCCAGAAAATAATTCAGATATCATAAAGACAACGCAGAGACATTCAATCCACTCAGAATTAATTTAGATACCATAAAGACAAACGCAGAGATACTAATCAAACTCAAAGATAACTCTAGATGATGGAAACTGGGCGAAATCACTGGGGAAAAACACATAGAAGTACCAAGTAAAATCACAGAGAAGCACCATGTAAAATCGTAGAGAAGCAACAAGTAAAATACACTGAGTAATAAGTGGTAAATCACAGAGAAAAACCAAGTAAAATCACAGAGGGCACCATGCAAATTTGTAGAGAATCACCAAGTAAAAGACACTGAGTAATAAGTGGCAAATTGTAAGGGAAAACCAAGTAAAATCGCAGAGAGCACCATGAAAATTTGCAGAGAATAAAGATGGTATTCATTGGGCAAGAGGGTGGACATGCAGAGCCCTGGGCTCCCAAAAACATAGAGCTAAGGCCATGGTAATTCATTGGGAAGAGAGTGAACATGCAGAGCCATGGGGCTCCCCAAAATGCAGTGAATACTAAGTAAAAAAAAATGTTGAGCATTAAGATTGAAACACAGAGAAATAATAAGGGAAAAATTACTGAGTCTTTAAGGGGAATACACAAGTAATTTAAAGGAAATTTTGCTGAGTCTTTCAAGGTGAACGCATAGTGTCCCCTCCCAAACACATAGTATCTTTACATGCCAAACGTAGAGAAACAAAAAAGGCACTGAGCAAGGCAATAAACGCAAGGTTACACTTCCCCCATCAAAGTAGAGGCAAAAAAATTGTGGAGAAAAGAGATGCAACTCACTTGACAAGGGAAAGAAAGGGAAATGCGAAGAAGAATTTGTTGAAGTTGAGCGAGGTTTCTTTCAATCACAGAGGGCATTAAAATTCATTGATATCTTTATGAATTTAGCAGAGTATTTAAAATATATTAAACAATTGCAGAGGTTACATTCAATTCGCGTAGGGAAATGAAAATCGCAGAGATCTTATGAACTTAGAAAAACCATTTTATTATAAATACACCTTACAAAACTGCATGGAATGTCTATATTCTAATGACATCTCACAAAAAAAAAACAAATGTTGGAACCAATTTTCATTCAACGAAGTTTAAATCTTGTACAAATTGAATTTGAATACAATACAATTCTCAATAAAATATTGTAGCCAAAGAAGAGAAGACAAAGATGTTCTCCCGTGCTTGCGCTCCATCCATCTCCCTGCTTGGTAATCCTGAAGACTTCATCGGTACCTCCCATCCAATGCTAGGGGTACTCTTCTTCCCCCTTATCCTCCCGAGCCGAAAAGGGGTCATGCACAAACACAACCAGAATCCTCTAGCTCTGAGCTCACCTCACAAGGTAGAGCCACCACTCTCTCTCTCTCTCAAGCTAGGTATCCCAACTCTCACAAGTAAAACCAATCAAAATTTCTACAACATAACCTTACTCATAACCCGTGTGAGCCATTCCTCCTCTCAGCCATTTGTTTGATAGCATTTCCTTGGTGAAAACTTTCCATTTTCACATTTAATTCATTTTTATTAAATTTTAATTAGGCATTATTTCCCCCATACACTTGTCACTTGTTCCCTTAGTTGCACAACTAAACCCACCATTTAATTTAATTAAAAGTCAATTTTCCCCACCCATCCTAAAACTGATCCTAAAATCACTCCTAGTTTCCCCTTTATTCCCTTTATTTCCCATTTATGACTGATGCCTTTCTAAAACGGAGTTGAGTTAAAATAGGAATGTTGTCTAGTTAGACTAGACTTTAGATACCTTTATATGCTTACACATTCTTGTATGATTTATTCCTTTC
The DNA here is from genome assembly GCA_009831015.1 of Picea engelmannii. NCBI lineage: Eukaryota > Viridiplantae > Streptophyta > Pinopsida > Pinales > Pinaceae > Picea > Picea engelmannii. The sequence goes on along the minus strand of ML777623.1, from coordinate 679,662 downwards.
TTATTTCAATTTCTAAATTGGTATTTACTTGCACAAAGTGTATCAAATCACTCTTTAGGTTGGTTTTTTTTTATTGATTTCTTAAATTGATTTACTTCACCCCTCATTATTTAATTTATAAACTAGGTTTTAGTCTTCTCACTAGACTTAGACTTAGGCGGTCCCTGAGGTGTAGGACAGTTGGTGAAGGAGTGTGCTGTTAAGGCGCTCTATGACGTTAAAGTCACAGGTTCAAAAACTGTGGGGACAAAAATCCAGCCATGTTAAGGGTTGGTGTGGCTCAGGTCAGGTGCGATCCCCGGGTGATTTTAATAGCTTAGATTCCCCCGAGTCGCATTTTCTTAGCCATAGGTTAGTCCCACATGTCACGGACAAACTAACCAAAAAAAAAAAAAAAAAAAACTTAGAATTAGGCTTAGTTACATTTGTATTTGCATGAGCTTAGACCCTTAGGGATTATGCTTAATAAATTCATTCTTTAGTTAATTAATTAATTAATTAATTAATTCGACAGGTGCTCAATATTTTATAAGGTTTAACATTTTCTCAAAGTTTTCTAGGCCACCTAGATTCATTGACTCATTTTTTTTTTTTAAATACCATGATGTGCCCTTCAAGATGCACTGCATGCTCCAAGGGTGCCACTCACCTTTGATTCAAATTTTAATTACGTGACATGCCATTAAAGATGCACTACATGCTCCAAGGGTGCCATTCACCTTTAATGGGTTTTGGTAGTTGTCCAACCCTTGGAATCAATACTCCATTCATGCGACCTTGTGAGAGACTAAGGGCCTCTAAGGAATAAGGACCCTGCCTTATTGCATGCCCCTTATAATATTAAAGAACAACTGTCTCAGTCTTCCCTTACGACATCATGGATATCTCGAACTAGGTAATCCTTAACCTACAATTAGAGCCACAGTGGGAGTGCTACTAGGTTGTGACAAGGATGTTGCCACACCTCTCCCTCAATATCTAGTTGTTGTGCAAGGACCCTTTACTCCTTATGTGAGTCTGATTAGAAAGCAATCGTTATCCTGCATCCATCAACGAAACATTGTCAATGATCCGTAAACAACATCATAATATACCCGATCATATGTCACATATGCATAAATAAAATTCTTAAACCAATACAATACACTCCCTGACTCAATCCAGAGTCCAAGGAGGTCCATCAATGCCATCAACATCCTCAATCTGTCAAGTGTCCTGTACACTCAGGAGAAAATTGTCAATAACATATGTCAATACATATATATCAAATAACATAACATCATAATCCATCAACATCATCATAAGAATCCATAAGAGAACAAACAAACATATACTAAAACCGGATCACTTGCATGCAAGTGTCCTCAAAGAATAAGTCAATAACATGTGCTCGCAAGAGCAGGATGTTACATACACCCCTGTTGTTTTAAACTTCGTCCCGAAGTTTCACACTATATATATGCAGTAAATAAAGCATCTGACAAGATCTAAATGTCTAATTATCAAATAAATATGGAAAATGGTGGTGCATATCATATGCCTCCTCCCAGGTAGTCGAGTGTGGACTATAATTTTTGAAATGGACCTTGACCTGATCAATTGTTCGACACCGCATCTGTTGAATGCGATGGTCCAGAATGCGGATTTCCTCCATCGTGAGTTCACCCTCATCCGACACCGGCAAGGAACTCAAGTCAATCACATGTGTAGGATCACTAACATAATGTCTCAAAACATATACATGACAAACATCGTGCATACGCCTAAAAGAATCAGGCAAGGCTAGTTGATAGGCCACAATCCCTTTCCTTTCCACAACTTTGAAAGGTCTCACAAACCTATGAGAGAGTTTAGCACCCTTTCCAAAATTGATCAAACTCTTGTGTGGTTTCACCCATAAGAAGACTCGATCACCAACTTCATAAATACAGTCAACGCGACATGCATCGACATAACTCTTCTGTTGATCTTGCACTTCTTTAATCATTTGTCTTATCATTTGCATTTGTTCTTCCATTTCTTGTATCGCTTCTGGTCCTACCAGGACCCTATCCTCAAGTCGATCCCAACTCAAAGGCATTTGACACAGTCACCCGTAAAGAAAGTCAAATGGTGCCATCTTAATGGTGCTTTGATAGTTGTTGTTGTACGCAAACTCTACCAATGGAAACAACTCTTCCCAATGCTTCTGTTGGTCCATCACATACATACACAACATATATTCCAATATTTGGTTCGTTATTTCTGTCTGCCCCTCTATCTTTGGGTGATACGTTGCACTAAAGTTAAGTTGGGTTCCCAAGGCCTCTTGGAAACTAGACCAAAATCATCCTGTAAACACCAATCCTCGATCAGATATGATCCTTTTAGGTATGGCATGCAATCTCACATTCTCACTGATAAAAAATCTAGCTATCTTTGGCACCTGATACATCATACACACAGGGATAAAATGTACACTCTTCATCATAGTGTCAACTACCATGAAAATCGAGTTGTGTCTCCTTGCCGTCAATGACAATCCCACAATAAAGTCCATTGAAATGACCTCCCATTTCAATTTTGGAATAGCATGTGGCTATAGTAATCATTTCGGATGTCTATGTCCAACCTTCACTTCCTGACATTCTATACATCTCGCCACGTAGTTAACTATGCCTGCTTTCATTCATTTCCAGAATAATAAGGGATTAAGGTTTTCCCTCATCTTCGTGACTCCTGGATGAGCCATGTATGCTGCTATATGAGATTTTATTAAGATCAAACTTCTTAATTCCTCATTAGGCAGTATGTAAATCCGATTATTATACCTAATTAATCCATTGTTGCCCAATGTAAATCCCTCAAACTTTGGTACCAACATGGTGTCTTGTCCGATATTTTCCTTAACCTCTTTATACCAATCATCATCACATTGTATAGTTAGAATCTTTTCTCGAATATTCTTCTGAAGAGGTATCACCGAAAATATGTGTGGTCTTCAACTCAACACATCTTCCACTTTGTTCACGGTTCCTTTTATGTAGGTAATCTCAAAATCGTATTCGCTAAACAATTCTGACCAATGCCTTTATCACGCGTTCAAGTCACTTTGCATAAAATGTGTTGCAAACCATAGTGGTCTATTTTCATTTCGAATTTTCATCCAATCAGGTAGTGTCTCCACACTCCCAGGGCATACAAAATGACCAATAACTCCAAATCATGCGTCGCATAGTTCTCTGCATGCTTTCTTAATTTCCTTGAGATGTAAACGATCACTCAACCTTCTTGCATCAAGAATTGGCCTAAGCCTTCCTTGGATGCCTCTGTGCATACCAAGAATTCCTTGTTCATGTCGAGGAATTTTAGTATCGGTGATGTCATCAAAAAATCCTTGAGCCTTTGAAAGGATTTTTCATATTTCTCTGTTCATACAAACTTCTTGTTTTTCTTCTGCAATTCCGTAATCGGATTTGCTATCTTCGAAAAACCTTTGATGAGCCATCGATAATATCCTACTAAACCCATGAAGCTACATACTTTTGGTATGTTCGTCAGTGCATTCCATTCCATAATAGCCTCTACCTTCGTTGGATCCACATTGATGCCTTCACCAGAGATAACATGCCCCAAATAATGAATCCTCGATTTATAAAAAGAGCATTTTGACAATTTCTGGTATAATTTGTTCTCTTGTAAACACTGTAGTACCAAGCGTAAATGTTCTTCATGTTCCTCTGTCATCCGAGAATATATCAATATGTCGTCAATGAATACTTGAAAAAACTTGTCCAAGTATTCGCGGAACACCCGATTCATCAAGCTCATAAATACCCCTGGGGAATTTGTCAGTCCAAATGGTAAAATGGTAAAATCGTAATGCCTAAACCTCATCTTGAATGCGGTTTTAGTAATCTCTCCCTCTTTGATCCGTAACTAGTGATATGTTGATCTCAATTCGATCTTTAAAAATAGAGTCGTTCCCTTCATTTGGTCAAACAAATAATCTATTCTTGGAAACAAATATTGGTTCTTGATCCTTGCCTTGTCCAATTGATGATAGTCTATACAGAGTCTCCACGACCCATCCTTCTTCTATATGAAAATAACAGGTGCACCCCAAGGTGACACACTTGGACGTATAATTCCTAGGTCCAACAACTCCTTCAGTTGCATTTTCAATTCCTGTAACTTAGGGGTTGATGTATGATAATGTGTTCTTGCTATCGGTTCAGTTCCAAGTTTTAATTCGATGGTGAATTCCATCTCTCTTTTGGGAAACAAACCTGGTAACTCTTCTAGGAACATGTCTGCAAAATATCGTACTACCAGAAGGTTTTCTAATCCTTCCACCACACCCTTGTCATTCAACTCTAGGATTGCATATAGATTGCATCCTTTGTGCATGCTCTTCTATAGTTGTAGGGAAGAAATGAACCTTAGGGAAAATCCATGGTTTATTCTTACAATCACTCATCTCTGTCCCTCATCATCGGTCAAACACAACCATTTTGTCTTACATTTGAGTCTCTCACCATGTGATTCCAACCAGTCCATACTGATCACGACGTCATAATATCCTAAGATCGTGACGTATAGGTTGTCCTTCATTACAAAATCTCCCAGGTTTAGGCTACAGTTCGTAACCTTTCCTCCAACCTTATGCTTGACACCCGAAGCCATTTCCATGTAGCTAAACTCGTTCTATTCGACTACCTTTACCTTAATTATTTTTAGCACTGCACCAGAAATAAATCTCTCTATAGCACCGAGATCCATCAAAATACTAAAGGTCTGGTCAGGGATGGTACCTGATGTCTCGAGCACAGTAGAATATTGCTCGGCCTAGAGGTTATTCACCACTGCATGAATCTAGTGGTCCTTTTCCAAATGTCCAACAGTAGTGTGTATGACTGACCCGACAACTCTGACCCTCTTAACTGGATAGTCACGTTGGTAATGTGGCTCTCCATGTGTCCAACATCTGGTCTTCGATCTAGTACGCCTGATCCCTGAAATAGAAGTTGTTGGCCCTCTAGCCTGAAACCCTGGTTTGTTCTGTTGAATAGACCTAAACTGTTGTTGTTGCAGATGATGTTGTTGTTGGTGTTGTGGTCCTCTTTATGGATTTCACCTCTGAGGCTTTGGTCATCATGGTGTCATGAACGTGGATCCTCTCATAGTACCTCGAAACCCTGATGAATGCCTAGTTGGTGAATGATGCTACTGCGCACCATATTTATCCTGTCCCATCAGTCTTGCAGGAGTCCTGCTCTAACCCCTACTGATCAACTCTTTCTCGACTATGAGGGCGTTCTAGACTTCATTGTGCAACATTTGAGGCATTAGGATCCTCACTTTCGCATGAATATTGATGTTAAGGCTGGACAGAAACTGGTTGACCTTGAGCTTCTCGGTGTTTAGATGTGGAGCATACCCAAGAAACTCCTTGAATCGGGTCTCATACTTAGGCACTATACGACTGCTCTGTCATAAGGCGTTGAACTCATTGAGCTAGCACTCAATGAATTCCTATGAAAAAGACCTCTCCCGGAACCACTGCTCGAACAATTCCCATGACACATCTTCGATGACCATGTTCAGTTGTGGTAGTAGTGTCTTCCACCATAGAATATCGCTCCCCTTCAGTTGAAATACCTCTGTGCATGCTTTCATGTTGGAGGTGTATTCACAAAGTGCGAACAACATCACCATGTTCTCCAACCATGCCTCAGCAGCTACGTCGTTCGTGGCACCCATGAATTCGGGAAACTTGACCTTCTTGAGTTCTCTGTGAACGCTTGCATTACTGAATGGGGCACGTTATGGACCCTCAAGGGGTACAGGTGCCCTAGCCTCATATCTATCTAGATGGTTAATCAATGCCTATGACATCCTCTAAAAGGACTTCATCAACCTGACCACATCCCCCACAAAAATATTCTCCTGTCCAATAACCTACTCTTCTCCTTGAGGGTTAGACCCCTCTCGCGTGGATGCTACTGGAGGCATCACACCTCCTCCCCTAGCACCACATTGTCTGCCTCCATGACATCCTATAACCATGATTATCTGCAGGGAAAAAATTCAAATTAATTAGCGATAAATTATTAATCAAGTGTTTAATACAGTGGAAGGCGTAATGATCCCAAGTCATGGGGTTGAAACCACTCTGATACCATATGTAACAGCCCCTTCGTTACGACTAGGAAAGAAAAGTACAAAAGGGTAATTTTTTTTTTCTAGCATTAGTAAATTAACATGAACACAAAAATCACAGCAACGCCTAATCAATGAAATCATAAAAAAATGAATTATGAGTGAATCATCGTCATAATCCATAACAATGTAACCAACGCATCAATCAAAATTAATAACAACACATAATTAACACATCATCATATTAGATAATGACACAAATCAACAAGTAACATAAATGGCGATGCAAGATCAACTCATCACAAGATAACACAGAGAAACTACCTTCCCAACCTACCCTGCAAGGTTAGGACCTCAAGACACATAAGCAACACTCAAGCCCAGGATTCATCCGATTGATTTTGACCATTTAAGGTCTCAGGGTTGGTGGAATCCCACTAACACAATCAAGTCCAAAAACCAACTAGCTATATAACCATCAACAATAATCAATGACACAATGGTGTTCTAATAACCAATAACACATCACATAAATTCCATGGCGCAAGAGAATTTAATTACTAAATCAATCATACAATGGCATAATAGAAGGTGCAATGCATTCAACTTTATTTTGTTTTCAAGGAGCAAAAGAATGCATCTACTTTACTTCAAGGAGAGCGATTAATCAACCATTTAATTCAACCATAATCAACATTATCTCAAGTTGTGTGCATGATCCAAATTATGAATTAAACAAAAACCAACATCATTCAATGCGCGCAATTAATCTACCCACTTAGGAAATCATACATCAATATAGTTTAGTGGCGAAATAGAACCTATTTAATTCCAAGACGCGCGATTAACCAATTACTAAATGAAACAATACATCCACATTATTTTCAAGGCATGTGGGTGACCTGATTACTAAATTAGACATAATCAACATTCCTTCCAAGGCAAGTGACTAATCAAATTTTGAATTAAATAATGAATCAACCTTATTTATGCATGGTGCAAAAGTAAACATTTCACATAACCATCCATACATCGCATTCATTCATGGCGCCAAATTAATTATCCATTCTATCTTCTTGGCGCAAAAGTAAACTAAACACATAACCATCAGTTCTTCTTCGCGCAAGAGAATATAAATATAGACTTAGTGAAGTTCATAGTGTAGCTATTAGATACTATGGTATACTATATAACTTATATATTTCTCTTTCTTGATTAACAATTTATGTATTTTCTCTTTTGGTTATTTCTCTATTATGAAACATCAAATTAGTACAAAAGGAGTTGGAATACTTCCCTCTTTTCTACTAAGGTTTAACACCATTTCCTAGTCATTAGGGTTATGAGTTTTAAGATATCATGACTCTTCTTATGGTCTCTAATAAATTTTATTTATTTATAAATTCATATAGCATAACATTATCATGTCAACAATGTTTTGAGGAAAAAATCTCATTATGAGAAATATCTCAACTTATAGAAAAATGAAATGTTATATTACATATGTCCTTAAGGTCAAAGATCCAAATCTTCCACTTTTAAAACACCAAACTATAAGATTTTTCATTTTATTTTGTAAATATGATTTTCAAAATATAGTTTAAAATTCTCCTTATAAATTCTAAATTATATTTTATTCATTTTAGAACATCAAAAACACAATTTAGAAACTCTTAAAAATTGACTTTAATATGGTGGTGCACTTCGAAGACGATTAACCATAAATATAGATATCAAACTAAAAAGTATATTCTTAAAACTAGTAACGCATGTAGCTATGTTAGGAAATTATACAATGCAAATAATTTTAGTAATAAACTGTCCAGATACATTTGTCAACTACAACCCCACTCAGAACTCTAAGAAGGGTTGAATCTTCTTAAATCAGGCGTAGGGATTCACTGTTGGGTGTATTAATTTCCATACACCGAGACGATTCAAGGAGAAAATGCCATGAGGGAACTCTAAATCTGGGCGAAATTGTTTAAAAATGCAACAAAATTTAATCCGCTTAGAAAATGATTCAGATATCATAAAGAAAACTCAAAGACATTCAATCCACTCAGAATTAATTTGGATACCATAAAGACAAACACAGAGACACTAATTGAACTCAAAGATAACTCCAAATGATGGAAGCTAGGCGAAACCCCTGGGGCAAAATGAAGAGAAGCACAATGTAAAATCATGGAGAAGCACCAAGTAAAATACACTGAGTAACACATGGAAAATCACAGAGGAAAACCAAGTAAAATCGTAGAGAGCACCATGCAAATTTGCAGAGAAGAGCCAAGTAAAATACATTGAGTAATAAGTGGCAAATCACAGAGGAAAACAAATTAAAATCGCAGAGAGCACCATGCAAATTCACAGAGAATAAAGATGGTATTTGTTAGCATCAGAAGTCACTCCTGGATTGTAGCAGGAGCAGAGCCGAACACCCATAAGTTTAATGTCACGATTTGTTTATAAAATGGATGATCAAATGGCGGCAAACTCGGGACAACATCATTTCAACTTTGAAAATAGGCCAGGCATGCATGGGCAGGTGAGGTCTTAGATAAACTTCAAACAGTGAGTTGTAATAAGGGCGAGTAGGGGGAAGACTTGTATAAGAAGAGTGTAGGGGTCTGTTATAAACATCAAGTTTTTAACAGACTATGAGAAGAAAACGTCCAAAGGCAAGATCTTCTTACATTCAAACGAAGAAGACCAGAGAAAACAATAATGCAATAACAAATCCTTTATCATAACATAACTGCAACAATTCATGTGAATCATTCGATCATGAATCCTCTGGCATGAGACGAAAACGTAGGTGAAGTAGGAAAATTGTTTGTCATAAAACAAGAAATATCAGATACAGATGCATGACCGGGGAACTAGAATGGTTGTTAAAACATTACAGTCGGGAGCTCCACTCTACCATCGATCCATACCAAAATGGTGAAAACGCCTACATATACTCAAAACAACGACCGCAACAAAATCGAGACGTTGCATTAAAACTTTGCGTCTGCATGGCTTCTGACAACCTGCTCTTGCAGTCTCTGAGTGATCGTGCACTTGTGGCAGACGCAATCGAACTTCTGACAGTTCCGTGGGTGAATCGACGTGCTCTTAATTTGTCGTTGGACTTTCCCATTATGGCAGAGGTGATGTATAACCACCACCAACCACCTCAATAACTTCTTCATTGGGATTGAGGATGGCTTGGCCAACTCAGCACCTTTGGGACGTGGTCGGCCCCTCGCGCTGCCACCTGGATTAACTGAATTGCCTGATGAATAGGCGTGCTGGCAAGTGAGAAGGATAGGGCGCATAATTGGAGTGGTGGCGCCAACATTGTGAGGGTGAGGTAAGAAGTGATGAGGTGTGAGAGAGGTTATAGGGGAAGACGCATGGCGGAAGGAAATAAGTGGAGGGGACAGGAGATGAGATATAATGGACACACTTTTAGTGGGAGGCTAACGTGGAAGGGAGCGGAAAACGTGGCAGGTGGTGAGTGGATGATGAGATGGACTAAAAGAGTGGAGATGGGGTGAAACATGGAAACTGGGGAGAAGGGCCAACGTTGATTAAAATAGAGTAGCTGAGAGAGATGGGATCGCCTGAGCGCCATTGATCTGGGTGCTTTGATCTCAGCCGTTGGGAAGATGTGCACCTGATTTCGGACCCCCCCCCTCTGCTTAAAGGTAGAAAGGCGGGGGGGTCCAGAATCGCCTTGAGCGTTGTTGATCCGGGCACGCTGATCGTGATCATTGAAGAGGTGAACCTTCGATTCCGAACCCCCCCCCCCTTCTCTTAAAGGTAGAAAGGCAGGGGGGCTCCGGAATCCGACGTGCGCCGTTGATCCGGGCGCACTAATTCTTGCCGTCTAGATTTGACTGTATTTTAGCATAGGCGCATTTTGCATCTGACACTTATGGTAAGTGGGTTTTTGACCCACTCTTTTGCATTCTAACCCCCCTCGCAAGAAATGTCGCTAACATTAGGCTCCATGGGGGATAGAGTCGTCCCTGTGATGCTCTAAGGACTCTTTTGCAGATTCAGTGCCTTGCTGTTGGGCTATGGAGTCTTTTATTAAGCTGAAAACAAAAACAATATTTACAAAACAAAAAGGAGCCGACTGCGGCTCACAATGTTTTTTTTTTCAAGAGATGCCCATTTACCGGGCCATTAAAAAATTCTTTGCCTTCCAGATCCTGCAACCTGTAAGTGTTGTTTGAAAATACTTCAAGGATCTTGAAAGGCCCAAACTAGAGGGCATCAAACTTGCTGTGCTTTCCCTTTTCCTGTCTAGGTGCATCCCATTTGAGTACTAGATCACCCAACCTGAATTCTTTCTTTTTTCTCTTCCTATCAAAAGCCTGCTTGATCTTCTGCTGATGATTATAGGCCCTGTCCATGACCTGTTCTTTGATCTGCTTCACTTCCACCATCTGATGAATCCTTCTGACCATATGGTAAGGCTCTCCTTCAAGGTCCTGGAGGAATTTCGCCATAGATACGGTGAGTTGAGTAGGGAAAACAACCTCTGCTCCGTAAACAAGTTGGAAAGGTGAGATGCCTAGGGATTTCTTGGTTGTCACCCGATCAGCCCATAGAGAAAATTTGAGCTTCAAATCCCAGGCCCTTTTATTATCTTCCAATAATTTCTTAATGAGCTTGATCAGGCTTTTATTTGAAGACTTTGCCAGTCCATTCCCTTGAGGATAATAGGGAGTAGAGTGAATCAGTAAAATCTCAAACTGTTCACAAAACTTGATCAGAGGTTCAGACCTGAAGGAGGCAGCATTATCAGTGATAATTCTGCTAGGTCAACCAAATCTGGCTATGATGTCTTCCAGGAGGCTGATAATTACTTTGTGGGAAGTTCTCCTGGTGGGAACAACCTCTATCCACTTGGTGAAATAATCTGTCGCAGTGAGGATCCATCTGTGCTGGCCACTTGAGGGAGGATGAATATCTCCAATGAAGTCCAATCCCCAGTGCTGAAAGGGTGCTGAAACCACTACAGGATTTAATGGCAGAGATTTGAGCTGCTGCTTACTTGAGAACTTCTGGCATTTGATGCAAGCTCTGACTTCTCTGCAGACATCAGGGAATAAAGTGGGCCAATAATACCCAGCCCCGAGGATCTTGTGAGATGTGGTATTCTAGGCATGATGACCTCTACAAAGACTGCTATGGAAATCGAACATAACCTTCTGGGCTTCTTGCGGGTCCAGACACCTTAAAAATATCCCTAGAGGGTCTTTCCAGTACAATGCTTGGTCAATGAGGCAATATCTGACCGCTTTGAGCTTTAGAGATCTAGCCTTACTTTTTCCCAATCCATCAAGAGGCTTTAATTCTTGCAGAAAGTACAAGATATCTTTGTACCAGGCGCATGATGCTAGCGATAAGGCACCCTGGAAATGCTTGTTGGATGGCTCAGCTTGCTCATTGATAAAGCTAATCCCTAAGGTTTTGCAATTGGATTCGGCCAGCAACTTGGCTAAACCCTGCCCCTTTATCAACTTGGTGGGCTTGATCTCCAGATCAAATTCTAATATTTTGGTGATCCACTTGCCTCTTCTTTCGTCTATGTCAGGCTGCATGAGAATGTCCTTCACAGAGGCCGAAGGAACATATGCAGTGATCCTCGAGTGAAAGACATAGACTCTGAAAGATTTGAGGGCTTTCACTAGGGCATAGGCTTGCTTCTCCATGATCTCATACCGGAGTTCAGCATCTCTCAACGCCTTGCTGTAGAAGGCAATAGGTTGCTCTCGCCCTTGATCATTTTTCTGCAACAAGACCGCGGCTACTGTATCACAAGAAGCGAAAGAAAAAATCAGAAAATCTTTGGAATAATCAGGATTGATCAGCACAAGTGCCTCAGTCAATGCCCTTTTAATTTGGACAAAAGATTCCCTGGGTTCAACGGCCTATTTTACTTCATTTCCCTTCCTGAGCATGGCTGTGATATGTCTCACCAGCTCAGCTTAATTCGAGACGAATCTCCTCAGAAAATTAATCTTCCCCAAAAAGGCCTGAACCTCCTTCTTAGATCTGGGAAGTGACAGGGTCTGAATTGCTTCTACCTTGCTAGGGTTAATCCTCACTCCCTCTGCTAATACTATATGGCCTAACAACTTCCCTTCACTCATTGCAAACAGAGACTTCTTGGGGTTTAGGGAAAGGCCAAACCTGCGACACTTCGAAAAAACTTTTCTCAGGTGGCAGCAGTGTTCTTTGTCAGACTTGGAGAAGACTGTTATGTCGTCTAGATAGATCACCACAAACTTGTCTTTATCCCCGATGAAGGCTATGTCCATGGCTCGCTGAAATGTTGCTCCTGCATTCATCAGTCCGAAAGGCATTTTGTCGTACATGAATGTGCCCCAAGGAGTGGTGAAATCCGTTTTTTCTCTATCCTCAAGCATGACTGATATCTGATTGTAGCCAGAGAAACCATCAATCATGGACATCCTGGAAGCTCCTGTTACCCTCTCCAATATGTGTTCCATGTTGTCCAGGGGATAATTGTCTTTCCTTGAGCTCCTGTTCAGGTTCCTGAAATCAACACAGAGTCTGATTTCACCACTTTTCTTTCTTACCGAGACCAAATTGGCCACCCAATCGGAATATGTCAAGGGGACAATAATTTCGGCATCTAGCAGTTTCTTCACTTCTTTCTCCATGACAGGTAGCAACATGGGGTTTATTTGTCTCATCTTCTGCTTGAATGGCTTAGCCTCTTCTTTCAGTGGGATCTCGTGCTCAATGACCGATGTGTCATACGTCTTGAGGTCTTCGTAGGTCCATGCGAACACATCAGCAAACTCTCTCAGCAACTCAGTATATTCATCCCTCTGCTCCTTGGTCAAACTCCTTGACAACTTGAAAAACTTAGGCTCCTCTAGTGTGCCAATGTTGCACTCAGTTGTTTTAGCATCATCACCTGAAACTCTACCCTTTAATGCCACATCATTCCCATCGAACAATATTTCTAATGGGATTAGTCCTCTTGGAATGTAATTGCTCTGTAGTTGAATAATCTGGTGGTTTGCAATTTTATTTAAAAACTCTTCAGGGTGTTGGTCACCTTCCATATCAGGATCCTCATCAATGTGCAACGCAGAAAATTCATCAACGGATTGGAGAAATTTCTCGATTTCCAGATCATCTTCAAATACCTTCCAATGCTTGACATTGTCCGGTATAGAGGGTCTATATTTTATCTCAACATCAGATTTGACCATAGGCGGCAGAGGAAATTCGAGCAAACTAGCTGAGACAGCTAAAGAATCGGCTAAAGTATTTTTCTCCCTTGGAATGAAAGAAATGTTAAAGGCTAGGAAGAAATTATCAACTAGGTCCCATACCTCATTTCTGTAATTCCTGAGCCGGGGATTATTAGCACGATAGGCATTTCTGACCTACTGGATAATCAACTCAACATCTCCAAATGCTGCTACTTCCTGGATTCCCATTTCCCTTGCAGCTCTTAATCCTAGGATAAGAGCTTCATACTTTTCCACAATTTTGGTAACTTCGAATTCTAATTTGTATGATAGAGATGTAGTTTCCTGAGACGGTGACACAAAAACCACCCCAGCTCCAGCGCCTTCTTGGGAACAGGCTCCATCAAAAAACATTTTCCAGATTGGGGTGATGGAGGGAGGAAATTTAGGGGAAATGGCAGGCTTCTTTCTGAGTTTGAGAGGAGGCTCGGGGGCATGGGTGAGCTGTAGTAAACTGGAGCCTAAATCAGTGTCCAAGGAAAAGATGGGATGATTTGTCGGGTTGGCTTCATTGCTGATTATATTGGCTAGTTGGTCTTCTCTGTATAGTCTCCTATGTTCTCCCCCAAACACTGGGATAGTATCATAGGTCAGGTGCATCTGGAATGTTCCCCCCAGCCTTTTTATCCAATATCTTGATAACAACATACCGAACTTGGGGGGGACGTCAGCTACTATGTCCATGACCACATTCTTCATGGGAAGTTGAAACAAGGTCACAACCAGGTCTTTAATAACTCCAAGGCACTGAACTCTCCTGGAGTCAAATGAATAGAGGTCATGATAGGCTCATGTGACTTCTAGCCCTAACTCTTCTATGACAGTTTTGGGCATGAGGTTGTGAGAAGCCCTTGAATCCATCAAGCAGTTGTGCAACACTTTATCGTGTATGTTTAGAGATGTGTAGAAAGGAGGGGATGAGTCATCTCTATATTCTACCATGGGGCCTAGGACGATTGCTGGCTTTTCATCTTGGAGGTTTATGGAGTTTGCGTGAAGGCATGAGGCCTCAGATTGTAAAAGCTCAGAGAAGCAATTTTTTTAATTCTCCATGTTTTATTAGCTCGGTGAGGGGCACATGGATTCTGATATTTTGAAATTCATGCTCGAAATTAAAAGAAGATGTAATATTTGGGATTTATCTTATTTCAGGAACATGATTGTGGACAATGGGAGAGAGAAGTTGAGCCTTCTTACCTCTGTGACTGTCTTCTACTTCATTAGCAGGTTTTTTTGTTCTAGTGGACTGCTCAGGAATATCAGGTGTTGCTTTCTTTTTGTCAGACCTGAGGTTATACCTGCCTTGGGCACCGCTAGCCTTGTCTCCTTTACTCAATTCATTTAGCTGACTATCCATGAGAGACTCCTCGTAAGCTTCTTGAGTGAGATGAGGAAAAGGAGGAGTGTCTTATAAGCAGTGGATTTCAGGATCAAGCTCATATGTTACTCTTTCTTCCTCATCGGCCACCAAATTGTTCTGAAAAGGGGCCTGAATTCTCTGGTCTTCTCTGTCTCTTCCCCTCTCTCTGTGCATAGTCGGGGGAGCGGTATTGTTTGGCCTCCTGAAACCTCCTTTATTTTCAGTGCTCTGAGGGCCCTTATATGCTTGCCTCCTTTCCACCTTCAGTCTCTCCATCTCTTCAGACAGAAACTTCATCATCTGGGTCAGTTCATCCACTTAAGTGTGGGGCAACGATGGGCCAGAAGTTGAGGCTTCAGAATTTCCCTTTCTTCTGTCTGTGTCAGGCTTTCTCCTCATTCTGTCAGCTGCTAATATGTTGGATTCTACTTCTATGGACGCATCTTTCATTTGAGCTAAGGAGGTGGCTCTCCTTTCTGTCAATAAAAGGCAGAAATCAGGGTCAAATGCACCAGCATAGGAAATTTGGGCAGAGGCTTCTGAGGGATTTATCTCTGCAGGAATCTTGTTATACATCTTATTGAATCTTTTGGAGAATTCAAAGACAAATTCTCCTTCCATTTTCTTCAGAGACCCAAACTCTGTCATGTAATACATGAAATCCTTCCTATCTCCCCACTGCCTCAGGAAAACACTATCCAGGGCTTCAATTCCAGCAATAGATCCGGGGGCCAGTCCCCTGAACCATTTCCTCACCTCGCCATCCAGGATCTGGACAAAGACTCTCATCCAGACATCTTCATTTTCAATGTTTAGTTTGTCTACATAACTGTAGAAAGAAACCAAGTGCTCTTCTACAGTTATGTCCCCTTCTCCAATGAACTTGGGCATGTATTTCAAATAGTCTCCAGCAGGGAGAGGATTCATAGGATGGGGTAGGATTAAGGGAGCATATCTAGTAGCGACTATGGCATCCATTCTATTCAAAGGGGGATTAACGCCATCCATAGGAATATTAGGTGAAGGGGAACTAGGAGGAGAAGGATTTCGCGAAGGGGCTACTGGGAATGAGTCCCGAAGTGGAGTGGGAAACAAGAGGGGATTTAAGGAGAAGGCTACCGAGCTCAAGTCAGTAGGTGCTTTTCTTTGTGTAGGAGTGGTAAATATATGAGTGGGGAAATATTTTGTAGTCACGGGTCTTCGCCGAGGAACAACTTCAAAGGAGAGGGGAGTGACAAGGATTTCTCCCTCCAGTCCTAGAACAGGAGGGGAAAACTCAGCAGGAACACTCCCAAAATTCAGGAAACGGGAAACCTCTGAAGGAGGTCTATCAAGAAACTGAGGAGGAGAAAAAGGAGTTCTAACAAAAGGAGATGGCGAATTACCTGTTTCGGCGGTGGAAGCTTCTTCTTCAGGGGCTAGTCCTTTTCTGAAAACCACCTCTGGATCAGCTACAGGAGTAGCTAGAGGAAACTGTGGATGTGACTGCATATGTATGCCTCTGGAAGCCACAATTAAAACAATGGGTTTGATCCAGTGGAGTCATCATAATGGAGTCGCCAGGTGCACAGTAGCAATCTCAATAGTTCTGATATCTGATGCACCTTCAGAATCAGCTAATCGTTGTCGTTCGATCTCGGGGAAAATATTCAACTTCATCCCCAGCAATGGCGCCATAAATGTTAGCGTCGGAAGCTACTCCTGGATTGCAGCAGGAGCAGAGCCCGACACCCATCAGTTTAATGTCACGATTTGTTTATAAAATGGATGATCAAATGGAGGCAAACTCGGGACAACATCATTTCAACTCTGAAAATAGGCCAGGCATGCATGGGAAGGTGAGGTCTTAGATAAACTTCAAACAGTGAGTTGTAATAAGGGAAAGTAGGGGGAAGACTTGTATAAGAAGAGTGTAGGGGTCTGTTATAAACATCAGGTTCCTAACAGACTATGAGAAGAAAACATCCAAAGGCAAGATATTCTTACATTAAAATGAAGAAGACCAGAGAAAACAATAATGCAATAACAAATCCTTTATCATAACATAACTACAAAAATTCATGCGAATCATTCGATCATGAATCCTCTGGCATGAGACAAAAACGTAGGTGAAGTAGGAAAAATGTTTTTCATAAAAACAAGAAATCTCAGATACAGATGCACGACCGTGGAACTAGAATGGTTGTTAAAACATTACAGTCGGGAGCTCCGCTCTACCATCGATCCATACCAAAATGGTGAAAATGCCTACATATACTCAAAACAACGACTGCAACAAAATTGAGACATTGCATTAAAAATTTGCGTCTGCATGGCTTCTAACAACCTGCTCTTGCAGTCTCTGAGTGATCGTGCACTTGTGGCATATGCAATCGAACTTCTGACAGTTCCGTGGGCGAATCGACGTGCTCTTAATTCCTCTCCGGACTTTCCCATTATGGCAGAGGCAATGTCTAACCACCACCAACCACCTCAATAACTGCTTCATTGGGATTGAGGATGGCCTGGCCAACTCGACACCTTTGGGACGTGGTCGGCCCCTCGCGCTGCCACCTGGATTAACTGAACTGCCTGATGAATAGGCATGCTGGCAAGTGCGAAGGATAGGGCGCATAATGGGAGTGGTGGCGCCAACATTGTGAGGGTGAGGTAAGAAGTGATGAGGTGTGAGAGACGTTATAGGGGAAGACACATGGCGGAAGGAAATAAGCAGAGGGGACAGGAGATGAGATATAATGGACACACTTTTAGTGGGAGGCTAACGTGGAAGGGAGCAGAACACGTGGAAGGTGGTGAGTGGATGATGAGATGGACTAAAAGAGTGGAGATGGGGGGACACATGGCAACCGAAGAGAAGGGCCCACATTGATTAAAACATAGCAGCTAAGAGAGATGGGATCGCCTGAGCGCCGTTGATCCGGGCGCTTTGATCTCGRCCATTGGGAAGATGTGCGCCTGATTCCGGACCCCCCCCCTCTGCTTAAAGGTAGAAAGGCGGGGGGGGGGTGGTCCGGAATCGCCTTGAGCACCATTTATCCGGGTGCACTGATCGTGATCGTTGAAGAGGTGCGCCTTCGATTCCGGACCCCCCCCCCCTTCGCTTAAAGGTAGAAAGGCAGGGGGGCTCCGGAATCTGACGTGCGTCGTTGATCCAGGCGTGCTACTTCCTGCCATCCAGATTTGACTGTCTTTTAGCACAGGCGCATTTTGCATCCGACACTTATGGTAAGTGGGTTTTTGACCCACTCTTTTGCATTATAACCCCCCTCGCAAGAAATGTCGCTAACAGTATTCATTGGGAAAGGGGGTGGACACACAGAGCCCTGGGCTCCCAAAAATGAAGAACTAAGGCCATGGTAATTCGTTGGGTAGAGGGTGAACACACAGAGCCCTGGGGCTCCCAAAAACGCAGTGAATACTAAGCAAAAAAAATGTTGAGCATTAAGATTGAAACACAAAGAAATAATAAGGGAAAAATTGTTAGGTCTTTAAGGGGGAAAACAAAGGGAATTTAAACGAAATTTCTATGATTCTTTCAAGGTGAACGCAAAGCATTCCCTCCCAAACACACAATATCTTTACATGCCAAACACAAAGAAACAAAAACAACATTGGACAAGGAAATAAACGCAAGGTTGCACTTCCCCCATCAACGCAGAGGAAACAAAATCGTGTAGAAAAAGAGATGCAACTCATTGGACAAGGGAAAGAAAGGGAAACACAAAGAAGAATTTTTTGAAGCTAAGCGAGGTTGCTTTCAATCGCAGAGGGCACTAAAAATCACTGATATCTTTATGAATTTAGCAGAGTATTTAAAATCTATTAAACAATTGCAGAGGTTACATTCAATTTGCATAGGGAAAATGAAAATCGCAGAGATCTTATGAACTTAGAAAAACCATTTTATTCTAAATACATCTTACAAAAGATGCATGGACCATCTATATTCTAATGACATCTCACAGAAAGGAAAAAACAAATGGCAGAACCAATTTCCATTTAGCAAATTTTAAAGCTTGTACAACTTGAATCTGAATACAATACAATTCTCAATAAAATACCATAGCCGAAGATGAGAAGTCGAAGATTTTCTCCCACGCTTGTGCTCTGTCCATATCCCTACTTTCTAACCGTGAAGACTTCACTAGTACCTCCCAACCAACGCTAGGGGTACTCTTCTTCCCCCTTAGCCCCCCGATCCACAAAGGGGCCACGCACAAACACAACCAGAATCCTCTATCTCTCAGCTGGTCTCGCAAGGTAGAGCCACCACTCTCTCTCAAGCTGGGTATCCCAACTCTCACAAGTAAAACCAGTCAAAATTTATGCAACATAACCTTACTCATAACCCATTTGATCCATTCCTCCTCTCAACCATTTGTTTTATAGAATTTCCTTAGTGACAACTTGTCATTTTTACATTTAATTCATTTTTATTAAGTTTTAATTAGGAATTATCCCCCCCATACACTTGTCACCCGTTCCCTTAATTGCACAAGAATATCCACCATTTAATTTAATTAAAAGTCAATTTCCCTCACCCATCCTAAAAGAGCTCCTAAAATCAATCCTAGTTTCCCTTTATTCCCTTTATTTTCTATTTATGACTGATGCCATTCTAAAATGGAGCTGAGTTAAAATAGAAATGTTGTCTAGTTAGACTAGACTCTAGATACCTTTCTATGCTTACACATTCTCGTATGCTTTATTCCTTTCTTATTTCAATTTCTAATTTGGTATTTACTTGCACAAAGTGTATCAAATCACTCTTCAGATTGGTTTTAGTTTTTTATTGATTTCTTAAATCGATTTACTTCACCCCTCATTATTTAATTTATAAATTAGGTTTTAGTCTTCTCACTAAATTTAGACTTAGGCTTAGTTACATTTTTATTTGCACGAGCTTAGACCCTTAGGGATTATGCTTAATAAATTCATTATTTAGTTAATTAATTAATCAATTAATTAATTTGACAGGTGCTCAAGATTTTATAAGGTTTAACATTCCCTCAAAGTTTTCTAGGCCACCTAGATTCATTGACTCATTTTTTTTTTTAAATACCGCAACATGCCCTTAAAGATGCACTCCGTGCTCCAAGGGTGCCACTCACCTTTGATTCAAATTTTAATTACGTGACGGGCCTTTCAAGATGCACTATGTGCTCCAAGGCTGTCACTCGCCTTTGACTAGTTTTGGTAGTTATCCAACCCTTGGAGTCAATACTCCATTCAGGCGACCTTGTGAGAGATTAAGGGCCTCTAAGGAATAAGTCCCCTGCCTTATTGCGCGCCCTTTAGAATCTTCGTGAGTGATTGTCTCAGTCTGCCCTTACGACATCGTGAATCTCTCGAAATGGGTAATCGTTAACCTACAATTCGAGCCACGGTGGGAGTGCTAGTAGGCTGTGACAAGGATGTTGCCACACCTCTCCCTCAATATCTGGTTGTTGTGATTGGCCCCTTTAATCCTTATGTGAGTCTGATTAGAAATCAACCATCATCCTTCATCCATCAATGAAACACTGTCAATGATCCATAAACAACATCACAATATACCTGATCATATGTCACATATGCATAAATAAAATACTCAAACCAATACAATCCACTCCTTGACTCGATCCAGAGTCCAAGGAGGTCCATTGATGCCATCGACATCCTCAATTTGTCAAGTGTCCTGCACACTCAGGGGAAAATCATCAATAGCATCTGCTAATACAAATATCAAATAAAATAACATCATAATCCATTAACATCATCATAAGAATCCATAAGCGAACAAACAACCATATACTAAAACCGGATCACTTGCACGCAAGTGTCCTCAAAGAATAAGTCAATAACATGTGCTCGCAAGAGCGAGATGTTACACTGGGTCATACTATTAGCTTTGTATTTGAGAAATGCAGCATCGGTGGTATGGAGGAATAGATGGCATATTTTTACGGCAATTCGAAAATGCACAGAGCCTACCTGGGTCGACCATGAAAACTATATTCAGAGACCATTTTCATGAGGTCCTACATGGGGCTAGTTATTCAACCGGAGGGGTGGCTTCCTTGGGATGGAACCTTCACGCTAGACACGTTGTACTATGGAGAGTTTGAAAAATATGGGGTGGGTGTTGGAAATGTCTCTATCAGAGTGCCATGGTATAATGAGATTCCTCCACTTGCAGTGGGTATGTATTCCATCCAAAAATTCATCGAGGGAGACCTGTGGCTACCCCTGATCCATATGTGATTCCCATGTTTATCAACATCACCCTCTAAATTTCCTATACAAAATTCAATGTTGTAAAGACTGTTATCTGGAAACTATGGGCAAAGATGGAATTCATTAGGGTTAGGGTTGAGGTCATTTGGCATAGTTCTTAGTTCTCAATTCAATGTAGGTATTGATTAGGTTTAGGGTTGAGGCCGTTTGGCAGAGTTCTTAGTTATCCATTCAATGTAGGTATTGATTACGGTTAGGATTGAGGCCTTTTGGTAGAGTTCTTAGTGCTCCATTCATTGTAGATATTGATTAGAAGAGGGGTGAAGGTGTTTGGTACATACATTAAATTTGTTTCTTTACTTATCCATCAATTATATGTATGATTATGTCTGTAAATCTCAATCGAACACTCTTTTAGTGTAATTCATTAAAATATAATTTTAATTTTTAAATACTAGTGTATTATTATTATTTTTTAAGTAAAAAAGGGTATTATTTGCTATATTATATTAACAAAAGATACAGAGAGATACAGCGGTGCTGCAGCCACCAAATGTGTCTCCATTTTACTGGAAACCAACACAATTTGGGGCACGTATGTTTCTTCTAGAAAAAAAGACAAAAGATTGTTTCTCCATCTGTCCTGCTCAAAGGAAACCAGGAAAGATGGCCATACATCGTCTTGACTTTGAACAACAAGATTAAAAGCAAAAAGGAGCCCCAGCATGGCTGGAAGTGAAAGAAAAAACGAGACTAAAAATGACATGGTCAAATACTCGGTGGCCTGTCACCCTCGTCCTCCTGCCATGCTGCTCTGGCCTGAATGACAAATGGTTGGGCGCACATTGGGAATTTTTGATTCGCTGGGCAAGTGGAGTAAGCATCCAGAAGCATATCCAAACGTTGTCCCATTAGGAGGGCTCTGTGCTGCTGGTCTGCCATTTGTCCTCGAAGTTCAAACACTAGATCTAGGTGTGTCATGTGGAGGAATGGTGGCTGGGAAACGGATCGTGCATGCATTCCCTTTGTGTCTCCCTCACCTGGAATAACCGTCCCTACTTCTGCACTGGCCCCATCTCTTTCCATGGCTGCTATGTCTGTATGGTGCACCGTTACCGAACAGGTCCCCTGTGAGACCACATCCATGTAAGGCACTTCCTCAACATAACACATTGGGAAATCCTCACAGAGCCTCCCCCTTGTGTTTTGTCTTGCCTGAGTGTCTTCCATGTATCGTATTTCCTCACCGTAACAGGTTGGGAAATCCTCCTCAAGCCTCCCCCTCATGCTACTTCCAGCTAGAGTGTCAGGTGTAGTTGGAGGATTTTCTTCTTACGTAATGCCTATGGGATACCAATTATCCAGTGTTGGTAGGGTCTGAGTGCGCTCCTCTGTCGCAGACTCAATTGCAGGAGCATGGAGTGTGAGACGGGCAACCCTTGCTCTCTGAAAAAGAATGGAGTTGGCCAGCAAGAGTGCTCTTTCCATATGCTGTCTCCTCTGGCGTTGAGCAGCGTGGGTGTACCAATCCAACCCCCGATGAGGCTTGCCTTGCTCCCTGAGAATCATGGAGTAGGAGTGGGTATCAAACTCACCAGGGGTCGAAGAATTCTGAAGGATGCAAAGAAAAACACACCAGAGCTCACAGTCGACAGAAAATTGCAGAGAAAGAATGAGCCGAATGTGACCCTGCCTCTTCACTTTCACAATCTTGTGGGACGACTGATCCTATCCTCACAATAACTCTACCATACTAAATTATTGCAGTTCCAGCCCTTTCCCACGAGGGAGAATTCGCTCACCCGGAGGTCTGATGTAATGGCCTGCTCCTATCATTAATGATGAATAGATGGGAAGCGGCCCGCCACATTTAAACTGAGGTTGGACGCCATATCAAGTGGCAGTGCTGTGAAACATGTCACCCCATCCAGGGTTGAGGTGTCCCTGCTAGAAAGGTCTTTGCATCACCTCGAGAGTTTAGTATCATCAGAGAGATTGGCTTGCCAATGTATGAGCTCTGACTTGGTCTTGACTCTCGCATTAGCCAGGCAGTCCGCTACTTTGTTTGCATCTCTTTTCACATGAGAAGGGACTATGGTGAGGTTGGGGTGGAAGAGAGCTCTAAAGTCTTCCAAAAGTACCAAAAGCCTCCAACTGGGAGATATTCACAGTGGATGTTCTCCGTGAAGGATTTTGGTGATGAGTTGGATGATGATCTGAGAGTCTCCCTCTACGATGACCTTTTGGTGTTGATTGTGAGTTTCAAACTTAAGGCCTCGAATAAGGATTAAAAGCTCAGCAACATTGTTTGTGTTCTCACTCAGGAAACCTGCCACCAAATGCATGATCTCGCCAACATGGTTCCGAAGGACTGAGCCGAAACCTGTCGGTTCTGGGTTTCCTATAGAGGCGCCATCAAAGTTTATCTTGATGAAAGCTAGTGGAGGGGGGGTCCATTTTGTAGGGATGTTGGAATGGCTTCCTTTTACCTTCATAGGAGTGTGAAAATGAATGTGCATATTCCATCTTTTGAGAATATTGTTCTCCTCAAGAGTGCATTGAATATCTTTAGGGTTCCAGGGTTTGTTGTCTACCGTTTCTTGAATTAACTTCTCAACCCGTTCCCACGTGGTAGCGGGAAGGGAGGTTTTCGAATGAAAGATTTGTTTGTTTCGTTCTTTCTAGATTTCCCATAAGGTGAACCCAGGGAGAAACTGCCAAATGTGTTTGAGAATTGGGTTTTGGAAGGAGATCGTATACCAGTTCGCAATTGTTTCCCTAATATTGCTCCTGTTTCTGATGGTGCGTTTCATAGTTTGGGCTCCTAAATCCCAGATCTGCTGACTGTAGTGGCAATTGTTGAAAAGATGTTCCATGGTTTCCTCTCTCTGGTGACATAGGGTACACCTAGAGGGGCCTATAAAGCCTCTTTTTAAGATATTATCCCACGTGAGGATATGATTTTGAGCTGTGAGCCATAGGAAAATTGAAACTTTGGGCCAAAGTATACCTTTCCAAATTTTTCTCTAGATGATTTCTGGGGACTGATTTTGGTAATTTCCCTGCAGGTAATAGGATTCATTAATAGAAAAAATACCTGTGGTAGAGTGTCCCCATCGGAGGATGTCCGGTCCATCTTTGATTGGTATTTTCCTATGGGCAGTGCATTCTTGCCAGGCTTGGAGATCTGTGCCTTCCGTGAGTTGTAGTTCTGTTCTCTTTGTTTTCCATTGTCTTCAGGGCTGGTTCCTGTAAGTCAGCTTCCAAATATCTCTAACTCTCCGAAGAGTATTCAGATGGAGCTTTTGTTTGAGGGGATTGAGATCTTCCAAGTCGCAGAGGGGGGGTAGTTGTTTCCACGAGTCCTGCCAAAATAGTGCGCTTTCTCCATTCCTTACTTACCAAAAGGCATGCCTTTGAATGAGAAGGTGATTTTTCCAGGCCGTGTTCCAAATGTTGGATCCTTGGATATGGTCATTGAATCTGATTAACTGACCGGCTTGTGTATTTGGGGCATACTTTTGTTTCCACATTTGCGCCCAGAGTTCTGTCGGATGTTGTAACCATCTCCACCACATTTTGGCCCCCATGACTGGGTTGAGCTTTCCTAGATCACGAAGTCCTAGTCCTCCAAACTTTTTGGGCTTGCATAGTTTATCCCAACCAACCAGTGCCCATTTTTTATTGGCTTGGTGGCCGTGCCACAGGAAATTTCTTTGGAGGCCCCTGATTGCTTGAATTACCAAGATAGGCACTACTAGAGCAGTGAAGAGGTAGGTGGGCAGTGCCTGTAGGACTGACTTGAGGAGCACCAGTCTGGAAGCAATATTAAGAGGTCTAAAGGTCCAGTTGTTTAACCTGTGGGAGATGGAAAGGAGCAAGCTATCCCAAGAAATGGAATGTGTTGGCTCCCCTGTGAGGGGTATGCCAAGGTAAATGGAAGGAAGGGAGCTCTTAGGTATTCCTAAAAGTCTGGAAATATGGTTCTGTATTGTAATTGGCGTATTGAAAAAGTAAATCTTAGATTTGTCCAGATTTAAGAGCATGTCTAAGGCTTCTGTGAAATCAGAGAGAATGGTGTTAAGCTTAGTGGCGTCATGGGTTGTGGGGGTGTTCATTAGTAGAGTTTCGTTGACAAAATAACTATGCGAAGGTGCTGGATGGATGTTTTGAAGGGGTAGTCCTTTGAGGGAGCCTTCCAGAATTTCCGCCTTGATGTAGCGCCCTAGCCCTCTTTCCATGAGCACGAAGAGGAAGGGAGAGAGAGGGTCACCCTGTCTAATTCCTCTGGTAGACGAGAAGGGTTGGGAGGCTATCCCATTGAACTGGATGGAGAAAAAGGCTAAGGAGGTGAGCCTGAGAACCTAATTGACCCAAATTTTATCAAAACCAAAGGACTCCAGCATAGAGCACAAGTATTTCCAGCTTACTCTATCAAAAGATTTTGAGAGATCGAGTTTAATAAGCATACCTAGTATCTTGGTCATTTTCAAAGAGTGGATCATCTCATTAGCTAGAATAATGCTATCCATGATTTGCCTCCCTTCCACATAACCGACTTGCTCTTTGGAGATAACAAAAGGCAGGATTGGCTTAAGGAGAGTGGCAATGAATTTTGTGATTATTTTGTAAATGACATTGCAGAGGGATATTGGTCTGAACTGCCTGGGATGAGTAACACGTTCCTCCTTGGGGATGAGTTTGAGAAAAGTTGCTTTAAGTGCCAAGAGTACTTGGCCAGACATTCTAGATTCTTCGACAGCCAGCCAAACCTCTTCCTTAATTAGATCCCAGCAGTGATGGAAGAATTCTGTGGTGAATCCATCCGGGCCAGGTGCTTTTCCTGGGGGCATTTCCTTAACAACTAGGTCCACTTTAGCTTGAGTGATGGGGTGTAGGAGCGCTTCATTTTTCTCAAGGGTGACCATCGAGGGTATGTGATTCGTTATTTTCTGGATTGCTTCCTACCTGTTCTCGATGGTTTCCGTGAGAAGGTCTTTGTAATAAGTGTTGAGTTCCTCAGCAATTTGGCCATGTTCTCTTATAGGAATGCCTTGAGCATCCTCCAGTTGAGTGATGCGGTTGATATATCTGTGGTGCACCATTTCTTTGTGGAAGAATTTTGTGTTTTGCTCACCCTCTCTGAGCCATTGAACTCTGGACTTCTGACGCCAAATAATTTCTTCTTGCTTTCTCCATTCCTCCATTTATACTTGGAGTTGGTATTCTTCTTTCACTAGATCTTGGGTTCTACTTCCTGAGATGAAGGTTCTTTGCAGGTCTTCAAGCCTATGTTCAATTTCTTGTTGTCATTGGAAAATATTTCCAAAGGTGGATTTGTTCCAGATCTTCAGTTGTTTCCTGAAGTTTTTGAGGTGCTGCTGGAATTTGTACATGTGAGTACCATGCTCGACTTCAGCTTGGATCCACCAGGTATGTGCCAGCTGATGGAAGTCTAGGTGAGAAAGCCAGAACTTTTCAAAGCGGAAGGGTTTAGGTCTAGAAATATTGCCAGGATCTAGACAGAAGACGATAGGCCAGTGATCCGTTCCTGATTTTGGCATTATGTTGGCTTCCATTGTCGAGTCTCCCTCAAGAAGGGTTTCTGCTACTAGGAAGCGACCTAATCTGCACGCTACATGCTAGTGGCCTGAGTGTCGATTGGACCAAGTGAAAATTCCATTTCGGGTTTCCATATCGACCATATTTAACTAATCTATGAGGGTTTTGAACTTACCACTGTCTTGCTCCAGCCTTTTGGTTCCTCCAGTTTTCTCCTCCAGCATCAGGATCATGTTGAAGTCGTCGCCCATGACCTAGTTGGGTGTATTCAATAGAGTTTTGACATGCTATAGTTTTTGTATGAAGCTTTCCTTGTCTTGTGTGCTCTGCAGTCCATAAACGTTTGTGATGGCTCCTTCCTTGGTAGATCCTGTTACTGTGAAATAAGTCATGAGAGTTCCCATCGTGGAGAAGGGTTGTTGCAGAGTGATAGTATGAGGGTTCCAAAGAATGGCTAGCCCTCTGGAAGATCCCATAGAGTCTTGATGGAAGAATTCACAGCCCCTCTAGCTTCTTCGGAAGATGTTTTCAGCTTCTAGTCCTGCACATTTAGTCTCTTGTAGGAGTAGAACATATGGGTTTTCAGCTTTGATGCAGTCTTGGAGGATCCTTTGCTTGGATCTACCATTGAGCCCTCTAATGTTCCAATTGATTATCTTCATCATGAGGAAGGAGGGGCGGGGGGTGGAGGTATCCCTCCGATAACCTATGAATCTGTCCTGAGTTTATCAGTAGGT
Source organism: Picea engelmannii (assembly GCA_009831015.1). Classification (NCBI taxonomy): domain Eukaryota; kingdom Viridiplantae; phylum Streptophyta; class Pinopsida; order Pinales; family Pinaceae; genus Picea; species Picea engelmannii. Next base: position 652,354 of record ML777623.1, on the reverse strand, counting down.
TTCGTGCTTCGTTGATAAGCTGGTGGGTTGTTTTGTGTCCCCTCTGTTTGTTTTCCTTAGTTTCCCACTTAGATTTTGTGCCTAGGTCGGTGGTTATCCCTAGTCCTTCCATAGATCCTACTATGGAGTTTGTGAAAACTTTATGGACTTTATGGAGTTGGTCCACAAAAATGTGTTGCAGGTATTTTTGGTTAAGAGCTTCCTGCAGTTTTCCAGGTCTATGTCCACCAGATCTGTTTCATCCATCTGCATCATGGTGTCTCCGTCTGTACCTGTTTGAGCAGCTTGGGTTTTTCCTTTGATTCGAGTCAGGTTGTGTTCCTCTGGGATTTTCCCCTTCGCCTGGGTTTTTTCTTAATGAGGGTTTTGTATTTCCTCCTCTTCTGGCAGCTGATTCAGAACATCATAGGAATTTTTGGTTGGGACTTTTGGGGCCATGCTCTGGTTCTATTTTCATTGTGGATTTTTTCGCCGACCTGTGACATTGGTGAAGCCGTCTTTTTTCTTTTTTTCACCATCCTTGGTGCTTGGAGAATTTAGAGGGAAATCTGTGAAGAGGTGGTCTTGCTCGTGGCACTTCCTGCAGCAAAAGGGAATGTGTTCATAATCGATTGTTTGATTCCAGTCGTCGTCCTGATATTCTAGAGTGATTGATCCTGGAAGGGCCTTTGAGATGTCCATATAGATACATATGCGGGCATATGAGGTGTACTTTCTCATCTTTGTAGCCTCCGATGACTTTACATAGTGCCCCACTATGTTCCCGATACCCATTGTAACGACCCTGCTTAAATAGATGAATATGATTATTAATTATAATTAATTTAATAATATAACTGTCCTAAAAGATTAGCTAAACCATAATCATTTCTTAAAATAACATTAAATAATTAATTATTATTAATTAGTTATTCATGATGGTCAATGATTAATTTAAGTATTAATTAACTCATTGATTAATAAGGTAAATAAATAAAAGGAGGATAATAAATTATATTATTAAATTAAGTTACGTACCCAATAAGGGATAACATATTAACTACAAGGGATAAGATATTAAATAAAGGGGATAAGGGGCATTAACGGGAAAGGATAAGAATGTAATAAATGAGTTAGGTAGGGAGTAAATGAGGCGGGGGAAGTCAGTGAAGGAGGGATAAGGAAGGGAAGGAGGAGGACGGGAGGCCATTTTCTACGGGAGGTTGGGGGATGGATTTTGGGAGCTCTGGGATTTGCAGAGAGAAGTGAAATTTTGGAGTGGGATTGTATCAGTGCACCGGGGTTGCTGGAGGTTTTGGGCATGAGGGCCAGGATATCCATATGATATCCTGGAGCTAGGAAGTTACCTAGTTGGCAGGGAGGAACTAGGTTTTGGGCAGTGTTTTACGATGCAACAACATTAAAGAAGGCATTTGGACAACGGAGGGTTATTAGCATCAGGTTCAAGTATTTAAGATTTTGCATTGTTTTTAAACTGTTATAAAAATATTATTATGTGTTGTTAAATTTATAAATTCTTAGGTGCTCAATTAAAAGAATTATTGAATTTTGTTTAAAATCAGGTAGATATACTATTACAGTTTATGAAATTATTTGACGTAAATTCTATTCGGCCCCTACATATGGTATTAGAGCGTCTTAGTTTGAAATCTAGGCCTAAGGGCCAAAACTCCAAGCTCAAATTCCCCTCCGCTTAACCTGCAAACCAAACATAGAAATTTTAAAACAAATATAAAAAAATATATATAAATGCAAAAATCGAGACATATTCCAGGTTATTTCCGATTTGTATGAATTAGTCCAAAAAGGAATTAAAAATGTCCATATGTTGAAACATGAGACCATTCATCAAAGTGTTATGAAGATCAGATTTTTACCGACTCAGATTACTTAGAGTGAATTTACTAACCATGATAAATTTATGAAAGAATTAATTTGTTAATGAACCAAATGCAAATTAGCAAGTGAAAAGATAAATCAACTGTGTAAAGAAAGGAA
>ML777623.1:601020-640653 GCA_009831015.1 Picea engelmannii | reverse complement strand
CTAGCTACACATGCATTTCTTGTACATATACACTAGTATGTATGAGTTTTCTTGACTTACTTACTAATAATGTTGGTTACTTGTTATGAATGTGTGAACCATGTTTCTTGTCCTTTGTACCATAAGATACCTTAACTTCAGGACGAAGTGTCCTGAAGGGTGGGTGTATGTAACGACCCTGCTTAAATAGATGAATATGATTATTAATTATAATTAATTTAATAATATAACTGTCCTAAAAGATTAGATAAACCATAATCATTTCTTAAAATAACATTAACTAATTAATTATTATTAATTAGTTATTCATGATGGTCAATGATTAATTTAAGTATTAATTAACTCATTAATTAATAAGGTAAATAAATAAAAGGAGGATAATAAATTATATTATTAAATTAAGTTACGTACCCAATAAGGGATAACATATTAACTACAAGGGATAAGATATTAAATAAAGGGGATAAGGGGCATTATCGGGAAAGGATAAGAAGGTAATAAATGAGTTAGGTAGGGAGTAAATGAGGCGGGGGAAGTCAGTGAAGGAGGGATAAGGAAGGGAAGGAGGAGGACGGGAGGCCATTTTCTACGGGAGGTTGGGGGATGGATTTTGGGAGCTCTGGGATTTGCAGAGAGAAGTGAAATTTTGGAGTGGGATTGTATCAGTGCACCGGGGTTGCTGGAGGTTTTGGGCACGGGGGCCAGGATATCCATATGATATCCTAGAGCTAGGAAGTTACCTAGTTGGCAGGGAGGAACTAGGTTTTGGGCAGTGTTTTATGGTGCAACAGCGGTCAAGAAGGCATTTGGACAACGGAGGGTTATTAGCATCAGGTTCAGGTATTTAAGATTTTGCATTATTTTTAAACTGTTATAAAAATCTTATTATGTGTTGTTAAATTTATAAATGCTTAGGTGCTCAATTAAAAGAATTATTGAATTTTGTTTGAAATCAGGTAGATATACTATTACAGTTTATGAAATTATTTGACGTAAATTCTATTCGGCCCCTACACCCATGAGTATTTCTTCCAGCCATAATTCCTGGGGCAGTGAGTATAGACGTATCCATACTGGTGCCCTTGTAAATTCCTCCTTCTCTGGGATGAATCTGTCTGTCCATAAGTGCAGAAAAAATCCCATTGAGTTGTAGAAGTATGGTCAGTTATCAAAGATTCTATCCTTGTCTTCGAGGTTGTACAAGATTATTGTGAAGAATCCCTTGGAGCTGAGTTGAACTTCGTAGTCTCCTTTGGGGTTCCACCAATCCTTGATCCATCGTGTGAGGTCACGTTCAGTTGGCCATAGGCCTAAAAATTTGTCGATTAGGGCATGATCCATCATAAACTGAGTGCTCACCTACTCGTGTTGATTTGATATGATAATGAGGGCGTTTGTCCATTTTCAGTATACACTTGCCTGGTTCCCATCCTCGAGAAGCTTTTGGATGAGACATACTGGGTTCTATGTCCATTTCTTTTCTGAGCCTCTGTTCCTGTGTGAAAAGTTGATCTCGAAGATGCGGTTGCCGCTCGAATGTGGGTCTTTTGGCTTGGGTTCCATTCCTTTCATTGGTCGTAACATCACTGTATGAGGGGGGTCCCCCCCCCCTCTTCCAGACTCATCCTGGCTGCTCAGTTGTCTTGTGAAACCTTCACCCAAGCAGCTTAGTCTATTGGCTTGGAACGGTGGTGTCAGTGCATGCAACGATCGCGTCTGAGGCATTGCAAAGCCCTATGGTTTCCAACGTCGCATCATCATCCCACTAAAATGAGCATAATCTTAATACTAGTGTATTATTAAATTGTCACCAATGGATATTTTTTTTTTCTCTATCATATATGTGGAGATATATTTATTTACAGTTCTTGAGTTCTGGTACGATGTTCAATTTTACATGGATTAATTTATTTCATTAAGATCTACATTGTAAGGTTTAGGTTGGAGGTTGGGTGAATATTGGAATTTGTTGTTGAGGTGGGGTGAATATATGCATTTGTTGTTAGGGTAAACATGTAAAGATGGGATGAAGATGTGTATTTTCATTTGTAATTCATATGAGTGTGTGATTGGAGGTGTGAGTATATATATATATATATATATTTGTAACAAATGAACATGTTTACCCCATTCTGACATACTGTGGGTGAGGAAGGGATGAATTCTATCTCTTTTAATAAGTTTTAAACAATGTGTTTATGTATGGTGCATTAGTGTTCTAACAAAAGTGAAACATTTTCTCTCCAAAACCAAAGTGGATCACCATGAATTTTGGAGAAATTGTGTGAACCTATAAAGACATGAAGATATGATGTCTAAAGTGGAATGTTGGTTCTCCCAAACCAAATTGAGCATACCAATATCACCAATGATCCAAGATCAAAGTGAAGCATCTAAATCTGGTGTATTGAGACCAAAGTGGAGCATTGAAATTTGGGTGCCAAGCTCAAAATGAAGATTGAAATCACCTGTGGTCTAAAATCAAAGTGAAGCACCAAGAGAAGGTGTGTCGAGATCAACATAGATCACTGCAATCTGGTTCTTCAATAACAAAGTGGAACACCAATACATCAAGAGTAATGTGGAGCATCAATGTTTTTTTTGGATTATTTCCCTCCAAAGTGCATGGGTCATGGGAAAATGGTACGTGAATCTAAGAGCAATCCTAGTGTGTCAGCAACGAAATGGAGTAGTGATGTTCTTTTTCTGGTGTATTGTCACATATTGTCTCTCTCATACAAATGAACCATAGAACACCAATACATAAACCAAAGTAGAGCACCACTATGTAAACCAAAATAGAACACCAATGCACCAAGACTAAAATGAAATACATATACTTTTTAACTTGTTATATATCTAAATTAGATATATTATAAAACACCAATTCACCACTATATTAAACACATCAATGTGCCTATGTCAAAGGAGAAAATAATCTACAAAAATATTTCTCTGTCATTTAAGCTAAGAGCTTATGCAATGAGCTACCTACCTATTTATTTTGAACTTGAAATATGATTTGATATCTTTGCAACAAAATCTATATTGTGATTTGTGGGGTTATGATTGCTATGGATGATGTGGATAAAATAGAGAAAATAAATATTCTAGTATCCACAATGATTTTTATCACACCACTTAATCAACCAACAATGAATCCCAACTATTTGATAAATTCGAAGATTTGGTTGAAAAGTTCTTGGAATTTTGTGGGTAATTTACCATGCAATTTAATAGACACATTATTACGGGACATTAGCTTATCACAATGTTTGAAAATACCTTGAAAGTTTCCATCAAAATTGCCTTGTGGATTTTCATGGGCTATCTCATGAACTTGAGTGGAGAATACCAATATATGTAAGATTTGTTTCTTCCAATTTAGTGTAGAAAATTTTATGATCTTTGTAGTGATAAATAAATATTGTGATACGAATAATGGTTCACTTTTTATTTAATTGTTAAATGTTGTTGGGTGTTTGGTTAATTTTGTGCGAGTGGGTGTTTACTTTTAATCCTTCTAGATAAGGCACACTAATCTACATCAATGAGTTTATCCACAAATTTAAGGAAGCATTTATTGGATTTCCCCATGAAGTTTTCCTTCTAAATATGTGTATCCACCTTCCTACTTTTGAGTTTAATTGTCATTTAAGAAAAAATCTACATTGTAGATTTGATCCATCCCAATTCTCATTAAATTCAATAAATCTAAATTACTTTTAAAATATTTCATTAACTCGTTAAAATAAACAACTTAATAATATTATTATTAAAATATATTATCTATATTAAATCCCTATTTGACATGAACACACACAAAAAATACACACAACATCAAATACTCATAAATGAAGGGTAATGTATAATGTTATACATCATAAAGTGTAAAGTAAACCAAGTTTCATTCAACCTTCACCCTCACCCTCACCATTAACAACTTATGTGTATCAGGTTGAATATTGATGTGACTAGGGAAACATGTATAAGTTCTTGGAGCAATGGCCAACTATTTGATCTTCAACATTCCTTAAATTTTTCCAATGCAAAAGTCTCTAATGCCAGACAAGGAGGCATCATGCCATCTTGTCTTTTCCATTTTTTGGAATGTATAGGATCGAGTATGCCAAGCCTTTGTGTTGTAGGTTGATATTCTGAAGTGGGGTTTGGGGAAAAGACTATACATCATGCAAATTTTGCAGCCCTCTCGAGGCACTTGTGGTTGCGTCGTTGGATATGATGATGAAACCTCATCCATTAGCACAAACTCAGGTGCCTCAAGGTGGATGCAAACTCCACCTAGTGTATACTTTGCCGAGACTTGGTAGTATTAGGTGTTGAGGTCATACCCAATGATCTCTTGAGCACAAGGCTAAACCAACTTGGTAGTTGCACAATCACTACACCCTCACCATGAGAATGCCACACAATCATTTCGACTAGTCTATATCAATCTCTTTCTTGATCTATACTTTATCTATGTCAAGACCAAAATGTTATTCATGATCTTGGGTTTTGTAATGAGATTCTCACAAAGTCTCACCATCTATTTCATTAATTAGTGGTTACTATACCATGGATGTCTGACCCTCATATTTGTCTCAAGAACTAGCCTATTGGCTAAAACAAAGAAACACATTGACATTGAAAACACATTGATTGGGATGGGCTACTAAAACAAAGAAATCATTTGACATTGAAAACACATTGATTGGGATGGGAAATTAAAACAAAGAAATTCATTGACATTGAAAACATATTGAATTGGATGGGCTATTAAAACAAAGAAATCCATTGACATTGAAAACACATTGATTGGGGTGGGCTACTAAAACAAAGAAATTCATTGACATTGAAAACACATTGATTGGGATAGGCTATTTGTGTATCAAATATATTTTAAAGTTTTGATTTTATAAATATATCTCAAGAATTTTGACTTGTGGTTGGAATGACAAATTCTCATCGTTGAAATTGCTATGGGGTTATTCCAAAATAAATTGGGATCTAGAAATCCATATACAATATTAGATTTTTTGAATTAATGTAGTTTTGTTGTCAAAACTGCATTTTTTATCACTAGACTCCATAAACTTACCAATGGAAGTGGAAGATTGCTACACACTTAAACTGTTATTTGATCATTCTTTTTACAACATATTTACCTTTAATGTTACAATTTTGGGTGTTCCTTTCACATGTTTCAAGGTATTTTGGGTTGGCCATTGAAATTATATTCATAGATCATTTTCATGTGGTCCTACATGGAGCTAATTATTTGACCAGAGGGGTATATGCCTTGAATTAAGACCTCTACTCTCGATACACTCTACCATGGAGAGTTTGAGAATGATAAGCAGAGACTTGCAATGTCTCTACCAGAGTGGGATGGTCAAATCAAATTCCTTCACTCGCATTAGATATGTATACTAGCCTAGATCTTCATAGAAGTAGACTTGTGGGTTCCCCTCATTAACATTTGATTTACATATCTAATCTAATAACTTGTTAATTATGAGCATCACTCTATAATTTTTTATTATGTTGCAAACACTATTGGTTATCTACATGCATTGTATATAGGAAATCTCTTCAATTATTCATCAATCTTTTTCTTTAAACCGTAAATGGAGGATATTTGTATTAAGCAAAACATTGTAGCGAAGCTGAAAACAATAGTACAAAAATACATTTTTAGTGGTCTTAAATTAAATTTAAAAGAACTATATGTTATCCTATAAATACAACCATAGAATTCCAAATATAGCTACTTCCAAAAGATCCTACAAGTATAGATTCTACATTATTGACCTAAATAACAAGCTACTTTATAGAACATGCAAAATTTGTTGATAACGTATCGGTTGGCTACTTCAGCCTCAGTTGTAGTGTTTCACTATGAATCTACTTTAACAACTTCTTATTTTTCCAGGAGTTGATGCATAGTTTCATCTTCCTTTAGAGGCCCACAATGTGAGTTGAAGGACTGCACCTGATTGGATACCCTTAACTGATCCCATTTGGATAGATTTATAACCATGGTGTGAAGCACTGAACTATCTTCTTCCAAAATAGAGATTTGGCACCTGAATTGGACCAAGGTACCCATCATGGAAGCAATTTGGGAGGTTATCAGATTATCATGTTCTTGAATTATTCATGTATATACCAAAATAACACACTTATTTCCCTAAATTACTTCCTCATGACTCTTGAGTGCCCTTTGAATCTCTTGCAATTCTCTATAATCCATTGTGTAGCCAAAATTGTGTAATTCCAAACTGAAAATTGAAGTTCCTATGGTGATGAGCCACCCTTCTGCAATAGAAATGTGGAACACATGTATAGGATGGAATAAAACTAAGAGCATGAAATCCATAAGCGGTGATGTTGGTAAACAACGGAGAACTAAACCTTACCCCATGAAGAACCAAAGAGGGTGCACTTTTATCGAGAAGAAGAAGAAACAATATTGATAAACTAGGTGGGATTAACCCAACCAAAGCCTGCACCAAACACAAATATTAGACAACCCAAAAGAATGGGTAGAATTTGAACAACTCTAGTAAAAGGAATAAAACCATAATAAAATCCAATATAGGCAATGACCCAAAAGAGAGCCCTCGTTCTCTAAATTGTGGCCCTAGAAAAACTGAGTTGTGAAGAGTAACTAATATGTGAATAAACCAACTTACTAGTGCTCCAAAGAAGGAAGGAGACTATATGATTCGGCCTAAAAAGGAAGCCCGAGTCCTCCTGTCCAATGGAGAGGCCAATGCACCTGCATTTCCACCCCATATATCTCTTGATCCATGCCATTATTCCATGATGCTCCCAAGAAATCATTCCCAGAGGTTCACATTTGTGCAATAATAAATGCAAGTTTGTGTAGGAAAAGGGAGGAAGTCCCTTCACCATAGTTAAGCCATCAGTTGATGGTCTTGGTTTGTACTTTTCCATGGGGTATATGTAATGTCCCCATTTTTGGACATTATTATGTTACGGAGTGTTATGCCTACCAGAGTATCCAGATGGGGGTGACAGTGAGTTCAAGAGTTATTGAGGGGTTTTATTGGGCCCAACTTGCATCGTTCATCATATTTCATCATTAGGATCCATTCCGTACAACTTGGCTTTAGTTTTGTTGCATTCTGACGATTTCCGTAATTTTGAGTTATTATGGGTCATATTTTAATTAATTTCACTAAGAAGGTCATTTTGGCCATAATACTTGAAGAAACCTCTTAGTGTAATATCTCATAGGAATCAAGAGGAAGAGCACTACATGATTAAATGATGAGAAGTGACTTTCAGTGACTAGAGAAGTCATAGGGAGGAATATATCACTTTTTAGAGGCAAAAAGGTCAATTAATTAATAAAGTGATTTAATTAAAGAATAATAAAAATAAAGTAAAAGTCACTTGGAGGGAAAAGGTGAATAGGGGGGATAAAAGAGAGATAGGGGCCTCTATTCTCTCAGGATGTTGATTGATATTTTGATGTTTGGATTCTTAGATAGAGAGCCCATGGGACTTGGGGGTTTTGACTGAATAAACCCTATAGATCAACAAGGGAGTGAAAGATTCTACTGTTCTTGATCCAAGCTTGGCCAAGGAGGTGAAATATTCCTCCCTCACCATTCTGCATCAGTTCAGAACTACTTCAACCATCAATTTGTGAAGAAGGACACATCATAGAGGGTTGTCTGCAGAGAGGGCGCACCACTCAACCAAGGGAGATTCAATTTGGTATTAAGAGGTTGGGTTTGGACCAGATCTCAATTGGGGACACTTGGCCATCATCATAGCAAACATTTTGGCACTTGTGGGGGGTTTACAAGCTCCATATTTATATATTTTGATGGTTGGGCAAATTTCATGAAGGAGGGTGGATTGGGGGTTTGAGATCCCATGATTTATGAGAAGATTTTTCATCTACATCTAGGGGATCTTCACATATGAGTTAACCATTATCATATATACAATTTTCATCCATTTCCTGAAGGTTTTACATCATCTTTTATTGTGCATATTTCAGCAGGGCGAATTTCAGCATGAGGGTACATTTCTTGGTATGGTAGAATTGATTTTGGAGCATTATATCAACCATTTTGAGAAGCCATCATTAAGGGATCCTTGAGGAGGATTACTCTTGATATTTCCTTTTATTTTGAGGGCATTACAAACCTATTTTGTATCTTTTATATTCGTTGGATCAGATCTGGAAATTATTGTGTGTTGGACAACCAAGTGCATGTTAAATAAAGCAAGTATTTGAGGCATTATCTTACGGTTTTTAATATCTTTTAGCTTCTTGTTTATTTGGTTATCATTGCATGTGTTTTACTTATATATTACATGAATAAATATGGGTCACATAAATTAGGAAATACACTTAAATGAATGCTACAACAGTTACAGGAGTGGTCTAGAGTGATTTGTACACACACCAGCAGTTACGGGAGTGAATTGCCACCTATTCTAGTCTCTCAGGCAGTTACGGGAGTGAACTGCCACCTAGTTGAGTTAACTAGTCAACTAGTCTTCAGTTAACTGACTGAACAGAAAGTAGTGAGGAGTTAACTCAAGGAATCAAGGCTAATGCGCCACTTTGGTGATGATACCAAGGCAAGGTCGAATTAGCATGGTGATGATCCCAATGCAACATCTAAACTCAACTCAACTAGTCAAACTGAATTGTGAACTAAAAGAGAATATTCTCCATGTGGAATATTCTCTCCTAAAATATAGGAGACTAGATAATGACTAATTATGACTAATGAACAAATAAAAACCTTAGGAAAAATAAATCCTAGGTGTGTGTGAAGTAACTCCAACACCCCCCCTAAACATCACTATGGTGAAAATAAAGATTGGGTCCCGACAACGAGGCCATGTTAGGTACCCAAGTACAAAAGATACACTGAAAATAAAGTGAGGAAAGAGGGAAAACCTCATGGGAAACCCCCCCCCTCAAGGTACAATGTATGTAAAAAAGAAGAACTACAGTTGCTAGGCAACTATGTCCTTCACTCCAAGACGACCTCGCAAAGAATGGAATTTCTGCTCATTGAAGATCTTGGTGAAAATGTCTATCGTCTGTTCTGTTGAAGGACAGAACTGTAAGTCAATGATACCCTCATGTACTAAGTCCTAGATGTAGTGCATGTGGATCTCGATGTGCTTCGTCCTCTACCTCTGAACTGGATCTCTGCAGAACTTCAGAGTGCTCTGGTTGTCACACCAGATGACGATCGATTGATGAAACTGAATGCCCAACTCAGTGAGAAAATGTTGTAGCCACATACCCTGAATGGTTATGTTAACTAACCCTCTGTACTCTACCTCGGCTGAAGATAGAGAAATGGAAACTTGCTTCTTGCTCGACCAATAGATAGGCTCGGAACCAAGACTGAGTAAGTAACCAGATGTGGACTTGCGATCAATGTTATCGCCAGCCCAGTCGGAATCACTAAACCCAATGAGATCTAATGTAGAGTCAGCTGCATAATGAATCCCAAAGGTGATGGTTCCCTGTACGTATCGAAGGATACGCTTTGCATCTTTCCAATGTAGCTCATGTGGCTCCTGCATGAACCTGGAAACTGCACCAACTTCATATGAGAGGTCTGGTCTGGAGTGTGTGAGATACAACAAGCTCCCCACTAGCTGTCTGTACAGTGTGGTGTCAACTAGTGGAGTCTCCCCGCCATCCTCAAGTTTGAATCCTGATAGGAAAGGAGTCAGATCAGACTTGCAGTATGTCATGTGAAATCTCTCAAGGAGATCTCGTGCATACTTGGCTTGAGACAGTTTGATTCCTGATGCATCCTGAATGATCTCAAGTCCAAGGAAGAAGTGTAGCGGACCCATGTCCATCATCAAAAACCTGTCATGAAGAATCCTCTTGACTGTAGCTATCGCTGAAGTCGAGAAACCGGTGATCAACAAATCATCGACATACATAACTAAAAGTAGAAGTGAATCAGTCGTCCTGAGCATGTATACATTCGGGCCTGATTTACAACGTACAAAGTTCTGTGACAAGAGGTAGAAGTCCATCTTGGCATACCATGCCCTTGGAGCCTGCATGAGGCCATAAAGTGACTTCTTCAGTCGACAGACCAAAGATGAGTCCTACATAAATCCCTGGGGTTGCTCCATATAGATCTCCTCAGAGAGATCACCGTGAAGAAATGCATTCTTCACGTCCATCTGATGGACTTCCCATCCCTTGGTTTCCATAATGGCAAGTGCCAATCGTATGGAATCCATCTTCTCTACTGGAGCGAAGGTCTCATCATAGTCAATACCATGAACCTGTTGAAAGCCTTTGGTGACAAGCCTGGATTTGTATCTACTAATCTGTCCATCCACTATGCTCTTGGTCTTGTAGACCCATCTGCATCTGACAAATTTCCTCCCAGAAGGAAGGGGAACTAGATCCCAAGTCTGGTTCTCGAGGAGGGAGTTGTACTCCTCCTGCATGGTGGATTTCCAAAAGGCATTTCCAACAGCCTCGCCATAAGACTGTGGATCTGAAGACTGAACCAAGAAAAGATGCCTGGAAGGAAATGGTTCAGTGGCAGTGAGTGAAATATGAGGCTCCTCGAAATCAGTTCGATTCCTCCTAGTATCGGTTGGATCACCAACGAGATACCCTGCATCCTGAAGAGTAGTCTGTGCCCACTTGGGCCTCTACTCTGTCTCTGCAACTGCATCTAGATGCTCTGACTCTGCATATGACTGTACTAACTCTGAATATGAATCATCTGAGTCCTCTAAATTAGAACTCTCGTCTGAAGAAGAGTTAGCATGTGCATGCTCATCATCTCGGACAGGTGGAAGAGTGAAGGTGTCTGCATGTGACTGTTGAGGTACATGCGAGACACTTTCCTCGAATTGGACACTACGCTCAATGATGATTCATTCTGATGATCCAGGTGGATATCGGTGGCCACCCACCTTTTCCAAATGGCTCAAAACAGTTTTCTAGCCATTTTGGCAATTTACTATTTTTAGCAGGTTTTAACTTCCGGGGCCATTTTGAGGGTCCAAATGAAGGTTTTTCGATATCAAGGTTCTCAATGATAGCCAAAGGCATGATTGAGCCCCCAAAATGAATCTCCTCGACAATACCTTTCCAACGAGCTATCACACACCTAAAACAAAGATCGTATGCAAAAGTTACGACCCCAGGAATTTGATGTACTCACTTACCCAAACGGGGCCCACGTGACTTTTGGCGCTTCATCTCCTAGGGTTAGGTTTTTGGATGTCTAGGAATTTTGGCATTCCCGTTTATTGTAAAAGGGCCTTCATAGCCTCATTGTAATCATCTTCTTGCAAATGCGAGTAGCCGTCACATCTCTTCTCAGAGATAAGCTGCCACCATTCTAGCAAATCTTTCACTCTGTATTTTTACAGTCTCTGTACATTTCTCTGATTAATAGAAATCGTGTATTACTGTATATTTGGGTTTATGGTTGCATCTCTGATACATTCCTGTTATATTATTGAATATCTGCAATATCTCTGTGCATTTCTTTATTATATCTCTGCTCTCATTTCGTGTCGAAAATAATCCGGATCATCTGAGGAAATATCAATAAACCGATATCCCTTCACACCGTTGGGGTATCCAACAAAAATGCACTCAATTCTCTGTGGATCAAGTGCCTTCCTCTTTTCAGAGGGAATCCAGGCCCATGCACGTGAACCAAAAATGCGAAAGTGGGCCACTTCCGGTTTGAGGCCGCTCCAAGCCTCGTAGGGGGTCTTATCCTTGACAKATCTATGAGGAGATCTGTTTTGGATGTATGTTGCACAATTAAGTGCTTCGACCCATAGTCTTTATGGTAGTGACTTTTCATGCAACATGCAAGATGYCATCTCCTTTAGAGATCTGTTTTTCCACTCAACAACTCCGTTTTGCTGCGGAGTGTAGGGAACTATATGTTGCAACTGAATCCCTACCTCATGGTAAAGATTATGAATCTCATGATTCACATACTCTCCCCCATTATCAGTTCGGAGGACTTTGATCTTCTTTCTGGACTGTGTCTCAACCAAAGATTTGAAATCTTTGAGGTGTTGAAAGACCTCGGATTTTTGCCCGAGAAAGTAGATCCATGTAAAACGTGAGAAATCATCAACAAAAATGAGAACCAACCTTGATTTGTTGATCGATGGATGTAGAAAAGGACCCATGAGGTCACTGTGGATCAGATCTAAAGGTGCGGAAGCTCGCTGAGACTTTCCTTTGTCGAATTTCTCTTGAGGGTGTTTTCCGAGAACACATCCCTCACATACTCCCTTGGAGAAATGGATGTCTGGTAGACCATCAACTAATATATGCTTGCTAAGTTGTTGCATGTATCTGAAATTCAAATGTCCAAACCTTCTGTGCCATATCCTACTACTTTCATCAGCATGAGTAAGCAGTAAAGAAGAATCAGGTTCAATGAATTCAGAAAATGTATGCAATCTAGACTAATGATTTACCTCACTGGTAGCAACCCTGGAGTTGGTTTGCATGTCGTAGATGTCCATGGAATTTGGTGTGAATATGAATTTCTTTCCGATGCCAGAATTCATCATTTGATACACGGAGAGAAGGTTGACAGAAAGCTTGGGAACATGCAACACGTTCTCGAATCTTTCGTTGGTGAGTTCAATCCTTCCTTTGCCGGTGACTTCAACAAAAGAGTTGTCTCCCATTAGAATAGGAGGACCTTTGCATGCATCCAAAGAAGAATAGGCTGCTTCTGAGGCATCCATGTGATGTGATGCTCCTGAATCTATGATCCGAGCATCGAGAGAGGATTTTATTGAAATCAGGGCATGGCTAGAATTTCCTTTCTTGGAATTCGGATCTTCTGGCTTCTTCTTCTTTACACCCTCGAGGATGCGATCTCCAAGGTTGTTTTGCTGAAGTATCCGAGACATCAGATCTATTTTATTTTGCATGCATGTGGATTCTGAATGGAATCCTTTGTGACAGTATGTGCATTTCTCTCCTTTTCTTCCCTTTTATCCTTTGGATCCAGAGGCATCGGTGAAGGGTTTTGTGTACCCTTCCTTCTTCGTATGTGCATGAGATTTCTGCTTATCTTTATCTTTGGATTTCTGATATTTGTGGATACCATCATGCATAGTGAGTGCATGCGCCCTTGGGCCTTTGATTGCACCCATGTTGATGAGCTTGGTTTTCTCTTGTGTCAATGATTCGATAAAGTCCTCAAGAGAAGGCATCTTCCAGGTGGCTCCAGAGGTGAATCTGAAAATATGGAATGTGGATACGGATACATAGAATTCAGGTCCAATCTTGGAGAGAATGGTGAGAACCATTTGTTTCTCCTCCTTCGACAGTAAATCCTTGAATTTTGTAAAGAAATATTGGATATTCTCGAAGCTTTTTGGATCCAATGTGAGCATCTCCACCTCTAGCATGTGTCCCTTCATCTCATCATGTTTGCCAAAGATCCCTTCCAAGATGGTCCGAGCTTCATTGGGAGTCTTATAGGAAGATATATGAAAAAGGAGATCGGGAGAAATAAGACTGCAAATTGTTTTGAGTGCCTCATCCATGCGATTTAAGTACTTGGATTTTTCTATGGATGATGTTGGTTCTGTATATGTATTCATGGTTAACCTATACAACCCTCTAGATCAGAGATGTATGGCTATTTTATCCTTCCATGCAAAATAGTTGCAAGGTGTAAGAATAAATTCTTTTTGGAATTCCATGTTCCCGCTGTCTTCAATCTTTTGTACCTGCAATTTTTTTTTTTGGTGTAGCTTTTGCTTAGCACTCTGTCGGATCTGATACCATGTAAATGTGTTGACCTTCACAGAATATATCTAGCTAAACAATGATAGACACATTTGCAGAGAGAATTGGAAAAAGAAGAAGAAGGAGAGAAAGAATGGAAAGAATTCTCATTAACCGTTATGAATAATGAATAATTTACACATGATATACTCTGTATAACTCATTGAGTTCGACTTGAGGTGAACCAAGTCACCATAGTGGTGGTCTAGAGTGATATGGACACACACCAATAGTTACGGGAGTGAACTACCACCTATTCTGGTCTCTCAGGCAGTTACGGGAGTGAACTGCCACCTATTCTAGTCTCTCAGGCAGTTACGAGAGTGAACTGCCACCTAGTTGAGTTAACTAGTCAACTAGTCTTCAGTTAACTGACTGAACAGAAAGTAGTGAGGAGTTAACTCAAGGAATCAAGGCTAATGCGCCACTTTGGTGATGATACCAAGGCAAGTTCGAGTTAGTATGGTGATGATCCCAATGCAACATCTAAACTCAACTCAACTATTCAAACTGAAGTGTGAACTGAAAGAGAATATTCTCTAGGTGGAATATTCTCTCCTAAAATATAAGAGACTGGATAATGACTAATTATGACTAATGAACAAATAAAAACCTTAGGTAAAAGAAATACTAGGTGTGTGTGAAGTAACTCCAACAATGATAGCACATGTGCTTTAGCAATCCTATCAAATAATGTTTAGGACTCAACACTTCATCATAGTTGTGACACGTGTGAGGATTCAGATGTGTTAGCACTTGGTATGAGGTCATGCGTGGGGAATACTTTTCCTCCCATGGAGTTGAGCATGACACAATCCTTACCTTCTCAAAAATTTATGATAGACATGGCACATGATGATGTTAGTAGAATTTCAGAGGTGGTTTAGGAGCCTTGTGTAACATTTGAAAATAAGGGACATATGGATCTACAGAACCAAGAGGATAGGAATGGTTTGGATAGAGTTGACTATAGGCACACCTATCAGTATGAGGAGAGCGAGTTACCTATTTTGGGGAGTCTATTATTAGATCAAGTGGTGGATATCGACATCTTGTTGGGATAATTACTTCCAAGACCAGTTTACAGTGATGAGGATACACTCCTTATTGGTCAGGATGACCATATCTCATGTGTTATAGAAATATTTTCCCCACCCTATGAAAAATTGCACATAAGGCGTTTTTCCATTTCCCTATGCAGACTTGAAGTCCCTTTTTGAAAATACCATAGCTAAAAACATTATTTTTTCTCATATACGTGCCCTACCTATTGTACAACATGCGTATATGTAGGTTTCACCACTACAATCCGTGTACATCGGGTTTTGTGCCCAAAATCAAAAAATGGTGTTGGGTTTTCATGTCACGTCACAAGATCCATGATCCTTGACCTTCCATATACTGGAAACATTCTGACTCGACCCTTCAGTTCCAGTTGAAGGCTACACCAAATCCAAGCTATGGAAAAGAGAGAGAAGAATTCAACTTTGAGAGCCAAGTTACTATGGAGAAATTATTCACTTCATATTGAGTCTGGATCCCTTTGTCCTTTTAATTCTGAACACATTGTTCAACCCTCAAGCTCTTCCCTACATGATCGAGAGCCTCAATGTCTCTCTTATATGAGCTTTCCTTTGGTGGAGGATTGAAGTGGTGGAGGCCCAACTAGAATTGACTTAGTTTCTCAGTTTTGAACCGTGCCGACATGAAATTTTGTAATTCATTCACTTTTGTTGACTACATTTTAAAAGAAATACTCTTTTCTCGTCCAATTAATATCTTGAAAATATTTGAATTTTTATTCCATGAGCGTATTTTTTATGAATATTGATGGATTATTCTATTGAATGTGCTAACATTATATATTATCACCATATGCTTGTGTTTATTGGCCGTTGAGGACAAGTTGCAGGTGTATTTATTTGAGTCAAGTGCTCAACGATGGACTTCATCGAACATCTAGAGGAGGTAGGCATTTTATCTTGTCTTGCTAGCATATTTGTTTATATAGCATACCTGAAATTAGAGTGGATTTATGCAATCATTTCCGTCTATTGTGGTTTACCCCTAGCCATATAGAGATTTTCCTCATAACATCATGTCTGGACACATGTGTATGTGGTCCTGATGTAGATGACATTAGCAAAGTGAGTGCACAAAAGGATACAACTACCCATATAGGATACGATGTGATTCATATGGGGGTAGCAGTTGGTGATGATGTGCAATGACATACAAGAGGACTCAATAGCACAGTGGATAGTGGGTAGTTCAATGCATTATTTTTTGAGGAGTGTGTTGTTGAGAATTCTGTTATTGACACTAGCAGTGAGAGCCATGAGATATCACCTCAACAGGATTGTGATCAGGAGTCACAAAACTTGACAAGATAGTTGAGATTTGGTGAGGACATGATCATAGCAGCCACTAGATGCATTGATGATACACACACATTGGTGACAAGTTATTGTTGGAGATAAGTGATGGCACATGATAGTTCATATGGAGGGCTTTCCATTGATGGATTCCATAACACTTAGGGAGAGAGTGAATGTAATGAGTACTGACTACTAGTAGTTTTTTATGGATAGATATTACCTATTGGAAGTTGGCGATAAGTATCATAGGGCATTGAGGGAGAAGAAGATTGAGGTGGACCGACTAATTCATGAGTTGGAGAGAACATGGGGATTATTGGAAGGAGCATAGACAACCCTTCAAGAATCAGGGTCCATATTAAAGGAGATCCTTGATGAGACTAGTCGGGGATCCACTACATCTATCTCAGTAGAGAGCCAGATGTTTACTTCAGTTACTTTTCCAGAGGATGTTGGTGGGTTGGTAGAGGAGCACCAGTTAATGGAGGTGTGTGAGGGACACCCAGGATCACTGATGGATATGGAGAGATGTGACCAAGAGACATTCGAGGATATCTATGTGTCACAGGGACCACCATTCATGAGGGGTTCTAAGACAGTTGGTATTACACATACACCTGGGGATTCTAGAGCTAGGGGAAGGTATGAGGACACTTCCATTGGTGTTTCAGGATTGGATGACATCCATATAGAGTTTGACCCAGCAATACAACTTGGATACATGATGATGCAGAAGGATGCAGAGGTTTGCATGAGTATACATGGGCATATGATGATGAGAGATAGTTCACAGGAGAATGTAGAGGTGTACAACGAGATTCAAAGTGATGCATTGGATTGCAGAGAGGAAACACACTTAGTGGAGAATGGAGATTCTTCTTCCTTGCAACAGTACATAGTTATGGGAGATCACCTTCCCAATAGCAACAGTTATTTGAGTGATGATGGAGGGAGAGTGATTGACTAACAGTTTGTGGAGTTACAAATTGTTGTACCCGATGGTTGGATTTTAGTGATGAGTACATGCGATTATTCACCATGGTTGCCAGTGGATGAGATTTTGGTCAAGTACTTGGGATTGAACAAAGTCTATGATAGTTTCCAGTCCTACATATAGTTGCATTTATTTCTGTTATCCTTCCCTGATACTTTCATTATAGACAACAACATAGGGGGACATAGACATTGGCAAGGTACATGGCGAGTTGGTAGGCATAGACCACCTGATGAGAGTGATTTGATTATATACAATAGGATAGGAGTGGTTCACTTGAGACAATAGTATGGGGCTTGGGGCCTGATGGAGAGCATCCTTAGCCATGGGAT
This sequence comes from Picea engelmannii, assembly GCA_009831015.1. Classification (NCBI taxonomy): domain Eukaryota; kingdom Viridiplantae; phylum Streptophyta; class Pinopsida; order Pinales; family Pinaceae; genus Picea; species Picea engelmannii. Next base: position 623,112 of record ML777623.1, on the reverse strand, counting down.
AGAGTATGTTCCAGATATGGATACAAGTTTAGAGTCTCAGCAGGATGAGGAAAGGGAGCAAAGATGGCCAGATGCTTCTAATGAGGTCTATGAGGTCAGTTGGTAGGAGGTATGGTCGCAGCAGGAAATTTCAGGGATCTTGAGGACCATACATGATGTATCTATGGTTGGAAAACTTGGCCATTTCAATACTTGTCAGTAGGACAAAGAGATTTTCTCCTTGGGGATCTCGATGATGATGCCATGAGACACATGGAGGCATGTTTGGTATGTCAGAATCATGAGTCATGTCATGAATTTGTAGCTACCCTTGTTTCAATGCTAATTTGGGAGAGTATGCTAGCTTCTCTCGAACCTGGGGCACTAGAGATATATAGTAGGGTTGACATCATAGGGTTATTGCGGGAGCATGGGACTCTACAGGAAGTAGTATGGATTGGCAGGGAGGCATAGTTTAGTGATTATGGACATGATGGCATGACTATCAACATACTTCGGCTAGAGGATTACAATTTTGTGGGCACCGAGATACTTGGTATGAGACCTTCAAAGCTATGTGATGCGGGATTTGGTGCTCTTCTAGAGCGCATGAGGATATCAAAGACTTGCATGATTGATTACTTTGATTGTTGGGTAAATTTGAGAGAAAGTCAATATGAGTATGTTCTATGGCAGGATGGATCTCCTTGGTTGAAGAGAAAATATATCAACAGATCATCTTCTTGGTTAGCAGGGGATCTCGATTCAGCCAGAGACGTTAGTCAGGAGATGGGTTTATGCGAGAGACTCCTTGATGAATGGACATTGTATCTAATTGTTCCATTTGGTGGGTGTCTTCAATAGATTCATGGTGTTGGTATATTACAAGACTATACTTCACAGGGCACTGCAATTCGCATCTTGATATGGGATCGCAGGATTGGAGTGCTTGGTAGTCCATAGTTTGATGGGGTCGATATTTGAGTAAAGTGGTTGCATGGGGAGTTGACCAAGGATTGGGTGCACACGATCGTTCTACTCGCCATGAGCATTTGGGTATCATGTATGGTGATCACTTGGAGGAGCCATGTCTTGAGGGGAGTTTACTACAAGTCGCACAAGTGGATATGGGATCCTGGTATCACATACAGATTAATTCAGTTATTGCTTGAGGACAAGAAATATTCTAGCAGAGAAGACTGTAATGTCCCCATTTTTGGACATTATTAGGTTACAGAGTGTTATTCCTACCAGAGTAGCCAAATGGGGGGTGACAGTGAGTTCAGGTGATCCAGATTATTTTCAGAATGAAATGAAAGAAGAGCTATTACAATGAAATACACATACATATTGCTAGAAACAGATAAATACAACAATACATGATTTCTATTAATTAAAGAAATGTATAGAGACTGTAAAAATACAGAGTCAAGACTCGCTAGAATGGTGGCAACTTTATCTCTGAGAAGATATGTGACAACTATTCTCATTCACAAGAAGATGAGTACAATGAGGCTTTGAAGACATTTTTACAATAAACATGAATTCCAAAACCCTACACATCCAAAAAACTAACCCTAGGAGATGAAGCGCCAAAATTCATGTGGGCCTCGTTGGGGTAAGTTAATACATCAATTTCTTGGGGTCATAACTTTTGCATATGATCTTCATTTTAGGCATGTGCTAGCCCGTTGGAAAGGTATTTTTGAGAACTAATCAGTATGATGTCAAAATATTGACTTTGTCTGCAATTTGACAGTGGAAAGCCCCAAAAAGTTGTTTAGGGCCTCAAAACGGCCCCAGAAGTACAAAAAGATGTACTAAGATGAAAACTGCCAAAATAGGCCAGTTGGACTAGATGGGCGGCCACCAATATCCACTTGGATATTTTGTAGGACTTCAATACAACCTCACAAGTGCATAACCCATAATTTAAAATAATTTTCCCATTACAGAGAAACATGCTCAACTGAAAAACTGTCAAGATGAGCCAGTTGGAATTTGGAACAGGTGGGTGGCCACCAATATCAACCTGGATAATCATGAGTTATTGAGGGGTTTTATTGGGCCCGAATTGCATAGTTCATCATATTTCATCATCATGATCCATTCCATAACTTGGATTTGGTTCCATTGTATTATGACGATTTTCGTAATTTTGAGTCATTATGGGTCATATTTTAATTAATTTCACTAAGAAGGTCATTTTGGGCATAATACTTGGAGAAACCTCTTAGTGTAATAGCTCATCATAATCGGGAGGAATATCACTACATGATTAGATAATGAGAAGTGACTTTCAATGGCCGAAGAATCCATAGGGATGAATAAATCACATTTTAGAGGTAAAAGGGCCAATTAATTAATAAAGTGATTTAATTAAAGAATAATAAAAATAAAGTACAAGTCACTTGGAAGGAAAAGGTGAAAAGGGGGGATAAAAAAGGGATAGGGGCCTCTATTCTCTTAGGATGTTGATTGATATTTTGATGTCTGGCTTCTTAGCTAGAGAGCCCATGGTACTTGAGGGTTTTGATTGAATAAACCCTAGAGATCAACAAGGGAGTGAAATATTCTCATGTTCTTGATCCAAGCTTGGCCAAGGAGGTGAAATATTCCTCCCTCACCATTCTACATCAGTTCAGAACTACTTCAACCATCAGTTCGTGAAGAAGGGCGCATCATAGAGGGGTTTTTGTAGAGAGGGTGCACCACTCAGCCAAGGGAGATTCAATTTGGTCTTAGGAGGTTGTGTTTGGATTAGATATCAATTGGGGACTCTTGGCCATCATTAGGGAAAACCTTTTGGACTTGTGGGGGGTTTACAACCTCCATATTTATATATTTTGATGGCTGGGCGAATTTGATGAAGGAGGGCACATTGGGGGTTTGAGATCCCATGATTCATGAGAATATTTGTCATCTACAACTAGGGGGTCCTCACATATGATTTAACCACTATCATATCTACAAGTTGAATACATTTCCTAAAGGTTTTACATCAATTTTTACTGTGCATATTTTAGTAGGGTGAATTTCATCATGAGGTCACATTTCTTGGTATGGTAGAATTGATTTTGGAGTATTATGTCAGCGATTTTTAGCAGCCATCATTAAGGGATCCTTGAGGAGGATTAATCTTGATATTTCCTTTCATTTTGAGGGCATTACAACCCTATTTTTTAGTTGTTATATTCATTGGATTAGATATGGAGATTACTGTGTGTTGGACAACCAAGTGCATGTTAAATAAAGCAAGGATTTGAGGTACTATCTTACGGTTTTTAATAGCTATTAGATTTTGGTTTATTTGGTTATCATTGCATGTGTTTTACTTATATATTACATGAATAAATATGGGCCACATACATCAAAAAATACATTTAAATGAATGCTACATCCATTGCACACAAAGTGTTTGACAAAACACCTCAACCAACTGCTGCAAATAAACATAACAACCAACACAAATTCAGAACAACCACTCATTAGAAAGGTTCTTAGGTGTTCCATGTGATGTGCTTGACATAAAATTCATCCCTTAAACTTGAGTTAATTGGGACAACAAGTGTTGAAGTGATTTCAAGGGATTTGGGAGCATATATGCCAAGTGTTTGATGAAATTCCTCAACCATAGAGATCTGGTTTTTACATCAAATTTGGTTGGGAACATTACAGTATAGAAAGTGAACTCTATGTTCCATGTAATGTATTGGTAACTAGGGGATGGATTGACATCTAATATTTCCATTGATAAAAATATCCCCCATTTTTAGAGACAAATTGGTTGGCACATATGTTTGCTTGGAAATTTCATTCTCTCAAAACATGATGATACTTGACTTCTAGAAAAAAAATTCCAACTTGAGTGATCCTTTCTAGTATTGAGGCCAAAAGTAAATCTATTGAAGAGGTGTTTAAAACCAAATGCCTTATGATATTTTTGGAGTAACCTATCACACGTAGACTACGAATTTCGACGCTTGAGATAAGATTTAAGCCTTGCAATAGAGCATAGGTTTTAACCTTATTGTTTGATGACGTTCCCAAACCCATGCATATTTAATTTCCTGATTACCTCTAAGGATAATAATAACCGCACCCCCTTGCACCTTCCAATACCCCACAATTCTTCATCAATCTTACCATCAAACACATTTCTAATATTTTTTCTAGAAAAATATAAGTAACAAGGATAAGCTACAAAACAACTAGTCCCTTCCCTAGCTTGTTAAAAAAATAAATATAAAAGAAAATCAAGATTGATGTGAACCCAAAACCTATATTTTACTTTGAGCACTGCATAGATTTTTCTTGTGAGTTTGAAACTCCTTGTTGGCTTGGTTGATTCATCTACAAACAAATTATTCTCGCAAATGCTATAAATTGGAAATGTGTTCATGTTCCCAAAGGGAACCCTACACTTCACTCAAAATAACGAAGCGAAGACTATAACTAGGATCAACACACTCAATTGTCAAAATCTAGGTATTTTAAACTCCCCCCCAACCTCTCATTTTGCATTAGATGATCCCTCAAGCTTCCCAAGTCTAGGAGAAAAAACATCACAAACACTAAATTCAAAGAGCTCAAAGCTCTCAAGTCTCATAAAATTAAATCTTATAAACTACTAATGCTTATCCCAATAACAAAAAAAAAAACGTAACATCATATTGTGTACAAGATTTTCGGCTTTAATTATAACTTGTATGTGGGTCATATCTCCTAGAATTGGTAAGGTCTTAAATTTTGGACTATGTATTTACACCATTGCATCATTTGTAATGATAACATGACACAAAAACAGTTAATATCAAAAATATAGATTATTGAAAAGCATATAATTTTAACTATATGATTTTCTAAGTAACCTCATTAGAGACTTGATTCCCATCATAGTCATGTCAATCACAAAGTATGTGGTAAACATGACATTGAATACTATATTAATAATTTTCTTAGAGTATTAATTATCCAATGAATTGATCCAAATCATTGCATATGTTTACAAATGCACAAAAATGTTCACGAGGAGGAGAATCATTGTTGGCTACCATATAAGAAGGAGAACAATTACTAGCTCCTAAATACCCAATAGTAATGCATATGGATGGTAATGGTAATGATAATAGATAGTAATATGAATGACACTAAGTAAAAGTATGCTATTATATACTACAAAAATACCTTTCACAATCCATAGGATCTATTTTGGTAGCAATACATATTTATCTCTATTGTGTCGAGAGCTAAATAAGCTTGTGAATATTACTGATCTAAGTTTAGAGGGTGCGTCGTTTATTGCATAGAAAGTAACCACAGCTTATGCTTTTTGTTGTATCCTGTGTGCCGTTTATTTCTACAGTTAGAGTTAGTGAGAGATATCTCCAAAATCAAATATTCAATGTATAAAGGTGGTAAAATCTATCATAACTCTTTTTTTTTCAATTAATAATAAAAATATATATTATTAAGTATTATTTATGAATACAAGTTAATTTATCAATATTATATAACTAAAACTCATTTAAAATCATCTACAATTCACTAATACACTAATAATGAATTAAAAATTAAATTTTTATTTATCTATTTAAAATATATATATTTTAATATATATATATATATATATAGATATTTAACAAATTAAATTATTTTAAACTATCATAAAAAAAACTTTGATAACATTGATATATTAAGCAATATTACCATTATTCACATGAATTCCAAGGTGCGTTAAGAATCAATTTTTAATTTGGTTCATTTTACTTTAATTATAATTTTTTTTTATTAAAACTTTTTAAATAAATAAATTTAAAAAATATATATTATTTTTTTAATAAATTTTAAAAAGTTGAAAACAACTTTATATGAATGATAGTACTATCATATCAATTTGAAAAACTGTACGGTCATTTATTTTTATTTTCATTTTACTTTTGATGTACTTAATTTTAATTTTTAATTTGGTCATTTATCTCTACCTTCCCACTCTTCTTTCATTGCCCAATTGTTAAAGGTGGAATCTAACTATTTTGGCTTTATGACAATAAGAGGCCCGAATTGAATCTATCTTCCCACTTTCCACAATTGAGTTGGGAAACGCTGTATTTAGAAGAGAAGGCAGGCTGTGCCATGATAAAATGATTTAGTTGAGTTGAGATAAGTTGTTTTAAGAAGGGAAGGGAAGGGAGGTTGTCCTATGATAAAATGATTAATTTGCTTTTATTGTGTTAAACATTTTTATTATAATAATATATAATTTTGTATTTATGAATAAAATGTGTTTCAAAATAACTTAATACTTTTTTTTTTAATTATTATTATAAAGGTATCAATCAAATATAAACATATATTTTTAATTATTATCATAAAATATCAATTAAATATAAATGTATTTTTAAAATAGAATATATATATAAATATATATAGAAAATAATGTGAAATCTAGGTTTCCTTAATCATTTAGGTTTTTTATTTAAGCACTCAGGTTTTAATTATATCTAGTTATTTGAATTGATAGTGTTTTAATATAAGTTTGTAGGGTAATAATATCTAATGAGGGTTTTAGGGTTTGTAAAAGGATTAGGGTTTAATTAATAAAGTGTATAGTGACAAGTTTTAAATTAGAATTTTTATAGTAGTAGTAAGACTAGATAGACCCCTAAACCTAAGAACCTATTCAAATTAAACCAAAACAAGCAAGGAAAGGAAAGGAAAAGGTCGATGTCATACCTGATTTGGTCCATGATGGTCCCTTATTTGGTTGATTAATGGGTGCCAAAAGCTACTTACCTCCTGGCCATCGTCTCTGTTCATGTTGTTGGGGTGATTGATTATTTCCAGAGCTTCTCTTAAGCGTCTTTTGTAGTAGTGACCCTCTTTTGCTAGTATCTTGGTATCCTCAAGGAAAACATGATGTTTGGTTTTGAGGGAGTGTTCTGCTAAGGCGGAAATGTGGGTACGTTCCTTTCTAATGTCTGCTTTGTGTTCCTTAATCCTTACCTGGAATGATCGTCCAGTTTCACCAATGTAACATTTCTCACATGAACATGACACTTTGTAGATTCCTTTCTCTTGTCGGTTGTCTATAGGGTCCTTTACAAACTTCATTCTTTATCTGATAGTAATTAGGGGTTTGAAGGAGGTCATAATTTCTGATGACGCATGCTACCCCTCAACCCGCAGGTCGGAAGGTCCATGTCAACATGATCTTTTCCTTTACACTGGTCCGAAGAGCTTTCGACAAATGCTCTTCTATTTCCCTTTCGGGAAATCTGCACCCACAACTAACTTCGAGAAATTCCCCCTTATACTTCAGGAGGTCGGACTTCGCACCTTCGCGAATCCAGTGGTCAATCACCTTGTCTCTCAATCTCCGAAAACCCGAAGCAATCAACGCTTGACATTTTCTCTCTCTCTTTCGGGTTTCTCCTTATCGCAATTTCGGCGGTCGCGATATCAAGCAACTCGTTCCCGCGATTCCCGAATCCCGATTTACCGAAACTCTGATGCGCTCGCAAGGTTGACTTTTCAACGACCTTTCACTCCATCGGGACTTCGGACTTCACGATATCATGAATCCTAATGCAAAGAATTCGGGACTTAGCCTCACGAAACCCTGAAATGGTCAACAGAGTTTGACTCCGTGTCGATAGTGCGCCACCTGTCCACCCTACAGGTTTTGTGGCCCACACAATCCTTTCAGCCTTCGGGACTTCACGTTTCATGATTTCGCGAATCTTGTTGCCAAAATTTCGAGACTGCCACTCGCGAAACCCCGAAATAGAAGTTCACGGGTAAATCCAACGGCTCCTGTGTTTTGGATCTACGACTCTACTCCTCCTGAACTTAGAACCTTTGGGAATACTTGCCATAACTCCCCTGCTCTTTCGTGAGATCTGACGGCCCAAAGGACTTCGTGTATTCTCCACCGAGAATTTCGACTGTCCGTTTTTTTTCTTTCACAAGGACTTCTGCAACTCGTTACTAAGTGGCTTTCCACAATACTTAACCGCCTACGACCCAACTTGCAACACTTCCTCACTGGTTTCAGTGCACAAGCTTCCTGTGCCTCCTTCGACGATTTTGAAGGCTTTATCCTTCCTGAATTTTCTCCAACTCTTAGTCTTGAAGAAGAATCCTGCACACACTCCTTGTGGCAATTTACTTAATTACTCCAAGGAATTGGAACCCGTCGACTCTGTGCACTCCTGCAGCAATAGTCTCTCATCAAAGCTTTCAAGTTACGAAACCTGAAGCTCTATTCGGCCTGCCCACACCTTGCACAACCCCTGTGCCCAACTGCACTTCTGAGAGAACGAGAACAAAAGCTATCTCTCCTGAGTTTTCAGAGACAAACCTCTGAACACTTTGTCGACGCACTCCTTGCGGACAATTCAACTGCACTCCTTGCAGGAACCCTTGCTCAGATAGAGAAACAATTGAAACTCATTTCCCTTACTCTCTCTCTCAGATTTCAAACATTCAACACAAAATCATTCATACATAGTATACAAGCAATTGCATGACAGAAAGAGTAAAACATTCATGAGCATAACATTCAAAAATGCATACACATAGAATATATGAACACCATGAGTCTGAATCACAACTTTCTTGTATTAATTCAGAACTTCTATACATGGAGTTCAGCTACACAACTCTCTGCTTTTTCCTCTTCTATGCTCTATGCTCTCTTCTATTCTTTTTTTCTGTTCTCTTCTCACTCTTATTTTTTCTATGTTACAATACAAAATGAAGGTGTTTATATCCCGTTTCTCCCTCTCATTCTAAACTGTCTAATCTAGAATTAAATTCTATCTACTTGCATTAACTACCATAAATTCCTTCTACCTACTAAGGACGAGAGTGGATCGCTCAAGGTCCAATTATATTTTACAAGTGCGCTCCTTCTTAATTATCTCATTTAAGATTGACGCATTAACTTCAAGATAATTTCAAAATTTGCGCTTGGTGCTTTTCCAGCCATCCTTTATCTCTGCGTTGGCTAGCTTGAGATGCTCTTGCATCATACTCCCTGGCTTGAAAATTTTCATGGGCTCCTGTCCATGAGCTTGTGTATGGTCCGTCCATGCTTCTGGATCTCTGCTTCGCTCTCCCAGCTAGCATCTTCAACTAGATGGCCTTTCCACTTGACCAAATATTCAAAGTATTGCTTCCGCCTAGTCTTCTTGCTCACTTTTTTATCCAGTATGTGCTCCATCTGTGGCTTTTCTGCAACTGGCATCTGCTTTGTCCATTGGACCTCTGGTTGTTCATTTCTTGTCCCTGTTTCCTCAACTTTATATGGGTACAAATCTAAGATATTGAATATCGAAGAAATTCAGATCCCATCTGGTAATTCAATCTCGTAAGCATTCATCCCAAATTTCTTTAAGACCTTACATGGTCCGATTTTCTTCATCTTCAGTTTATTATATGTTCCTCTTGGGAACCTTTCCTTCCTCAAATGTGCCAGAACCAAATCACCAACCTCAAATTGAAGTTGTATCCTGTGTTGATCTGCTCTGTGCTTATATTCTTGGCTCGAATTGTGTAAACGCTCCTTCACCTGGCTGTGAAGTTCCTTCATCGCCTCTGCGAAATATTCTGCACTAGCACTCCTAATTGCAGTCTTTTCTGAATTTCTCAAATCAGAAATTCCTCTTGGTTGCATGCCATAGACAATCTAAAAAGGACTCTGACTCGTTCTTCTGTTAACTGAGTCATTATAAGCAAACTCCGCCTGTGGTAATATGTTGTCCCACTGGCTGTGGTGTTCTGTCACCAAGCTTCTCAACAAGTCTCTCAAACTTTTGTTCACCACTTCTGTGTGTCCATCCATCTGAGGATGATAAGCTGAACTAAACGACAAGTTAGTTCCCAGCTTCTTCCATAAGGTCCTCCAAAAGTGTCCTACAAACTTGGTGTCTCGATCCGAAACTATGCTCCTTGGTAAGCCGTGAAGTCGAATGACTTCTTTGAAAAACATATTCGCAATGTGAGTTGTGTCACTGGTCTTCTGACATGGAATGAAGTGTGCCATCTTGGAAAATCTATCCACCACCACAAAGATTGATTCAAAACCTCTTTGTGTTCTTGGCAACCCCAATATGAAATCCATGCTAACTGCATCCCACGACCTCTCAAGTATTGGCAATGGTTGATAGAACCCTGCATTCTGTTTCCTTCCCTTTGAATGCTGACAAATTTTGCATCTGTCCACGAACCTCTTGACATCTACTCGCATTGCCAGCCAAAAATATGACTCATTCAACTTTGCGAACTTGTTGTCGTGACCAAAGTGTCCTGCTAATCCTCCACTGTGTTTCTCCTTCAACAAATTCTCCCTCATGGAGCATTTTGGAATACAAAGCTGATTATATTTAAACAGTAATCCTTCCTCGATCATGTATTTTGTCCATTGGCTTCTATATTTGAGAATTGGATTCTCAGCTGCTTCATACACCTTGAAATCTGGATCATCCCCGTACATGTCCCTGAGGTAATCAAAACCCAGTGTTTTAACTCTAAACTCCTGCAACAACAAACATTTCCCGCTCAAAGCATCAACAACTTTGTTAGCAGTACCAGAAATGTGTTTAATCACAAAAGTGAAATTCTGCATATATTCAACCCATTTAACATGTCTTTGATTCAACTTTTCCTGTTGAGTCACAAATTGCAATGCATGATTGTCGTTATACAAGACAAACTCTTTGGGAATCAAGTAATGCCTCCATTTCTTCAATGAATGGATGATAACATAGAACTCCTTATCATAAGTGGAGTATTTGACTTTCACTTCATTCAGCTTCTTGCTGAAGTATGCTATCAACCTGTACTCTTGACTCAAGACTGCCCCTATTGCAAATCCACTTGCATCACATTTCACTTGAAATGTCTTTTGGAAATCTGGCAAGACCAAAATTGGTTGTTCCGTGATCTTCCTCTGCAACAGATTAAAACTCTTCTCAGCCTCTTCTGTCCAGTGAAAAGACTTGTGTCTTTTCTTCACTGTATCCATCATCGGTGCACTAATTCTATTGAATTTCCTGATGAATTTTTGATAGAAACTAGCCAATCCATGAAAACTTTTCACCTCAAGGATATTCTTCGGTGATGGCCAATTCTTGATTACCTCCACCTTATATGGATCCATCCTCAACTCATCTACAGAAATAACAAATCCCAAGTAAATGAGCTCTGTCTTCATGAATAAGGATTTCTTCATGTTTATCAACAACTTCTCCTGCTGTAACCTCTGCATCACTGTAGCCAAATGTTTCAGATGCTCTGCCACTCTTTTACTGAAAACCAGTATGTCATCCAGATATACGATAAAATTAGGACTTCGTTCATCAACCTCATGAAGGTACTCGGCGCATTTGTTAAGAAAAATGGCATAACAAGACATTCATACAACCCTTCGTTGGTTTTGAATGTTTTCTTCCTTTCATCACCTTCTCTCATACAGATATGATGATAATCGCTTTTCAAATCAACCTTTGAAAAGAATCTTTCCCCACTCAAGCAATCCATCAGATCATTCATCCTTGGCAATAAGAATCTGTACCTGATGGTTATCCTGTTAATCGCCCTCGAGTCAGTACACATCCTCCAGCCTCCATCTTTCTTCGGACTAAGTACTATCGGAACATCACACGGACTCAAGATTTCCCTGACCAAACCTTTGTCCAATAAATCCTGGACTTGTCTTTTGACCTCTTCATTCTCTTGCGGCGTCAATCTGTACGCGGCTTTGTTTGGAAAACTGGCTCCTGGTATGAGATCAATATGATGACTCACACTTCTGATCTGTGGCAACGAATGAGGTATTTCGTCCACTACTATGTCAGCAAACTCTTCCAATACTTCTTGAACCTCTTCTGGTAAATTGTCCACTCTTGTGTTGGTCAAAACAATCTTCGGTTTCCTGACCACAACAAATTGTGGATCCTCCTTCTTATTAACCTCTGTAAGAAGTTCCTTCCCACTCATGAGAAGTATGGTGTTACTTACTTCCAGTTTCACCTCCTTATCCTTAATTGGAAGCAACATGTGAGTTCTCCCATTCTTCTCTAGGGTGTATGTGTTCATTCTCCCATCATGAATCACATTTCTGTCATATTGCCATGGTCTACCCAACAATAGATGAAAAATACCCATAGGAATGACATCAAAGAGATTCTTATCATTATATCCTCCTATCTTAAATTCAACTAAACACTGTTTAGTGACAGTTACCTGATGTCCTTTTTGTAGCCACAAAACTCTGTATGGGCTTGGATGATCAATCATCTCCAGCTCCAGCTTTTCTACCATCTCTGTAGAAACGAGATTATTTGTGCTACCACTGTCCACAATGACCTTGCATACCCTGTCCTTGGTTTTGCAAGAAGTCCAGAAAAGTTTGTTTCTTTGGACTAAACTCTCCACCTCCTTTTCTGGTGTTAAAAGAGCTTTTCACATCATTAGCGATCGTCCACCTTCAACATCTTCTGCCTCAATATCTCGCCTCTGTGCTTCGGCGATGTGAGTCTCTCCTCCTTTATTTTTATCTGGAAACTCGTAAGAATTTTGCCCATTCTTTCCACATGTGAAGCATGTTATTACTCCACCTCTTCCACTTCCTCTACCTCTGGTACGAGGAAAGATATTATTATCAGCATAATCTCCTCTCTATTCAGCATATTGCTCTCGCTGTGAGCTTCCACCTCTGTCAGTTCGAGTCTGAGGTTTCTTCCAGTCCTCCTTGGGCTTCTGATTTTTATCCTGGGCAAATGATTTGCCTTTGGGCTGACTTCTTCCTTGGCCTCTTTGACCCTGCTTTCGGCTCAGCTTCTCTTCAGCTTTTGGAGCCATCTGATAAGCATCTTCCACCGTTCGAATGGTTACCATGCTCATCTCATCCTGAATGTCGTATCTCAGGCCATTCATGTATCTGAAAACCTTTTCATCATCGCTTTCTTGATGACCTGCCCTGATGTTCAGCTTGTAGAATTCTTCAATGTATTCTTTCACTGTCATCAGCTTCTGTCTCAAGTTTTGCATCCTTCGAAATAGAGTAATCTAGTAATCTCTAGGGATAAATTCCGCCTTCATCTTCGCGATCATTTTGTCCCAGCTTTTGATCTTCTGCTTACCCTTGCAGCGTCTGTCAGCTTGTAGTTCATCCCACCACAATGCTGCATGTCCCTTATATCTTGTGACAACATGCTTGACCTTCTTTTCCTCTTCGACATCTTCATATTTAAAGTATGTGTCCAGAGCTCTAACCCAGTCTAAAAGCTCCTCTGCATCCAGATTTCCCACATAAACTGGAATGTCCATTTTTGTTCTTCCACCCATTCTTGCAATTGACCTAATCAAACGTTCATCTGCTGCAACTTCTTCTTCTTCATGTTCGGCCTCAAATTCACTTTCGGAATCACTAAGATCCCCAGCACTAACTGTGCATCTCTGTGATGTCTCCATGTCCTCAAGTCTGGCACGTAAATCACACATTTCTTTTTCCATGGCTGGATTAGTCATCTGCGCACCTCTTCTTCTCGGTGGCATGGTGAATTCTCTTTTTCTCTGCTACAGAAAGCAAAGAACCTTTCTGAGCTATGATACCAAAAATGATGACGCATGCTACCCTTCAACCCGTAGGTCGAAAGGTCCACATCAACATGATCTTTTCCTTTACACTGGCCCGAAGATATTTCGGCAAATGCTCTTCTATTTCCCTTTCGGGAAATCTACACCCACAACTAACTTCAAGAAATTCCCCCTTATACTTCGGGAGGTCGGACTTCACACCTTTGCGAATCCAGTGGTCAAGTGCCTTGTCTCACAATCTCCGAAAACCCGAAGCAATCAACACTTGACCTTTTCTCTCTCTCTTTCGGGTTTCTCCTTATTGCGATTTCGGCGGTCGCGATATCAAGCAACTTGTTCCCGCGATTCCTGAATCCCGATTTACCGAAACTCCGATGCGCTCGCAAGGTTGACTTTTCAATGGCCTTTCACTCTGTCGGGACTTCGGACTTCACGATATCGCGAATCCTAATGCAAAGAATTCAAGACTTAGCCTCACGAAACCCTGAAATGGTCAACAGAGTTTGACTCCATGTCGATAGTGCGCCACCTGTCCACCCTACAGGTTTTTTGGCCTACACAATCCTTTCATCCTTCGGGACTTCACATTTCATGATTTCGCGAATCTTGTTGCCAAAATTTCGGGACTTCGACTCGCGAAACCCTGAAATAGAAGTTCACAGGTAAATCCAATGGTTCCTGTGTTTTGGATCTACGCTCTAGTCCTACTGAACTTAGAACCTTTGGGAATACTTGCCGTAACTCCCCTGCTCTTTCGTGAGATCTGACGGCCCACGGGACTTCGTGAATTCTCCACTGAGAATTCCGACCATCCATTTTTTTTATTTCACAAGGACTTTTGCAACTCGTTACTATGTGGCTTTCCACATTACTTAACCGCCTATGACCCAACTTGTAATGCTTCCTCACTGGTTTCAGTGCACAAGCTTCCTGTGCCTCCTTCGACGATTTTGAAGGCTTTATCCTTCCTGAACTTTCTCCAACTCTGAGTCTCGAAGAAGACTCCTGCACGCACTCCTTGTGACAATTTACTTAATTACTCCAAGGAATTGGAACCCATCGACTCTGCGCACTCCTGCAGCAATAGTCTCTCAACAAACCATTCAAGTTACGAAACTTGAAGCTCTATTCAGCCTGCGCACACCTTGGACGGCCCCTGTGCCCAACTGCACTTTTGAGAGAACGAGAACAAAAGCTATCTCTCCTGATCTTTCAAAGACAAACCTATGAACACTTTGTCGACACACTCCTTCCGGACAATTCAACTGCATCCTTGCAGGAACCCTTGCTCAGATAGAGAAACAATTGAAACTCATTTCCCTTACTCTCTCTCTCAGATTTCAAACATTCAACAAGAAATCATTCATACATAGCATAAAAGCAATTGCATGACAGAAAGAGTAAAACATTCATGAGCATAACATTCAAAAATTCATACACAGAGAATATATGAACACCATGAGTCTGAATCACAACTTTCTTGTATTAATTCAGAACTTCTATACATGGAGTTCGGCTACACAACTCTCTGTTTTTTCCTCTTCTATGCTCTATGCTCTCTTCTATTCTTTTTTTCTGATCTCTTCTCTCTCTTATTTTTTCGATGTTACAATACACAATGAGGGTGTCTATATCCCGTTTCCCCCTCTCATTCTAAACTGTCTAATCTAGAATTAAATTCTATCTACTTGCATTAACTACCATAAATGCCTTCTACCTACTAAGGACGAGAGCGGATCGCTCAAGGTCCGATTACATTTTACAAGTGTGCTCCTTCTTAATTATCTCATTTAAGATTGGTGCATTAACTTCAAGATAATTTCAAAATTTGCGTTGGGCGCTTTTCCAGCCGTCCTTTATCTCCACGCTGGCTCGCTTGAGATGCTCCTGCATCAATTTCTTTTCTTTTTAAAACCTTGGCAATCTTGTCTGTGACACCTCGAATGTAGGGAAGAAAGGCTTTAATGTTTGATGTTTGATCATTCTGTGTACGGATCCTTCTTTCCTTCTTATATATTGCCTTTTTGATGTCTCTATCTCTATATCCAATGTTCTTGAAGACCTTAGTTAGGTGGTCTATTTTTTCTTTAAGATGTTCCTTGTCGGAAATTCTTGTTGCCCTTATGGCCATGGTGTTGAGAACCCCTATCTTTTGAGAGGGGTAGTGGTGGGATTCGGCATGAATGTAGTTGTCTGTGTGAGTTTTCTTCCTGTAAACCTTGTGCCCAAGTGTGCCATCATGTTTCCTAGTTATAAGCACGTCTAAGAAGGGTATGCTATTGTTATCTTCTAGTTCCTTGGTGAATTTAATGTTCTCAGAAATTCCATTGAAGTGCTCAAAGAATCTGTCTAGTTCTTCTTTTCCATGAGGCCACTTGACGTTGACATCGTCAAGTATGTATTCCACCTTAATAGTTAGATTCCACCTTAATTAATATTTGTTATCTTATTCTATATAAATTTAGAATTTATTTTATGAAAATGTTATAAATTTATTTTAAATAATCTCATGCATCATAGAGATAATGAATAAGTTAAACAAGAAATCCACTCTAAAATGACATGGTCCATTAAACTAATCTATTATATAGATGTTGACCATTGTATTTGATAACAATTTTATATAAATTTTACTTAACAACATCTATTTAAACTATTACAAATAATTTCTAGTAAATAAATATATATATGTGATGTATAATAAAATATAGTTTTCGTTTCATTCTTTTTATATATATATATAAATATAAATGATGTATAATAAAATATAGTTTTCACAATATTTTTTATTTCATTGTAATTAATATATATATATATATATATATATATATATATATATAGTTTTTGTGTTTTTCTTTATTTAATTATATATAAAATAAGGAGGTCTCATACACCAATTTGGTGTCTAGTTTGGTTGTGATTTTAAAAATAGATTATTATTATATATAGCTTGAGTGAGCCTAATGATTAAGAATGCCAAATCAGTTATTTACAATGAATAAATACCTAATCCTTATATGCATGTTATAATCTCAGTCTTCTTCATATTATTACAAAGACTTCCAATATAGAAAAATTTTACAAAAGTTTATTTTAATGTAATACTTAAATTGCACTTTACATTCAAGATTGCTCCTTCTATCCACTAGTGGAAATATTAGTTTTTTTTTTTCAATTTTCTTTATAATTTTAATAAATAAAAATTATAGTTATGGAAAGATTTTTTATTAATTATTAAAATTATAAGTTTTTATTATTAAAATTGTAATATAAATTATTAAAATAAAAATGATTTTTGTAAATTTATTTATAATACAATTTTAAAATTTTATTTTCTAAATCAACATTCAACATTGCTAGATTTTGTCCAATAATGTAAAGAAAATAATTATATGATGAGACTACTCCATCCTCTTACAAAATCGTTATCTCTTGATTTTTTTTGTTAGAGGGATTTACTTTCATTAAAAAAAAACATATTAAGGCAACCCTATCTCTTACTCTCTTTTTTTTGGTTAGAAATATTTACTTTCATAAAAAATAAAAATAAAACATATTAGAGCAGCCCTTGCACATTTACCATTATGCATGTTGTTACTTAATATTCACTGATTTATATTAACTATGTATTTGACATAATGATGTTCACACTTGGGAGATTGAATATGGAAACCATAACTTGTCACATGCCCTGCCATACATATGGAAACCAGAACAAGTGGTTCTTTGTCAAATGTTTGCTTCAGTCTGATACATGGTGAACTTCCTATTCTTCATAATAGTATATCTACATCCATGGTTGTTCTAAATAGAAAAACAAAATAGCAAAAAAGAAAATTAGACTTCAGGCGAACCCAAATTGCTATCATCCTTGGTTGGTTGCAGAGCGAACACGAAGGGCTGGCAACATGTTGGGCACCTGTTCTTGGCTGGCTCACTTGACAGGGTGTCGAACAAAAAATCGAGGCATTGAGACAAACTCATTTGATGGTGAAGCTGCTCTACGACATCCTGTCGCATATCAAAGATTAATTGCATATGCTCCCGTGAGAGGCAGCATGCTTTGGGTGAAGCCGAGACAGAAGCCACCGATGGTGGAGAGTCACCTTTAGGATGAACCGCTTCTTCCTGTTGAATCTCAGTGGGAATTTCTTCCTCAATAGGGAAGCCACCTAGGTCTCTGGCCAAGTCGTCTTCTAGGGGATGATATCCAGAAGTAAGGGGTGAAGTCAAAATATCCGAAGCAAAGAAGAGAAGGGAGTTTGTGGGTTCCAGAGGAGGTGTCACATACCCACTACAACAAAAATAAAATTTGATCTCTTCCTCAAGGGATAGAATCCATGAATTCCTACGGGGGCCTAGCGCAGGCTAGCTCTTCCCTTATCCACCTCCAGGTGATCATTGGTTATGACCCCAAGCCAAGCCAAGAGGTTCCTTTCGCATTTCGCAACTCAGCGATGCAAGAGAGTAAAGTCTTTCGACTCTTCAAACCACGAAACCCAAAATCTTAACTTCGATGAGATCGATGGTTGTGAATCTCCCCCTGATCCGATGGTCCTGGCCGTATCGGGATTTCGGTAACCGGGAGTTCGAAATGCAACGACCCAAACCACTGGTCACTCCATTCCCTGAACTCCGATATAGGAATTCATGTATGAGACCAACGACCCTCGTTGATCTGGATCTGATGGTCACTATCCCCCCTGAGCTTAAGGGTGTTGAAAGACACTCAGTCTTAATCCATTCACTGTTCTACAAGATCCAATGGCCCACAGGATTTCAGATCTTTCCCTGAACTCTGACTGCTCACCACGCGTCTCCTCCGATGGATAGTCCAAATCTGGGTTAGATCGACGACCCACAAGCCCCGTGATCTAATGGTTGTGATCTCTCTTAAACCAACGAATAGGATTAAGTCATGATTTCACGACTCGCGAGTTCTAAGAACTCCTTCTGTTGACTTCTTTCAACAACGAGTCAGCGAAATTCCTAACTCTCGCCATGTGTCCTCTACAAATGGATGGTCCAGATCTGTCACGACCCAATGGTCGCGATTCATTGTCGACGATTCCCCATCAAGATTCTGGGGAAGCTTTCTCCTATGATTTCCTGGTGCCGAAACATTGACCGACAACCACGTGTCCCTCCGATGGACGGTTGCGACCTTTAGCCACGATCAACAGTTGTGATCTTTTCGGGATGATCAATGATCGCGATCAATACTGGCTTTCTCCTTTATGGGAATTTGGGAGAGTCTTCACTCTCGTTTCCTCGGTGCCAAATCCTCGATGGATGTGGATCTTTGACACACGTCCTCTGGGATGGAAAATCCCAATGCTTTTAGGACTTTGGCGAGTCCTCTCTCCCCTACATGCACCAGGTTAAACCTCGTGTGCCTTTTCTAGATCCGACAGCTATCGGTCCCCTGTGCTCGATCTGACGGTTCAGATCTATTCTCCTGCGCACTCTTCTCCGACTGTCTGGACGTAGGCTCCAACGGTCTAGATTTTCCCCTGTGAATTGGCGATTCTCCCTTCAGGACTTTGGGGAAATCCTCACCTCTATTTCCCCAAATTGAACCAATGGTTCAGATATGATTTTGATCACAATCTCTATCACTGCTGAGTTTTCATACGCTTTGAAACCTCCAAACGGTTTCTCGACCTCTGCACTCCATGYAGGGTTCTTGCACACAATGGTGCGATCCTTCCTGAGCTTGTCTAGGACTTAGGGAGTTTGGGTTTGGTTTGCCTCGCAGAGAGCCTATGTCGATTTGCACTACCTCTCCTGAGCTTAACAAAMTTCGTCCTCCAAGGACTCTAAACAATTAGGAGGGTTGGCATCCGTACATGAAACTGTGTCCGGGGTCGACGAACACACAGTTCGTGACTCTGGMTTATGCCTCCACAAGACACAAGCATTTACAAGTATAAAATTATCTCCTAACCATATAATTTCTTACTGGCCTAGTTATACAATCAAGCAGAAATAAGGGGGATACAGTATATCCATTAAGAAATATGTACAATTCCTGAAACATACACAGTATAACCAATTCATACACAGTTACGGCTAAATTACACAAGGTAGGAAATCACTTATCTATTACAGGTTGTCGCCAACAAACTGACTGTGGGTGTTCATCCTTCCACCCGACCATAGGATCAGAGGCATTCATTCTTGGTACTCTGGACACCCCCATGCCAAGCCACGATATCACCAGGGAGTTATCAGAGTTCTCAGGACCTATGTCTCTATCCCAGCTTCTGCTCGGGTCTTGTTCTCTACAACTCAGAGCTTTCTCTTTCGGTTATGGCCTCGGTGAGGTTTCTCAGATGCTCTTCCACATCCAGCTCATAGCCTTTCGTTCGTGATTCCACTGGAGTATCTCCTTTACGAGCTTACGCTATTCCGTCCCCTGTCTCCTCTCCCTTCTATATCCCCCTTACCCTGGAAGGTTTTTTCGACCTATCCTATTCCTTCTGTCAGAAGGAAGCTCAGGTCTTTAGGTCACTGCGGTACTTTAGGCTGACAACCCATGTTTCCATTTATGGGGGTGGTTGATTGTTCAACGACCAGTCCTTTCTTCATTAACTGATTTCTTTCCTTGGGACTCGAAGGAGGTTTTTCATCCTTATCAAGGGATATTTGGGGTTATTTGATATATGAACCCTCTTGTATAGTTTTCACATTCTTCCTCTAGTGATATCATGGCCAGTACTTTCAAGGCTTCACCCCCATAGTCAGTGATTTGGCAACTTAGTCAATAATACATTTACATTGTCCTCATGCCTTAGCATGGTAATTCCTATTTTATGATTAATTACAAATTGGGGGAAACAAGGTGTTACAATCCCCCCCCCCCTTAAAGGAACACCGTCCTTAGTGTTCTTTCTCAAAAACACCTGGCATGCCTTTCTCATTCAGCGAATTTAGAAGTCTTGACCTTTGTCCTCGGTCATGTCCTCTTTCAGGATCTTAGTCTTCGTCATCTGCCTTCAATAATTCTTGGACAACAAGCACATTCATCACAATTTTGTGTGAAAACATCTTACTGTTGTTCAAAATTCAAAAGGAGATTTTCATAATCTTAGTACAATACTTCTCTGTGCAGTTTGTGGATCTATATTCACATGGTAGTTTTGTTATCCATGGTCATCGCTTTCCCTGACGTACCCATTGGGTGCATGATTCCAATTCAATAGTTCACAAGAGCTATCATGATTTCATCTTCCTTTCCAAGGTTTTTCCACATGGGAAAGTACCCATCGTGTGCATGATTTCAATAGTTTACAAGAACTATTAAGGTCTCCTCTTCCTTGCGGTCACTCACCCTCCAGGCCCAGGCTCAAGCATCCCCTTCACTGCGATACAGTCCCTCGGGTGATCCATCTTTCCCTACCAAGGTTTTCTCGCACAAGAATAATTTCAGAGACTCTATTGAGCCTTACAGTCGAGGTGTACCTGAGACTTGCTTTTCCAAGGAGTCCCTCTGGCTTGTGTTACCTCAACAAAATGTATTTCAGGGGATCATGACCTATCACGGGGTTCTCATGGCTCAACAATAGCCTTTTTTCATCATCTTCAGCTTTGATAGCCTTCATCTGTTCCTTCTGGATAGATCTTTTCTCCTCACCTATGTCACAGGCATACAATATTCATGGGACATCATTATAAATTCCAACTTTCAGAATTTTTATTGCAAATCTGTCACCCACAAATTTTTCCAATCTCATCTTTTATTTTCAGATATGTTCCGTACGAAACCAGATTCACAAGCATGGGACTTTCTTTCCCATAAAATTTTAGCTCAGCAGGAAATCGGTCTTCCTTATGGGCTTACAGCATTGCCATATCCAAGACTCTTTCTTCCTGCAATCATTCCTCGGCTAATAAAATTGTTAGTTCTCATGCACATACATTTTTATCGCACCTTTTCAACTTCATCACAACAATTTCAGAATTGTGCATACTAACAATCAAATTCACTTTCTCAAAAGAAAATACCATTCCTCGCAGTTTGGATTAGCAGGCAATCGGTCTTTCCTATGGGCTTACCTCACTTCCATATCCATGACCCTTTGCTTCCTGGAATGCATTCTTTCCACAACCAAACAAACTGTTAGTCTCATCTCAACATACCAAGCTTTTCAAAATGTAATTCAACATTTCAAAAGGGTTTTAACAATTGTGCCAATATCCATGGCCACATTCATACCCAATGCATTCTTGCATTGTTTTTCAAGTTCGTCACACTTTATGACCGGTTCTTGGCCAGGGGGTGTTGGAATTTAACCAACCTTTTCCTCGTATGGTTTATTCATTTTCTTTCATTCTTATAGTAGGACCATACTACCTGCTATAAGCCGATCACGATCCCAAATCAATACACATGAACTCAAAATTTTCACATGAATGCCTTTACACATTCCTTGATTGTCAATGCATTCATGACATATCAATTCATGAATTCTTCCAAGGGTTACAAACAGTGTTTACTACCAGAGG